>CM050425.1:32050846-32411686 GCA_027564155.1 Gymnocypris eckloni scoliostomus
CATGCATTTTTCTAGATGTTATTTAATTATAAAAATATGAAATTCAGACTACAATACAAAAAAAAAATGATTAGCTGGGTTCAGCAATTTGTTTGGTCTAAACTTAAGAAATTCATATAAAACACAGTGCTCTTTACTTCTCTAACTAACAAACAAGTAGTTATAGTAAAACATTAGACTCTCAAATGCAAAACCTCCTGAATGAACAGTAAT
Organism: Gymnocypris eckloni scoliostomus; assembly: GCA_027564155.1. Taxonomy (NCBI): domain Eukaryota; kingdom Metazoa; phylum Chordata; class Actinopteri; order Cypriniformes; family Cyprinidae; genus Gymnocypris; species Gymnocypris eckloni. The sequence continues at coordinate 32,051,060 of CM050425.1, forward strand.
TGGCAGATAAAATATGAATGTAAGCAAGACTGTTGACCTTTTCTTACCTCTGCAGGTGATTTGAGTTCATCTGGTTTCTCCCAGGAGGATTGTTTGGTCTCTGTGTTGTAGTAGTATGTTTTTCCATCCAGTGATTTGTGCTCTGTCCATACTGACTTCTGCAGGAGACATCATGAACACTTGGCTCTTTACATCCTTAGTGACTTGTTATCACTAGTAATTTCATCAGCCACATCCTGCAGTAGCTAGTTCAGTTAAGTTGTATGAAGTTGTACCAGTACACAGCAGTTAGACCCGGCTAATTATATCCATAACATTCATAGTTGAATTCTTATTATTCCCTCCTCTGTAGGGATGGGAAATGTAAAGAATTTAATTTCCAAATCTGCTTTTAAACCTCATTTTAAAGGATAGTTCAGCAAAAAATCATAACTCACCTGCAAGTTATTAGGGCTGTCAAATTGGCTGAAAGGCTACCTTTGAATGTTTTACTAAAATTTTATATTCTAATAGAATTATATTCGAATTTAAAAGGCATAAATTCAGTTAGGGGAAAAAAAGCTTTTGGCTTTTCTCCTGAGGCAACAAGAGGGCGAATCGAGCAAAATATTACCAAATGCACATTTCTTCAAAGTAGGGCTGGGCAATATGAGCAAAAATTCATATCTCGGTATTTTTTGGCTGGTTTGCGGTATACGGTACATATCTCGTCATTTTGTATTTGGGTTAAACAAATAAATTAAGTGAATGTAACCATGTAGGCATATATAATGTGCAAAAAGGGTTACAATCACATTGCATTCTAACATTGTAACATTGAGATCTAAAAACAAAAATTATGATTTTAAAGCAAAGTTAAATTTACTAAACTAAAAAATTAAATAATAATAAAGCACAGACTAGGCTAATTGAGTAAAAAGGCTATTTTGATTACCCCATTACAGTCACTTTACAGTTAGTGCTATCATACAAATACACTTGTAGGCTTAAAATGTCCAACTACAAACATTTCAGCAAAATTGATATTTTAGTCAGAGTTATTGCGCTCCTATTTCATAGCGCTCTGTCTGTTGTGCGCGCATGCCCGTGGCGCCGCGTGTTCAGAACCAAGTCTGTGGAGTTTAGCGGAGAATCGCAAGATGGAAATATTTCCATGGCTGTCTAACATTTACAGATGGAGAATATACCTGTGAAATGTAAGTTATGCATTTAGGAAAAGAGCACATAGCTCAAAACAGCGCGTCTCTGTCAGGGCACACGCAGCGTTTCTGTCAGAGCCGCTTTATACTCAAAGATTTATCATTGCTGATACATGTAATTTATTAACATTTAATCATGTTCATGTTTATGCTGTTAATATGCACTTTCACTAGCAAGCTAATTTCTTAATCTAGTAATTACAGTTTTTTTTTTTTAAGTTGAACTTACATGAATTTTACATGGCTTTGGGCTCTCTTGTGTGAGACGCGAGTGCAACGATGATATATGTCCCACTAGAAAATGCAATAAATATGCATTCTGTGTGAACGGCTTGGTTTCAGTTTTGAGGTAAACAACATCTCCACATTGATGTTCTCTTTTTCTGCAATATTTTTAAATGTGCAGCACCGCATCGAGTGGGTTCAAGTGAACAGGCTAAAAAAAAAAAAAGCATTAAAATGCACGACACCCGTCATCGCATTTTATGTGCCAAGCTGCCTGACGGACACCTAAAATTTGAATGCAGCTTTTTGCATTCGAATGTGGATTTTTGTTTTAAATTCGACGAATTTCAGCCCTACAAGTTATTCCAAACCTGTATAAGTTTGCTTCTGTTGAACACAAAATAAGATATTTTGAAGAATTATAACCAAACAGTTGCTGGTAGCCACTGACTTCCATATTACGAAATAAATACATAATATAAAAATATTATGGAAATCAATATGGACCACAAACTGGCCGGTTGGTTACTAACATTTTTCAAAATACCTTTTTCGTGTTCAACAGAATAAATAATTTCATACAGGTTTGTAAGAACTTTGGATACATTTTTTTTTATTATATACATTTTAAAACTGTACTGTAATTTTAGGCATATATAGTATTTTATGAATGATAACGGTTTATTGTGTCTTGCCTTTTTCGGCTGTTCATCAGGTAAAGACTCGGTTGATGTGGTGCTCTAGTAAAAAAAAAAAAGTATTGTTTTCAAGACAGGAAAGTCATTTAAATTACAATCCTAACTAAACAATCTTAACAATAACTTGTTTGGTTGTTTGTTCTTACTGTTGTTCCAGGAGCAGCCGGTGCTGAAATAGAACAAAACCACTGATTACATTTAGAAATAATAATCAACATAATAATCAACAACATGATTTTTACCCCAAACTATTTAATCTCTCACCTGCAGACTCCACTGGACTCACACCAGGCTGAGAAAGACAAAGAAAAAGAGTGTTTCAGTACAAAAATTAAACCATTCAAAATAATAATCTGATTTAAGTGTGATATCTTTTAAATTACTTGAAACTTCATATCATCCAAAGAAAGCCCTGTCAATAATTGTTGGAATTAAATTAGGTTATGAGCAGATCTAAATATATCAGAGATAACTTCATTAGCAGTCTCCATACCCCAAATTACAGGAAAAGGAAATTACATCCTGACTGACATCTCCTGGAGCGTCAGCTGGTTTCTGCATCTGATCAGATGTCTTCATCTACAGCTCAAAGCCAGTGCTAATTATTACTGATGCTATCAATATTTAATATGGTTAACTAACGACAGGGTGTTTGATGCTTAATATAGCTGATTAAATGAAAGCAGATCTTAAATCACCACTGAGGTGGTGTGTTCAAAATAAAGAACTCACTGCACACATATGCTTAGTTTGTTCTTATATAGACCAAATCTTATATAGGTCAGATTTAGGTCAGACAAAAACACATTTATCTCCATGAACATTATACACCATGACATTCAGAGCTGCTCACAGCTAATATGTAGGTACTTCCTTCCTTTTAAGGAAATACATAAGCAATGCAGACATTAAGTGGGTCATATTATATATTTTAACATGTCATTTTTTTATGTTAGTAACTTTGATAATGTTTGCATTTTTGGGCTGAAGATGGATTTAAAATTAGCGCAACAATTTCTAACTGCCCCATCCATCAGTAAAAGAACCTTTGCAAAACTAAATTACATTATGAATGAAATGTATTGCACTGTTCAAAAGTTTGGGGGTCAGTAAGATTTTTTATTTTATTTATTTATTTTAAGAAAATACATTATAGCAAAGATGCATTAAAGTAATCAAAAGTTATAGTAAAATTGAACACTATCAAAACACATCAATTTCAAATAAATTATTTTGTTTTACCATTCTATTCAAGGAACCCTGAAAAAAATATCACTTTTCTATATAATAAATAAAATATAAATTGAACAGTAGCATATGTCTGTCAAAAAGTTCAATGGAAGAGACCAAATGTGTTCGTTTACTTTTTCCAGACATATTTTTGGCTTTCTCTTGTCCTAAAGCAGAAGCTAGCACCGAGATTCTGTTCAGAATAGATGTAATGCACAGTTTAATTAATATCTATAAATAGTGCTTTCAGAAACTGAAATCAAGACTTTTCTGATTGAATAAATGAGTGCACATTTATTAACTGTGCACAACAGTTTTAAGTGAGTGAGACCATCTTTGTTATGATATTGACTCGCAGTGAGTTTTAACATACGCTTGCTTTATTTTAATTTCAAGATCTGAGGTAAAATATCTATCGTTGGTTTCACTATGGTTATAAACCTCACTTAAAATAATAATCAAACTCACATTAGACACTTTTAACATTGAATAAAGCACATAATCATTACCTGATATTATCTGTTGTTCCTGCCGCAGAAAATAAAAACCCTTTCTAAAATAGAATTTAATAGAAAAACATTACATGGAAAAGATATTTTTATCGAGTTGCGTCACATGTGGTATCAAATGTAGGGAATATGGAGAGAAGAGATTCAGTCTGGAGATGAGCAGGAACCGTTGATTTGAATGGCAGACATGGAGATCCAGATTTTTGTTTGTTCATTTGTTGATGTTTGTGTGATAGAGAGAGAGAGATATATATATATATATATATATATATATATCAATCAAACTGAAGTCAGGTTATTTTTATTAGGTTAAGAAACAACTAAAGAATACAGCTAACTAACACAATGAAACATCATAAAGTGAGAAAAAACATGATTTTTAAACATTTTTAACAGTTATCCGCTCATATTGACTATCATATATATATATATATATATATGAACCCGGTGCGATATGACCCAGCACCCAAAATACCATCAAAAGATGGATACAAAATATAATATATATATATATATATATATAGGAACCTAATTATACAGTGTTAAGATTAAATTTTTACAAATACCATGCAAAAATGGATTAAAATCTAGAAACAAAATCTCTATAAAATAATTATATAGGATATGTTTAATTGCCGATGATACCTTTATTACATTGTTGTTTTTCATTTGCATTTTCCACCCTCTCTGAGAGGCTGCTGAACACTGTAAATATGGATGTTTGAGCTCATGATTGTGATATCAATTTTAGTGGTTTAATTTCAAATGTTTTCTGTGGAAGCTGCTGTGTCCATGATATGATGACTTTGTTAAAGTCTAACTAAAACTAAATACCAACAAAGTGTGCTAACGCAGGGAAGGAGACATACAGCATCATGTACAAAGAAATTAGTAGAGCAAGCTGATCTCTTCTATTGCTACTATCACTCGTGTCACATGGGTAAGTGCTATATAAAATGGTGTTGATTCTAAATTGGTACATTTTCCCACTTTGCAGTGTGCTCATTGGGGTTATTCTGACACTGCTGACAGCATGTGAGGGTCTACATTTAACCAACGCTGGTGGAGTAGCGTGATATACAGGCTAGCTTACCGGTCCCGTAGGCTGGATTGATGCAGCTGGCATACGGGGGGGCATCATCATTCCTGGCATCATTGGTGGCATCATGGCTGGCATCTATGAACAGAGTTTCATAAAAAATTTAAGTGAACTGCTAATTTCCCTCCTGCATTGCACAGAGGGAGAGCAAGGTGGGTGCTGAAAATGTGTAAAGCACATCTTGTGCTCTGTCTGATCCTCACAGCCACACTCACAGCCCAAAATATCCACTAACATGAAGCCATTCATCCCATCTCTCTCTCTCTCACACATGGAGCATCAGGTCCAATAAGACAACGCTATAGCAGTAATATCAATGACTTTACATGTTTCGATTCATGTTCAAGTCTACACATTTGTCTCATCTACATTTTAAGGTAAATTGTATGATAATAACTTCCAAGAAATGTCCCGAATCATTATAAACCCTATAAATCTTGTCTATAAATTTGACAAGCACATTTATTTTGTGTAATTCACACAATAACTATAAATACCAGAGTTTTTCCTGGGTCAAAAAAGGTCTTCGGTGGTGACTGACGGTCATACACACACACAGTAAAAAGTACCCTCCTCACGTGATCGGCAACCTCAAAAATGACCATAACTAAAAAAAAATGCAAAGAAACAGTTTGTGACTTTTAATTATATTTATTCATGAAAGAAAACAGCCAGTGTCAGGGAATATAATAAAACTGGCTTTCATATTTTTGTAAGATATCACAATTATAATTATATCAATATTGAAAAAGCATTTAAAAGTAGCATTAAAAAGTTTATATTTAACTAGTAGTCTAATTTTCTACCATACATCTGAATAAAATTAGCAGCTGGCTAACAATTACTTTGTGGCTGGTATCACCTCACTCAGCCTAAAGTAAATGATTTTAACTACACATTGTCATAATAATAATAATAATAACATATTTAGCTGTAATAATCAGGTTATTTATAAGTTTACATCTTTTTCTTTTATTGAAAGTGTGTTTTAGGTTAGTTGCATGTGCGGAACACTTGTCAGAGAAGATTAAAAATATTATTGGCACAATTCACAACACCGGAAATTCAGTTTAAAATAAATCGCAGAATAAATCCGATCTTGAATTAGGCCCTACTGCACTATCAAGTCAAAGAAATCAACAGATATGCGCTGCATTTTATTAATCATCAGCCAATTAAAAGATCGAAGATCGCAACAGGAGAGAGCGTCATCAGCAGTGCAAAGATAAGCTATATCCGTGGCAATGCGTGTAGCATTAACGCTGTCATATCTGACTATTACATGTCATATAGCCTACAACACGTTTGTTTTTTTTACTTTTTGGAGGAGTAAAATGTACATATAAGCAGATGCATTTACACTTATCCAGTTTTGTCTGGAATGCGTCCCAGACATAAGTGGTTTGAGCGATCAGATTTAAATTCGTCTCGAAAGTGTTTCGAATTCGGAGGACTGGTCTTTTCATGATCGGATAGCTGTCCAACCAGAGAAAACATGACCAGGTGTAAACAGGCCCAGAGAGAGTGCGCGGAGAAGGGCTCTCTCCCTCAGTTAACATGCGCGCTATCACAAGCGCAGCAGTCATTTACATCACTAAAAAATCACATGAACCGATCAAATAAGCTTTGGCTAGGGTTGTAACTAGGCATGCCAATTTTTTATAATTTCCATAATCGATCGTCGTTTAAATTAATGATCAATTAATCGATTATTCTTTAACCTTAACTACTGCAAAATGCGTCTATTGCAGTTAGGGACGCAACGATTATAGATTTTGTTGGTATGATTATAGTCTGAGTAATAATCACGGTTTCACGGTTATTACGATTATTATGCATTTATTAATTTTACAACATAAAATCACATAAACTCTCTTTAGATATTAAAGTGTTTGCTGCCTTTTGAAACAGAAATAACACAGTAAGCAATAATGCAGCACAAAATAATAATACTAACGAATAAAAAAAAAAACATCTCTTCTATTGGAATAAAAAAAGTGACATCTGCTCTATAAACATCAGTCAGTATTTCCCTTTTGAAAATAACAATTGGAAATAGATCACAAATATTTATGGTGTTTACATTTTGTATAATCTTTCTACATTTCTTTTAGACCTGAGGTACAGAACTTGGAAAGATGGTGAAAGTTTTTTAAACTTATGAATAATACTACAACAGTAATGACAAATCACAATGTTAATTAAGTATTATTAATAAAATAACTATTAACTTTATTATCCCAAAGAGGAGGTCACTGTTACTAATGAGGGAATAAACTAAACTATTATTGTAATTAATTGTCATCCATACTTATACTTATTAATTTTAATTTTATTCATCTGATTTTACATATGACCTGAGAAAATCATGTCTATTATTTTGGTTTGTGAGCTCGAGATCGATTTAGGAGGACAGAAACTTGTTGTCAACGCTGCCCAGCGACTTTTATTAATAAAATAGCTTAGATATTGGATCGCTACATTATATAAATCAGCTGAGGGGTAAAATTACTGTTTAAATAACTCAACTCAAATCTTCATTGTTTGTGACGTGCAGATGTAGGTAGACTAATTCAGCATCATGTACAACTGTAACCTCTCTCTCTCTCTATCTCTCTCTCTCTGCATTATTTCATCTGGGTAAGTGCTATAGAATGCTAGAGCATTCGAACTTGGTCAGGTGGTCCTTGCCTTCACGTGTGCATTAAAATCCTTTATTCTGACACGGTTGACAAGCTGTGCATTATCCTTTATGTAACCGACGCTTTAACTGCTATTTTTACAGCAATATTTAAATAACGCCCTGGTCATTCTTGGTGTGCATGGTCCAACACTATTAACTTCAGTCATTCTCTGGTGTAAATAAAGGATCGCTTTTTGGTTCCTCTGTCACAGTTAATCTAGCCTCCGTCTCTGATAAACACGGCATTTTAAGCTGGTGCTGTGTAACTTTTGTGTTGTTTTGATCCTCACAGCCACAGTTCCGTGTAACAGAAACACTCGGTGTATAGGAGCTTTGAAATAATTAACCATGGCGTTTTAAAGGCGGTTAATAGTAGGGATGCATCCATCCGATATTGAGGATCGTATCGTAATATCAGTCATTTCGGATTTCGGTCATGCGAGACCCTATCCAAATCCGATCCTGTGCTTTTAAGCTTATAATATTCTGTGCTGTTGTTCCAAGAAAGCCACACAAACACCATAAAGCACCATACAGTTTTCATGCATTATATTTCAAGTGTTCTGGAGCTGTTCCATAGTTTAATCTGAGGTACAGATGAATATTACATTTTTAAATTCAAGTCCACGTGAACTTCTCTCTCTGCTGCTGCGGCTGTCATGTCATCCTCCGTTCAGCATTCAAACCAGTACCTCCGTGTGTTCGGTTACTACAGTCAAACTCTTCAAGGCGCACAGTTACTGAGGTTTAAAACTGTTAAAAGATTCATGAAAGTAAACTAACTCACAGATTTGATACACTTCTCAGCAATATCTCTTCCTCTGTACTTTTCTTAGCATCCTTCTGCTAGATCTCACAATTATGTGTTTCAATATTGAAAACATCATTCTGCACATGGGATGCGCATTGCTCTTATAATGGAGCATTTCGTTTTACCATACTTCTGCAATGAAAGATAATAGTCTTTCTTGTTCTGTCCTGTCTATAATATGTTGCTGCCTTATTATTGTGTTATACATTTAAAATCGTTTATTTAAATTCTATATTAAATATTTATATATAAATGTATTTGCTTGTTTTTTAAATGTATTTTATAATACAAATAGCAAGATTTATTCAGACTTATTCACTTTGTCATTTGTAAATAAAATGTTTCACTAGATAGATTTGATAAATAAATATATATATATATATATATATATATATATAAAAACAAAGCGAATTATTTTTCACAAAGAAATCAAAACTGTTATGAATATGAATATATGACTGAATAAACAGCCTATAAAAGATCAAGATCGCAATAGCCGTCCCAAACCAATTTTTGTTAAAATTTATATATCCGTGAGGCACATTCATTTAAAGCAGTGGTTCTCAACCCGACTCACCATGCTGAAAACATATAGCTACAACACTTTCAGTTCTACAATTTTTTTACTTTTTAAAAAATAAAACAAAAAATGCATTTATGTTTTGTTATGTCAAACAATTTAGTTTTCATATATTATGTTTAGGCATGAGCAGACTATATGCACTCATGTAATTAATGTTACACATTTAACAAGCTTTGGCAGAATTTAAATCATTTACTCATCAGCAGCCCTTTGTTCAGTAAAATTGAGAACCAGAATGGACATTTGTTAAGGAGAGAAAGCGCAGTCATGTGGAAAATGCCAGCGAAGAAACAATATCATCAACAGTGCTTTCCTCACACTGAACATGTTCAGGTAAAAAGAAACATCATCCTTATCCTTAATTACAGAAAATGTCAAAACATCTCTGGAGAGAACCAGATTATTAAAATTGAAAATGCTCTCCATATTTGGATCAACATAGGCTACATTTGTGAACTTTTCTGCAATGTCGCGTGTCAAGTCACGCTTCTGCGCGTCTTACAGACTGTAAATTACAAATCACAACTTTATTGTGCTGTTACTTCTTTCAACATAAAATTTCAAGATTTTTATTTCATCACATAATTATACAGAATATAACCAGCAATTAACTGTAATTGGTCAGCTCCCGACAGCATCAGGAAATATTAATGGTGAGTAGAATTATTTATTTATTTAAATAAATGCAATCGTTTAGATATCATAATATTTAGGCTATAAATAATATTATAAATCTGGTTGGTTTGTATTGGTGACTAATATGTAAATACATTTCTTTTAGACCTGAGGACTTACTTGGACCATAGTGCTGTCATTTTTTAAACTTAAAATAGGTAGAGAACCACTGATTTAAACAAATATAGCCTACAAAATGACACGAAAATAAATATGGTATTTTTGGTTATGAAAACAACCTAGGGGACTGTTAATGAGCGTGAAACTGCTCCTGAATAGAATTAATATCACATTGTCATGCAAATACTTCCCAGCAAACAAACGCAGTACAGTTTATTCGATCTGATTTTTTGAGGAGAAAATCGATTATTACAGATCAAGTAGACCGATAACCGATATTTTGAACCGATATTGTCTGGTGTAAAATGAAAATGAATGCCAAAATTAATAATAACAAGAGCTCTGACAAAAAAGCGTTCTTTAAATGCTTTTAAACATGTCTTTAATTCTGAAAACTGTTAATAACAACAACATTAAATAAACAGTAATATTAATAATATTAATAATATAAGACAGAGATCACACAGAGGAATTCTGTAAACATTTTGTAAAACTTAAAGTAAAGCGTATTTCTGTTGTGATTATTCTCAACAAAAGTTGTAATAATTGTTGTAGTTGTCTTCGTATATTCTACTGCACCACAGTAATATATATTCACGTAAACCGAACTTATATTTTGACAGGTTGCCATGAGGACCTTTTAAGTTTCTGTAGCCTATGTATATATGATATGACGATCGTTTTACTCAAATGACGGTCAAATGCTCATCAAGTGACTCTCCGAGCAGTTCTGGGGATGTTGTTCATGTATTTATGTCCTCATATTTCAGTCATTCTCTGGTGAAAACACCGGACGCTTTTGGCACGTCACAGTATGTATGTGTAAATGAAACACGTCTGTGTCATTCATTAACAGAGATGCAGAACATGCAGGATTCATATTTAAATAGTGTTTTGCAGCTGCTTAATATTTATAGATACAGTCCATAGGAGCGAGTCGATTTAAGTGTACTGACCTACTTAATAGTAATTCATCCAAACTTGACATTGACATTCACCGATAAGGTAAATTCCATTATGATCTGCATTCCGCGATTCCGATTCCCCGATTTTCCGCGTGCTTTCATAGGTTATATTGAGGTGTTTTGCAACTTCAGCAACGCCTGCTGCTGCTTTACCTTTGAGAGACAACTGATGCGTGATATCAAGTGCAGCTGTTCCATGTGCTTAATCTGAGTGTGAGACTGCCTTCAGTTTTAAATTGATTGGTCCGGACTTGTGACTCTCTACATATCAGATGAGCGGTGGCGGATCTGATCCTCCTCTCAGAGATTGGGAAATCGCCGCACTCTCACAGAGTGTTAAGCTCAGACAGGCTGCATCGAGCCAAATGAGGCATTTAAACATTAAATAGTTTCACCTGTATTATTTATTCACCAATAAATAATGTCACTGTAAATAATATGTTTGTTTGCATAAAAAAAAAAAAAAAAATCGGCAAATCTGTTTTAAAATGGCCTGATGTGCTAATAACTCTGTGTTTCAAGAGCGATAATCGGTTCTAGTACAGTTATGTGATTTGTTGGTGCTGTAGGCTACTTTTATTGTACTGTACTGCGCATGCTTATAGTTTCTGCACTTTAGTGAAGTTATATGCACAACGTTAGGTGCACCCAAATTTATATATAGGCAATATTGACTAGTAATTTTAACGATGTGCAATTTGACAATATAAAGTATTTTGCAAAAACCTAACAAAGAAAGGTAACATGTATTAGCCTTAAACAGTGCACATGCGCATTTGCTTAAAGTGCTTTCACTGCATGATTTAAACTTATTAAAATGCATTAAGAATGATCATAAAATTCAAGATATATGAGGGCAGAAAATCTAACATTTCACATAGTTAAAATCGCACAAAGTGGACTTTTTCTTCAAAATAAGCATGATTACAAATGTGATATTGATTTTTATACAACAGGTCAATAAACAATATTGTTAATATTAAGATACTTACGTTTTTGGCCTTACAAAAATATTCCAAAACCAGCTTTTTGGTCTCACACTCTCTAGCATCAAACATCTTCCAGACTTGCCTCTACACTGACTCTTGATCAGATCTATTTTCGTTTTAAAATAATTTTAAATATCAGTATTCAATGTTTTATGTTTCAAATGTCATTAATTATGCATTTGTAACTGCAGGTTAAAGCACTCAATGTCCCTCTGAGCTGCATTAAGTGTGTAAATACATCTAAATGCCACTTCAGATGCAACTTCTGCAAAGATTAATTGATAATACTGGTTTAATTTGTTTGGTAACTGCCTAAATTTGTTATCTTAATTTACTGATTAAAAGTAAAAATTTGACCCAAAAAAATGCTTTATTAAAAGGTAAAAATCAATTTAAACTTAAATGAAAATATTAATTTCATTAATATTAATATTAAATAATTAAATATTAATGTGAACTGAGCATACCGAATATGACGAATATCAAAAACTGCAGCTGTGTACGGTAGTCAGATATTAGCACAATAACACACTCTACAAAATATCGTCCAATTATCGTTATCGAAAAAATCCCCCAAAATATCGAAATATAATTTTTTTTCCAATGTCGCACACCCCTAGTTACAGCACAGTATAACTTTTGACAGAACAGTTCATTTTTTTCTGAGGTGAGAGACTTATTTCATAACAAGTTACGAAAATAACAATAGAATAATGCAACTGACATTAAACCTGTCAACATCTCATCTGACCTCAGATACTGAATTGGGACAGAGCCTTTTAATAAAAGTCTTGCATCAGAAAAGCATTTAGAATTACGTTTTTTGTTGATGTCGTTTCTTTGGCTGTAAATAATCCGCCACCCACTCAGAACGGTCTCGCGACCCACTTTTGGGCTGCATACCCAGCACATTTGACCGACCAGTTGAGAGACACTGTAATAGATTGTGTTTAACACACAGAAGAGTGACGATCGGGTCAACACAGAGAAGTACAGAAATTCTAAATTACATTAAAAAAATAATGTAACAAAAACACCCTGCGCTGGTATCGGAATGGATCGGTATCGGCCGATCCTCAGAATTTGTATCGGATCGGATCTGAAAAAATGGTATCGTTGCATCCCTAGTTAATAGTAAAACCGATTAATCGCTGCTTCAGTGGCATATAGTCACCGGCATGACAGGATGTGCAAATGCCACTCACAACGCCAGCTTCCTCACCCGAATGAAAAGGGTTTGTAGTCGAAATAAAAGGCTAGTGGCAGGATTGTAAAATGAATGGATGTGATTACAATCATTTTATAAAAGGAAGAGAGCGCGCCGTAGTTACGCACAGGATCATTATACTTTGTGTGCTGTTTCATTTCCTGCCACGGAGACTGCTGAATGCGCCTTTTTAAATGGTTTCATGGTGCTCGTTTTTTTATTTTTAAAACATCATAGCAATGTTTGCAATTGACATTACCGGGATTTAAAATAAAATGATCCTAAACGCAAGTACGGCGCGTGGGGCTGTGACGTGTGTAGAGGTCTGCTACCCGTTCGGGTTAATGTTTAATGGATAGCTTCGGGCTCGGGTTTGTAGCTAAACCAAAACTATATGCAGAGGCTACGCTGCTTTCATAGACGCACGCACACACACATTATTGCACACAGATATCAGAGATCGCGCAGCGCACAAACAGCAAGGCAACTTTTATTAGTAAAATAGCTTCGATAGGCTACTAACTCGCAACGTTATATTTCTCTGCAATGAGGGGTAAAATCACAGTTTTTGAAGTAACTAAGCCTCATTGCTTGTAGAGAGAGACGCGCAGAAGCAGGTTCACAAGCACGCACAACTTTAATCCCTCTCTCTCTGTCTGTCTGTCTGTCAGTGTCTGTCTGTCTCTCTCTCTCTCTCAAAGAAATGATACATTAATTCAAATAAATACGATCTTACTGCACTACATCTCCGTGTCTGATTTGCTAACGAATGCTAACTAACCTTAACGGATGAAAATGACCATAATTTGCACGGTGGAAGAATTATCGTCTTGTCCATACAACCATTCATAAACTCAGCAGAATGTATGCGACCGCTGCACCTGATGTTCACAAACTTTCATAACTGGCAAGTAGGGGTGTGCGATATTGAAAAAAATTATATCTCGATATTTTTGGGGATTTTTTCGATAACGATAATTAGACGATATTTTGCTGATATCTGACTACTGTGGACAGCTGCAGTTTATGATATTCTTCATATTCTGTGTGCTCAGTTCACATCAGTAATACAATTAATATTTTCATTTAAGTTTAAATAGATTTTTGCCTTTTAATAAAGGTTATTTTTTTCTAAAAGTGTACATCTTTTCAGTCAAATTGTTACATGTAATCAGTCAATTAAGATAATACACATTTAGGCTGTTACTAAACAAATGAAACCAGTATCATCAAAATTAATCTCTGCAGAAGTTGCATCTGAAGATGTATTTACACACTATTTAATGCAGCTCAGAGGGTCATGGAGTGCTTTAACCAGTTACAAATGCATCATTTGACGTTTTAAACATAAAACATTGAATACTGATATTTAAAATTATTTTAAAAATGAAAATAGACTTTAAAAGTTAAATTAAATCGCCAGCAGGTGGCAGCACGTCACTGTTAACAAGTGAGTCGTTGCGACTGAAACGAATCATTTAAACGGTTCATTCAACGAATCGCTTTCATGTTGCTCAGAGACGCAAAATAGTGCTGTAGCTGTTTAGAATTATTTTTGTCGCCGAAATGCAGCAAAAACAGGCAATATGGTGTATAAAATGTAAGTTTCTTGATATTAGCTTATTGTTTATTGAACTGTTGTATAAAATCAATATCACATTTGTAATCGTGCTTATTTTTGGAGAAAGAAACTGCACTCTTTGTGTGATTTTAATCATATGAAACGTAAATATATACATTTTATGCCCCCATATCTTGAATTTTGCGATCACTCTTAATGCATTTTAATCGACTGAACCATGCAGTGAAACACGCTCTAAATTGGCACGTGCACTGTTTAAACCCTTCATCACCACGCAGGCTAATGTATGCGTGCACTCCGTAACGTAGCTGTTTGTTGGGATTTTGCTAAATACTCGATATTGTCAAATTGCACATCGTTAAAACAACAATTACGATATTATCGCAGACGATATATATCGCACACCCCTACTGGTAAGTGTATTTTATTTTGCCTTGTGAAATGGCCGAGCATTGATGAATCTGTGTATTTGTTACCTGACCATTGCATGCAATTGCGAAATTCAGCCTTTTTTTTATTGGATATTCGTTGTGGGGAAAAAAATTCGGGTTCAAGCTCTAAATTGAACTGTGCCGCTCAGACGATCTCAGGTACGGGCTGGGTTCGGGCTTCAATTTTAAGCCCGTGCAGACTTCTAGACGTGCGGTCAGTGATCCGCTTCCAGAACCACCGGCGTTGCTACAGCAAAACACACTGTTACCCATTTGAAACATTTTAATGTGAGTATTATGACACAAGTGATGTACAAAGCTTTGTTAATAAGAGAAATAATTGGTTAGCAAACAAATGTTACATCGCAACCATGCTTTTTGATTCATGCCGAGCGCATACATTTAAATCAAGCCATATGCGGCTTTGTGTTCTGTTTTTCCGAATGGTCACAAATTTAATATTATTAATTGAATATTATTTATCGTTTCTTTTCCCAAATCCTCACTCACCCTCTAGGTTTGCAGGTTTATTTTATTGTTGTTCACTTTTAAACACTGTTTTCACACATTTGATAGGTGTCTCTCACATTGTCCCACAGAAACATTAAAATAGTGTAGATTAGTATAATGTTTTATGCAACACTGCATACTATACAATGATTTATTGCATGTCTTTAATTTTTTGTTATTTTTTTTTTCATATTAAATCGCAATTGCAATATTGGTAAAAAAAATTTGCAATTAGATTATTTTCTAAAATCATTCAGCCCTATCTATAATTTACATAATAAATAATAATTTAGCATTAAGACAAGTTACATAAAACTGCCCAGTGATCGGAATAAGCAATGTAATTAGTAGTGATCGACCGATATTGATTTTTTTATAACCGATACCGATAATTTATACATTTATGTACCGATAACCGATATTTAGAACCGATATTTATTTACTGTTATAAAGTAAATAAATAAGAGAGTGAAGTATATAAAGTAAATAAATAACAGAGTGAAGTAGGCTTGCCGCACGACGGTTATACTGGTGGCACCGTCCCCCACCGTCCTTTAGATTGTTTTTATAGTAATAAAAATAAATTCGTTCAGATAGACACTAAAATTAAAACTGAACGCGGCTGCTAAATGCAACGCACCGGACGAACGAGAGTCTTGCATCACAGCAGTCTAGGTCTGCATTGGCGCGGCTGTCCCGACCAGATTTCTTACTCCGCTGTCCTTGAAGGACGTGCAATTCTCTTTCCTTTTTTTTGTATTATGCTTATCCTATCATTTTAAATGACAGACTGTGTCGAATTTATTTATTTTTTCTCTGCTGCACTTTTCACTGTGTTAACAGCAAGATGTTAAATGAATTTAGTGTTTTGACAAGACTAATAAAATAGCTATTAGGCTAAACCTACATTTTTTTCCTATTGTGTTGTTGGCTGAATGTTAGCATAAATGAATTATATCCTGACAAAACAAATTATAATAGGGATTACAATTTTTGTATAACTTTTTTCCTCTCTGTGAAACTTTATTCCGTGTTGGCAGCAAAATGTTATTGACATTTATCAGTCAATAAATTCAAGACTCTTGACAAGACAAAAATAAAATAAATACACTTTTGTGCAGACTAAACTTTTATTTGTTAGCCTAGCTCTCTTTCTTTCAGCAGAAATGTGAACAAACAGAATATATCGTGGGAGCGGGTGTGTGCGGAATACAACCTAAAATAGTCCCGCGCAGACCTCTACATCACAAAGCAGATTTCATTTATCACGTGAAGAGAGATGACTGACAAGAAGAGTGAGGTGACACAGACAACACGATGTGGAAGAGTTTCGAAACCAAATGTAAAAGCGCCCGTTTTGACTCAGACTGCGTCTGACATTAATCTTAGTCTGGGAGAAAACTCACCGAGATCTACCAAGTGAAAAGTAAATAAATGATAAAATACACATTAAATAAATAATAAAAAATGCTTGTTGTGATGTATCTTTATGTTGCATTAATTTAATAATGATAAATAAAATAGTATTTTATTATTATTCACGTCGCTGTATTCAACTATATACTGAGCTGTATTCAAGCAGAAATATGATGTTATAGAGATCGAAAGCGCACACACACGGTTCGTTTGCGCGTCATTTATAACGGACATAACGCGCGCCTAATGCACGATCATGTCACTGTAATCAGCTTTACCTTGATTACAAAACTTGCCCATCCAAACTTGTGTGTACTAGTGTGACACTGGCTTCTTTTATCCAGCCGAGAGCTGTAGTTTGCGTATAATATTCTCATAAAGTGTCTTTGAGCCACTGTTCAGTCTGTATTCACAGCGCCATGAGAACCGTATTTCTCCTACAGAATACGTAGAGAGGTGAATACGATCTATTACACCTGATCTAAGTGATAATGTTTAAAAAAAAAAACTTTTTTTCATTTATTTAGTTCCACAGTATTTGCTGTTTTTATTTTAAACACTGCTTGGCCTTAAATTGCTGCTGATATTAAAGTCAAAGTAAAGCGCAGCGCTTACAGGCTATTTAAAACCTAAGGAAAGCAAGGAAAACTCAAACAAAATATCAACTTCATTTTAAACTACAGTTTTAGGTTTATAAGCTGTTTAATAGGCTAAAGAGTGAATAATAATAATTCACTGGATAATGTTAATTCACTGAATAATATTCTCTGTAATATTGAAATAAGCTATAACAAACAAAACATTGTATTTTATTGCATTTCTCAACTGGCATGTTTTATCAGAATTATTCAAATGTTTTCTAGATTATGAAAATAACTGCTGACAGCGGTTTATCTATGCATTTACACAGAACTATGCTCAAACTGCGATCGCTTGTGGAGAGAATAAATAATTAATTTCGATAGAGATGTATTTATTTAGATGTTTATTGGCGAAATAATGGTTCTATAGTAAATGTTAATATAATTCAGCCTGTTTCAAACAAGTGAATCTTGTATAAAGTTACATGCGGTGGTCGTGCTGTCCACTGCTCCAGGAGTGTGTGCACTTGGATGGGTCAAATGCAGAGAACAACATTTCACTGCTGGTTATACTCTGTATAATTATGTGCACTTGGACATGTGATATTTCAGTTTTTCTTTTTGAATAAATCTGCAAAAATGTCAACAATTCTGTTTTTCTGTCAATATGGGGTGCTGTGTGTACATTACTGAGGAAAAAAAATGAACTTAAATGATTTTAGCAAATGGCTGCAATATACCAAGAGTGAAAAATTTAAGGGGGTCTGAATACTTTCCGTACCCACTGTATGTATATATATATATATATATATATATATTCTCTTGTGTTATGATTCATTTTTTTGCATTGTCCATTGAACGGACCTGTCCTGATTTACATTTCACTACTGATTATATCCTGTATAATTGAGTATGTGACGAATAAAAGAACCTTGAACCATGTAACTTATTAAGGGATTATGATCATCACTTGTAAGTTATACATTCAAAATCAGATCCGTTATCGCGGTAAAAACCCGTCGCTCATGAATCATCACGTCTGTCTGCTGAACGTGATTGGCTAAAAGTGTGGCCGCAATGTCATCATCAGCACCAGTCGTCTTTGCAGTGTGTGTGCGTTTAGTAACATCGTGATGACTGATTGGATGCAGTATATGCACACTTGGGCTTGTATGTTAACCAATTAGCCTACATAATTTATATGTTTGAAAACCGCCAAACTGACCATTTTGTCCACCCGCCCAAGCTAATATTTACCCACTCGATCAAATTCAAAACTGCCCAATTAGGCGAGAGCCCGCACAATCTGGCAATGCTGCTCACGGCATTCGCTGTTCTTCTGCTGGCGCTGGCGGTTATCAAACAGCATTGCATTACTGCAGGCACCTCCTTCTGGATTAGGGGTGAATTGCCTGTATTCGTCGTAAGGCCTCATGCACCGAACCGAGGGGTCCGTACCGTGACGGTTCGGTACAAATACATGTACCGTGCCAACCCTACTATATAACCATTATTTCACTAATAAACACCTAAATAAATACAACTGGAAATTAATTATTTATTTTCTCCACAAGCGATCGCAGTTTGAGTATAGTTCTGTGTAAATGCATAGATAAACCACACTGTCAGCAGGTATTTCATAAGGACAAAAATAAGGATTTCTAGAAGGACAAAAACAGTATTAATATTTCTGATATAACATTCCAGTTGAGAAATGCAATAATGCTTTGTACAATGTTTATATAATTACATAAAATGTTTACTTAAATTACATGTTTACATTTTTAATAATACAATGTTTTGTTTGTTATATTTCAATATTCCAGAGAATGTTATTCAGTGAATTAACATTACCCTGTAGGGCTGTCAAATTGGCTGAAAAACTAAATTAGAATTTTTTACTAAAATATTATCAAAATTCAAAATTTTTTTTTTGGCTTCTCTCCTGAGGCCACAAGAGGGCGCATCGAGCGCAATGTTACCAAATGCAGGTTTCTTCAAAGTAGGGCTGGGCAATATGAGCAAAAAATCATATCTCAGTATTGTTTTGGCTGGTTTGCGGTAAACGGTACATATCTCTGTATATTGTATTTGGATTAAACAGATAAATAAAGTGAATGCAACCATGTAGGCATATATAATTTGCAAAATTGGTTAAAATCACAATAAAGTCTAACATTGTAACATTGCGATCTAAAAATTAAATAATGCTTTTAAAGCATTTCAATTTGCTAAACAAAACAAAAACAAAAAATAAGAAATCACAGACTAGGCTAATTGAGTAAAAAGTCTATTTTGATTGCCCCATTACAGTCACTTTACAGTTAGTGCTATCATACAAATACACGTACTTGTAGGTTTAAAATGTCCAACTACAAACATTTCAGCAAAATTTATATTTTAGTCAGTTATTGCGCTCCTATTTCACTGCGCTCCATCTGTTTGATGCACATGCGCGCGGCGGCGCGTGTTCAGATCCCAGTCTGTGAGTTTAACGGAGAATCGCAAAGCAGAAGCTTGCACTTCTGACAGCAAAATGGAAATATTTCCATGGCTTTCTAACATTTACAGATGAAGAATATGCCTGTGAAATGTAAGTAATGCATTTAGGAAAAGAGCACATAGCTCAAACAGCACGTCTCTGTCAGCGGCACATGCAGCCTTTCTGTCAGAGTCGCTTTAACCTCAAATATTTATCATTGCTGATACACGTAATTTATTAACATTTAATCATATGATCGCAAGGTTCATGTTTACACTGTTGATATGCATGTTAGCTAGCAAGCTAGTTTCTTAATCTAGTAATTAGGCTACATGTTTTTTTTTTAAGTTGAACTTGCATAAATTTGACATGGCTTTGGGCTCTCTTGTGTGAGACGCGAGTGCAACAATGATAGATGTCCCTCTAGAAAATGCAATAAATATGTGTTCTGTGTGAATGGCTTGGTTTCAGTTGAGGTAAACAACATCATCTCCACAATATTGTGAAAGGAAAGAAGAAACTGTGAGTGAATATACTGAGAGATTTTGTCAGTCAGCTGTAATCTACAGTGGAATTGTTGATGACCCTGAAATATATATAGATGACAAGGGACCCTTGGTATCCAGTGATCTGGTCAGATGGCCTTGTAGCCGAATACAGAAAAGCTTTACCTATTCTTAGATCTAACTTGGTCTAACAGAACTCTCAGAAGTAACCTGAGACAGGTTAACTACATGGGAAAGAGATGCTGATGTCAAAGCAAAAGTAAGAGTAGCAGCAGCTACGTTTTTATAACCGAAACAAGACAATAGATGGTCTAAAAGAGAAGCAAATGCAAATAGAAAAATTTGGACATTGGGAGAAAGAGTGTAGGAAGAAGTTGCAAGATAGTAAAAGAAATGCTATGAAATAATTCTGCTCCTTCTCAGCCTGCACACAACCCTGAAGTAGTTCCGCCAGTGACCACTGAAACTATAGGACAGTTAGTTCAGGCTCTTCTAAGAGCACAACAAGACCAGGAAAAAACTAATTATTGGGGCTGTGAGCTACCTTTCCCCTGTAATCCAACACAATGACCAAAGAATTTTTGTGAAAGGTAGCATAAAAGAGAAAGAGATTGATTTTTGCTTGATACAGGTGCAGAAATTACAGTAATTCCTACAAAATTGCAGTAAGGTTTAAACATCCCATACAAGAAAACCAAACTTTGTTTAACTGGTGTAATAGGTGAAGATTCTGTTTTGTATGAAACTGCTTATAGAGGTACAATTTAAAAACTCTGACTACAAAATTACTATGCGCTCCATTAAATACAGGTGCAATTTTAGGCATGGATCTTCTAGACAAATAAATCTAACTTTAGACATGTCCTCAGAATCTACTAGCATAAAATTTCCTCAGCACAGATTTCTACCAATAATGCAACCCTCCGTATGTTTTCTTACAGAATCATCCAATTTGGGCTAAAGACAAGGATGATTGTGGGTTGTTGACAGGTGTAGAACCAGTTAAATTGACAGGAACTCCACCTCCGGTCACCAAACAATATCCGATTAATAAGGAAGCTATACAGGGAATCAAACTTATTGTAGAAAATTTGCTGATGCAAGGAGTGCTAGTTAAAACCAACAGTCCATGTAATTCACCCATATGGCCCATCAAGAAATCTAATGGGACATGGAGACTTACAATAGACTACAGAGTAGCCAATAAACATATTGAAAAATCACCCCCTAGTGGCAGATCCATCTACAATTTGTAATGGCTTACCATTAGATTGTAAGATTTTTCAGTAATTGATAAATAATGGATTCTTTTCTGCCTGTTGACTCTGACAGCCAGCCATGGTTAGCTTTCACAGTTGACTATGAACAATACCAGTGGACACGATTGCCACAGGGATTTCAAAACTCCCCAACCATATATCATCAAAAGGCTGTCAGGCGTGATTTGTGTGACCCAGAATGTCCGGTAAAACAGTCCACTATGATCCAATATGTTGATGATATTTTGATTGCCTCAACAGATCATGAGGTACATCAAACTGAATTGGCATCATTGTTGGACTATTTGCATAAAAGGACACAAATGCAGCTTTCACAAAGCTCAAGTTGCAAAAGCAAGTCATCATTTCTGGGTCAAACAATTGGTGCAGGAAATAGATCCATTACACAGGATCAGCGGCTTCAGTCAAAGCCATACCTCCGCCTAATACCATTAAAACACTCCGCTCATTTTTAGGAACAACAGGTTATTGTAGACCTTGGATTGAAGACTATGCCTCGATGGCTCAGCCTCTCTATGATTTGTTGAAAGGCCATGGTAGATTCAGATACTGTTTGTATGGAAGAACTTCATCTCAAAGCTTTTAATGATTTGAAAAGAGCACTATGTCAAGCACCAGCATTAGGAATTGCCCAATCTGATAGACCCTTTGTGCTTTATGTCCATGAACACTTAGGCTTTATGACTGCATGTCTAATGCAAGATCATGGGGGCAGCTACGCCCAATTCATTACTATTCGGTAAACTTGACATAGTCCCTCAAGGTATGGGCCCATGCCTCAGAGCAGTACAGGCAGTTCATCTAGCGCTTCAGGCTTCATCAGGAATGGTGTTAGGTCAGACTGTAAGCGTAAAATGCCCTCACACAGTGTCCGCAATAATGAATCAAGCAAAAGTCACTTCTGTCACCTCCTCCCGTTGAAATTGGTTAGCAACTCACATTGTGTTGTTAGTGCACGAACCCATCCTCATGTATGATGTCTGCAATGACTGAATTTGTGTTAGAGGATGAAGGCTGAAATGACTCATGATTGTGTTACACAGAACATATGCAGCGACAAGTGAAATAGCAGAAACTCCCATAGAGAATTAAATTGGAGTTGTTTGTTGATGGTTCAGCTCAAGTTATTGAAGGTAACAGGCGAGCAGGATATGCAGTAACTTCCACCACTGAATGGTAGTTTCTTCAGGTCGTCTTCAGATCATTTTTCAGCTCAAGCTGCAGAACTAGTAGCCTTAACTAGAGCATGCACGCTAGCTTCAGGATCGGTTGCAAATATCTACACAGATTCCAGGTATGCTTTTGGGGTAATTCATGATTTTGGTGTCATTTGGCAAACCAGAAAATTTCTAACTTCTGCTGGATCCCATTAAGCATGCTGGATTAGTGAAAGATTTAATGTTTGCCATGAAACTCCCAAAGAAATTAGCAGTGATCAAAGTGAAAGCACATCTCACAACTAATACTCGGAAGCTAAAGGTAATGCTCTTGCTGATGTAGGCGGCTAAACAGGCTTGTTTCTATGCAACTGTACAAGTGTGTTCAGGTAGTACAGCACAGAAGATAATTCTACCTCCTGAATCAATCGTTGATCTGTATAAAGGCGTTTCTATATGAAGCATGGACATGGTTAGCAAAGGAGCCACTGTGGATTCATCCGGCTGCTGGACCAAAGAAAGTATGTTGCTCCCGAATCACTGTTGCCATATTTGGCTAAAGACAAGGATGATTGTGGGTTGTTGACAGGTGTAGAACCAGTTAAATTGACAGGAACTCCACCTCCGGTCACCAAACAATATCCGATTAATAAAGGAAGCTATACAGGGAATCAAACTTATTGTTTAGCCGCGATCAGCAAGAGCATTACCTTTAGCTTCCGTAGTGTAATTATTGTGAGATGTTTCACTTTGATCACTAATTTCTTCCCTGCCTGAACAGAGGATAACAAATCTTAGCACGTAATGCTAAATCTTCCTGCCTGAACAGAGGATAACCTTCATCTCTAAAAAGACATTTTTAGAGGATAACTTAGATTAACCAAACCCTACAGCTGTCTGTTAACTCTTCTCTGACGCAGAGGATAGCACATTTGTTCTGGTCTTAAAGGTTCTTTTGGATAGAGTGACACTCACCAACCTTTGGTTGTACGGAAAGCAGATCGTTGTTTGAGCTTGAAATTTCAATCTGAATTCAGGTGAGGAGCTCTATCCGGTCACGGCAGCATCTGTTGAAAACCCTGTTCTTCTAAAGTGTAGAAACTCAGAAGAGAAGACCAGGAGACTTGGATTGGATCGTCAGCAGAATTTCTTTATTCTATGATCTTATGTGTTGTTATCTGCAGTCATCGAAGATCTCATCTTAAGTCATTTTTACAGGGTATCTTTATAGTCAATTGGAGGAGGACTTTTTAGGTTGAGACAAAACATCAAAGCTGAGGGCAATAAACCTAACGAATCCACATCTGGCCAGGACAAAGTCATTTGCAGAATAAAGGTTCAATCTCTCAGTAGTCATTGATCTCATTGACAAAAGGCACAGTTGTCCCAAGCCCAAATGGTCAGGAAACAATCTCAAGCACCTTTGCCTTGCCCGACACCTCTTAGTCAGTACGTGAATTCAAATCAAACATAGAATAACATTTGTGATCCTTCAGGTTTGCATATCGGTTATTGGGCACATAAACATGCAAATAATTGATGTCGGTAATAAAAAAAAATCAATATCGGTCGATCATTATTCATTATTTAAATCAGCATAGGGCTGTGAAGGTGGCAGATTTTTACCACCGCGGTGGTAATGGACCAACTACTGCCGGTGGCGCGGTGTTGTGATATATATATATATATATATAATTCTGAAATGCAAAAATAAATAAATGAGGCTCAATCATCTATTAACAAACGTGCGTGTTTATTTTAGTACTTACGTCAGTGAACACCTGCAAATCAGTGCAAAACACTAAAATAATATCAAATAATAATAGTTAAATAGGAAAATAGCCTTAAATAAGAAAGTTAAATACACCCTGTCTACCTCACACGAGCGTTGTGGCGAGAACCCATTATAATCAGTGATACGGTCTACACTAGATGCGGTGCGATACGACACATACCTCACAGTAAACTGCCTCATCCTATTTATGACGTACTGACACAAAGTTGAAATGTCCTGTAGACAGACTCAACCTGTTGTGTTGCGACGCGGCTTCCGGTTTAGACACGGTTCACTGTTCCGCCATCAAGCAACTCCTCTTCTGCTGCATGCGCTCTCTGTGGATTAGGAATTGTGACGTATGTTGCCACATTTCTTGTTAACATCTTCCATTTACCGCTGTCTCGTTTGTATTTGGCCAGTTTGGAGAAAGCCTCACCAATACTGTGTTCCTGTGGCTCAGTGGTTAGAGCATTGCGTTAGCAGCGCAAAGGTTGTGGGTTCGATTCCCAGGAAACACATGTACTGACAAAAAAATGTATAACCTGAATGCACTGTAAGTCGCTTTGGATAAAAGAGTCTGCTAAATGCATAAATGTAAAACAAACCTGACCAACCGGGCGTTTGCGATCACGTGTACTTGAAGACACTTGTACAAACGCAGATGGGTGACATGAATGGAAATTATTCCAGATCAGCGATTTAGTATTTGGTTTCCCAACAAGGTCCATCGCTTATCACGAAATAAATATGCTGAATGCAGAATAAACTATTTTCTTGCACTCAAACCTGCCAATCTAAAGGAAACGCTGTGTATGGCATTTGAGGTAATTTGTGAATTAGCATAGATTTATAGTCTAAATAAAACAATTTGCAACTGTTACTATTATTACACTTGTTTACACAACTTTGTATTATGCTTGTTATAGAGTGTGTGACGACATGTGCACTACCGCCGGTGGCAATGCACAACCGCGGGGGCCACCGACCACCGCCGGAGACACGGTTGTCACGGCCACCGTCGCACCCACTGAACTTCAAATTTGCCAAAATCTGACTCATAACAAATGAACAATCATTACCATCCTATGCACATGTACAAAATTACAGATTGCTCATGCGACAATCCTTGTATCGAAATTTGTGTACTCTCAGACAATTTGCTCCATTTGATGAATAACTTATTTTATGATCATTAATATGACTACCATCCATAAATAATAAAAACCACCAGAATGGCACTGTCATGTAATGTACAATGTAAGCCGTGCTGTGTTACTGTTTGTACAGCTAGGCTACTTTGCATGTGTGAATTACCATGTCCATAAGCTATCATGTAAACCCTAGATTTAAAAACATTGCATCATTTCAAAGTGAAATCTGACTGCAATAAGCAGTGTTTGCTATTAGCTCTTACCTGTGCCATGGGCGGAGCTCCCATCGGGGGTATCATTAGGCATTATTCCCGGGGGCATGGGGGCCATGCTGGGCGGCCTCTGGCCCATGGGTGGCATTACCATTGGAGGAAGTGAGGGGATTCCTGGTGGCCCCATCTTTGAAAAAAACAAAAATATATTTAAGGCATGAATGAGAATGAACACAACCAAGCATTCGCAAAGATGCTGAGAGACGGCTTTACAGTAATTAAAGGCTTTCCAACACCCACTTACAAAGGGCGGGGGGATTCCTGAAGGTGGTACACCAGGAAAAGGTGGTGCTTGACTGGGGCCACTATTAGCATCAGTCGAGGACTGTTATGAACAAGAAAGTCCATTAAATTAACCACTACAACTCTGATAAAAATGCTGTACATCACTGATTTGTAGTGTGATGAAGTTTTCCCAAACGTGATCTAATATGACAGAACCAACCAACACATTAGGGCTGCATGATTATGGCAAAAATCATAATTGTCGATTATTCCCTTGAAATTGTAATTGCGATTATTAATTAAGATTATCACAATTCACATTGAATGATGTTTTTACCATTGTTTGAAGCAACCGCATGCCATATTTTTAGATGAAAAACAAGCTGAAAACACTAACTGAAAAACTGTATATAGTACTAGCCTATAAGTCTCCAATGTGAACTATACATTGGATTGGTTTCGTCTTTAAATAAAAAAGTAAACATATGCATGCTATTATAATGCTATACTAAAACTAAAATTAAAACAATGCATAAACCCTTAAGATAACATGTAGAACACATTAAGCACACATAATAACATAAGTGGATTTTGAACAATTAATTGATGCTTTTAACTATTACGTATTTGTGGCATCCGTAATTGTAATTGCGATTAGAAATTCGATTAATTGAGAAGCCCTACAACACATCTAAGCTTATGTGAGCAGAACTATGACTGTCAGACGTTTCCTAAACATTTCACTCAAATCAACTAGCATAACTTAAAGATTATCAATACACATACTTCCAATGTATAACACACCAGATATGTCTTACAATCTTACTGCCCTTAACAAATCAAGCATCTAAAAACTAAATCAACTGTCGCTCAGACTTCACTAATTTATCATAGCTTTATCAGAGATTGACAAATCAAGAGTTCTGTCTCACTTTCATCAGGAATAGATCGATAATCAGTCGCCGATTATCAATAAGAACACAGTTTATCATCAGTGTGAAGGAGTTAATATCCTCTAACGCTATTCTAACATAGTAAAATCAGTGCAAACAGATAATCATAAACAAACTGTTTACAAGCATAAATGGTTCACACAATCAGATATGTAACACGTCTAACACGCGTGCTTTAATAATCACAATAATATATCCAAACCATCATTCAAACACTCGTTAGCTTTAGCTTTAGCATTAGTCACTAGTCACACACACATTAGCTTACATGCTAACCAAAATGTATTTTGTCTGTAATGTAACCATTTCTTCGCTGCAAGTCTTTAACCCAAGCGTATAAACCGTTCAGTGTGTATATGTGTCAATTGTATATGCTAGGATAGGCCAGTTTTGAGTTTATGTGAATAAACCCGTCTAGTTTTTGGAACTCACCATGATGAGCGAACATGCAGCAGCACTGCGCGAGACAAAACCTACACTCTGATTGGCTTGCGCCGGGTTCAAACTACAGCAGGCAGGTTTCAAGTGCAACAACAATGAGTAGGAAGCGCGCATACACCAGTTCGCAGCGCAGGAAACAAAACACTGGAGAGCTGCGCACGAAATACGCAGATCTGAAGCCAACAAGTTGACATTTAGGCAGCAATGAGCTGCAATGTTAAGAGAAGAAATGCAGTAAATAAACAATGAAAACAGATTATTTAATTCAAAATTATTAAACATTTTACGAAATATTAAGATTATTAATATTATTAATTAAATTGTCTCTACCTATTTCAATACCTTATGCAGTGAAAGTCCTTGAATAATGTGCCACATGAAAAAATACTATAGTAATGTATAATACATTTTATAGTGTTTTTGAACCATACAATAGTAATGTGCTTGAAGTAATTTGTACTAATACTAGTACGGCTCTCTAAACTTTCCCTTACGAAAATTAACCAGGTAACCAGGTGCTCTGTCTGTCTCCAGTCAATGTAAGGAAGACCCTAACTAGGATTAACCCACGCAAGGCTGCGGGTCCTGACAACATACCTGGTCGTATACTGAAAGACTGTGCTGAACAGCTGACAGATGTCCTAACGCAGTGGTTCTCAACCGGGGGGGCGCGGACACTCTCCAGGGGGGGCGCGAGTAGGCTACAGGATAAAAAAATAAATAAAAAAAACACTTGCTAATTTTTTTTATCACTAAACTACTGTCATAAAAAGTTATAGTTTTGTATATACATAACTCCTGAATAAAAATTTAAATGTGTTTGGACTGATTTAAAAAAAAGAGTTTTGAACAAATTTGATTGGTTTGTCGATAGTGAGCGCAAATGCAGGTGATAAGCGGTTTTATTATGTATATGTAGACCATGTCTGTAGCACTGACTCCAATCATAATGAAGTGCTTTGAGAGGCTACAACATCAAAACCAGCCTCCCCAACACACTCGATACGCTCCAGTTTGCATACCACCCAAACCGCTCTACGGATGATGCAATTTCCTCCACCCTCCACCTGACTCTTACCCACTTAGAAAATAAAGACTCCTTTGTTAGAATCACAATAATCTACAATAATCCCACAACAGCACATTAACAAACTAAACTTGCTGGGCCTTAACAACTCCCTCTGTAACTGGATCCTGGACTTTTTAACCGGAAGACCTCAGTCAGTTCGGGTCGGCCACAACACCTCGAGCAATACCACACTGAGCATAGGTGCCCCACAAGGCTGTGTGCTCAGCCCGCTGCTCTTCACGCTGCTGACCCACGACTGCACTGCCAAGTTCAGCTCCAACTAGGGCTGGGCGATAAAACGATAACGATATGTATCGCGATAGACACGTGATCGATATCAATAAAAAATGTGTTCGATAAAACGTTCGATATTTTGTATTCTTCGTCGGAAGAAAACAGAGGTTGCGAAGCAAGTTTGGTTGCATTAACAAAGGCACTCGCTCTCTGGTAACCTAGCAACGTAGGGAGTGACACGCTAACAGCCAATCATGTAACAGTATCATATTTGGTTGCGCCATATCGTTGTCTCGTGCTGGTCTGCTGGATTCCTTTTCATAAGCAGAAAATGAGTGCGCCGAGGAAATTGTAAATAAAAGAGGAAAAGTCAGCTCGCATAAGTATGGCAGTTTTTGGATAGTATAAGTCTGACCGTAGTCAGACCAATGTAAATCTGCAAATTATGCAAGACCGTCGTCCCGCCAAGACTGGTAATACCACGAACTTGATGTACCACCTTAGCCGCTCACCCTTTGGAGCACAGCCGTATTCAACCAACAACAAATGTTAAGAGATAAATGTTAAGTGTTCATTGTGACTTTAGACTTATGTTTACATTTTAATTATTTCAGTTTTCCATGGTTGTTGACATTTCTGTCTTAATAACTGAGGGGATTATGATCAGAGGAAGGTTAAGTTTAAAATATTTTTTTAAATGTAATATATTTTTCTCCTGGTCCTTATTTTAAATGGGTCATAAAAATATCAATAGAAACACTGATATCGTGATACAGTTTTCAGCCATATCGCCCAGCCCTAGCTCCAACCACATCATCAAGTTTGCCAATGACACATCAGTGATAGGTCTCATCAGCAACAACGATGAAACGCACTACAGAGAGGAAGAGGCACAGCTAGTTGAATGGTGTGGTGCAAACATCCTGTCCCTCAACGTGAATAAGACAAAGGAGGTTGTGATGGACTTCAGGGGCGAAAGAGTCAGTAGCAGTGGTGTAGTCGGGGCCATATGCAAGTAGCCTATACGCCGTATGCTTGCTGTTTTCATCGGGCTGTTTGCGTATTACCACATCTAAGGATCAATATTTGCGTATACCCTCGGTATAACTTACCCACTTGTTTTGTTGCGCAAGTCCGTAATCTACTTCCCTATAATGGTGTCCCATACAGTTGTGTGAAACTCGTGATTCTTTGTTGTAATTGGTGCATTATAACTTCAGTCATTCTACCTTTTCCGCCCATCATCGACTGAGTGCGCGTGTCCGCTGCATTGAGAGAACTCCACTCAAAGCCGCTTTTGTTTTCCACCTACGAGCAGGGAGAGCCTACTGGCCACCGAGCACTGGGACATTCGGTGGATCGGTCACGGCGAGGAAGAGCTTCCCACATTAGGCACTGTTTTTAAACAGTTTTACAGTGAACTGCAAAAAGCAAATACTCAAAAAGTGTGAATCGGCGCTATGCAATTCATCCGCCAGCCGTGCGCAATGTAAAGTGATAAACAGTGCAAAGTTGCTTCATCCATTCAGATGTGACACAGAATTATTGTTATAGTCGTGTGATATATGAGAACATTAAAGGTCCTGTAGTGATGCTGGCTGAAAACAGCACGACAATGTAAACTGCATGAAGAGGTAAACTGGAAAACACCAAATGTTGTTTGGCTTGTTAATTCATAGTAATTTACCATGGTTTTACTTCTTGTGAAACTATACTAATCATAAGCAAGAACTTCTATCTTTAAATCTAATACATTTTAGAAGTAAAATGTTGATTCAGTAAGAGCACGATTAAAGATAAATATCAGTGTCTTATATAAATTAGGTGTGTATTATTTACAAATATTAAAGTTCTTAAAGGGATAGTTCACTCAAAAATAAACATGATTATTAACTCAATATCAAATTCCAAACCTGTATGAATTTTCTTTCTTCTGTGGAACATAAAAAGAAGATAATTTGATAAATTCAAGGCATTTTGTACATACAGTAGGGTAAGCAAAATGCTTTGGTAACATTCTACAAAATGTCTTCTTTTGTATCCCACAGAAGAAAGTAAGTCATACAGGTTTGGAAACACACAAGGGTGAGGAAAGGATGACAGAATGTTTTAGAAGTAGCCTACATTTTCTGCATTCTAGCTCAAAACCATTGCTTTATTGTCAAGTGCATTTCTATCTGACAAAATAATGCATTTGCTTTGAATTCAGTAATATCCATTATTATTTGTTTCAGTCCTGTTTTATTTATTTACTAAAATTGAAGGCTCTATAACCCAGAAAAACATTCATGGGGGAACTCGTGGGTCGGATATGTCCAGGGCCAAATTTGAACCCCAGTCCAACCCTGCCTACATGCAAAATCCCCTTGCAGGAAGTATTATTCCCTTCCTAAATAATACAATCAGTGTATAAATGCATAAAATAAAACCTTAAATTCAGATGTATCTGTGAAGCACTTTTCACAATGAATATAATTCCATAGAAACATGTTGAAATTATATAGAACTGTAATAATGCGGTCGAAAGAAGGGGTGAGACAACCAGGAAGTCATGCTGTAGACTACTTGAAAAAATAATCTATCGACCAATTGTGTTGCCCTGTGTTGATATTACTAAATTACTATTTAGATTTATTTTAGAATTTAAATTATTTAGGATTAAAATTAGAATAATATGTATGTATATATTATTAAAGGTTGGGGGGGCGACTGGGTAATAGTAAACCACTCTTTTCTTTAGGACTACACCACTGGTCAGTAGCACTAAATTCCTTGGGGTGCACATAAAAGAGGACCTCACCGGGACAACTAACACTACATCACTCTCCAAGAAGATGCAACAGTGCCTACACTTTCTCAGCCGGCTGAAAAGAGCAAGTTTTCCTTCACCCATCCTCAACACTTTCTACAGGGGAACTTTTGAGAGCGTGCTGACCAGCTGCATCACTGTCTGGTACGGGAATTGTAGTGCAGCAGACCGCAAGACCCTCCAACGGACAGTGAACACAGCTGCAAAGATCATCAGTGCCCCTCTCCCCTTCATCCTGGACATTTTCTTTGCACGATGCTCCAGTAAAGCTACCAGTATCGTGAAGGACACCACCCATCTCTCCCACAGTCTCTTCCAACTTCTACCATCAGGAAGACGGTTCCGGAGCATCAGAGCCCGTTCCGCCAGACTGCTCAACAGATTTTTCCCCCAGGCTGTGAGAGCCCTGAACTCAAATCCCCCCCGCCCCTCTCTGAAACCCCATACAAACCCCCTACCTCCTGAAACATGGACCATACATTGCACCAATGTATTGGTCGTAAAACTACAAAATGAGTTTCATATTCGCGATTTAATAAAGATTTAATGTGATTGTGAATGCTGCGTGAGTAGCTGCGTTTCCATCCACCTATTTTTATTTGGGATGGGACAAAAAATCGATTCACCTAACTATGGCGATTTTTTTATTTACCAGAATCTATATTAATTCATATTAAGAACATTATCACATCTTAATGTTTTTTTCTGAGGCGAGACTTTTATTTTAAAAGACGTGCATGAAAGCTGTTGACACTTATGTCAGATGCAGTTTAAGTAAAGAGTGCCTGGGTGCCTTCAGTACGTTAGGTCCAATCTTTACAACTCCTCTGTTGTATTGCGTCAGTGGAGTGGTACGTCAATTCTTCCTCGTTTTTTGTCAATTTAATTCATAATTAATAATATTATGCATTGCCTGGGAAAAACGCGCAGTCCTGATTCAGTATCTGCGGTCAGATGAGATGTTGACAGGTTAAATGTCAGTGTCATTATTCTATTGTTATTTTAATAACTTGTTGTGAAATAAAAAGTCTCTCACCTCAGAAAAAACGAACTATCATGTCAGATGTTATACTGCTGGTAGCGCGCACTCTTCTTTAGCACGCGCGAACACGGCGCCGCGCGGTATATCACTTCACTATAGCGCAGAAACTACGAACATGCAACAGTACAGTACAATGAAAGTACAGTACCAACAAATCACATAACTGTACTGCGTGTGTTAGCTGGGAAGGATTTGCATTCAGGTATGATATTCATTCTATTCAGGAGCAGTTTCCACGTTTCATCAGTTCATGATAGTATTGTATAGGCTATTCACCATGGTAACTCGTTTCCATAACCCAAAATACCATTATTTTCACTTTGTGTCATTTTGTATATGTTTAAATGACTGTGGTGGCTCAAATCAACTTAACTGTATTAACAAAACTAGTTTTGGACTGCTCTTTAATAGCCTTATAGGCTGTTTATTCAGTATTAATCATATTCTTAACAGTCTTAACTTAATGTTTGTTAAATAAATTTGCTTTGTTTTTGTTTTTTAACAAATTATATATATAATTATTATATAATAATAATAATAATTATTATTATATATATGTATATGTATACACAAAACCATGTGTTTTTGACAGTGTTCTTTTTTTAGGCTTACTGATAAACTACAGCCATTTGATTTTGTATCTATTTTAATTTTAGATAAATTATGTATTAATTTATTATGTCTTTATAGGTATTTTCTTTATTTTCATTTTTAATAAATTTGAGTTATTTAAATTGAGTAACGTCACTTCAACATACTTGGAAATTAAATAACATATATATATGGGTGGCTTAGTGTCATGTTAGAATATTTTTTTTACTCATACTTTTTGTTGTTTTAATATTTTGAATTGTTTTTAGCTCTATTTTTTGTTTTCATTTAAATGTTTAGTTTTGAAATGTTGTTGTATACTGTTACGAACCCAGTATAAGTCATATTGGTTGGGTGCTTGTTTTTCTTTGTTTGTTTTGCAGGATGGAGTTAGGGTGAGTGACGTCATTATGGCTGAGGACTTACACCTGTGTTGGAGCTGATGCCGGCAGATTTAAGCAGCTCTCGTCAGTTGCAATGAGGGCTCGTCTTCCTTCCTCGTGCTGATTTTGTCTCGTTTTCCTAATTTAATCTTACTTTAATAAATGTAATTCCTTTAGTTCCAACGCGTTGTCTCCTTCTTTGTCGTGGCTTGCGTATTTATAGAGTTTTAACTTATAGTTTTAGTTACTTGTTCTTATTTGTAAGTCGCCTTGGATAAAAGCGTCTGCTAAATGACTAAATAAATTATATATATATATATATATATATATATATATACATATGGTAAGTGGGTCAAGGCTTATATATTTTATTTAACGCAGTCCACTATTTAAAAGAATGGCTTTCGAGTTAAGTTTGATGTTAAAGAAAGCTTTAACGGACTCTTCATTTTATTTTATTTTATTAATGAATAGTTTGATGGGCACTTTATTTCAAAAGGCAATTTATTTCCAAAAGTGTTTTTCTATTGGAATTTTTGTGGCTGTTTGTTTATATTGACTGAAAACTGAAATAAAACAGGAAACATGACTGCTAAAATATGTTTTTTTTTTTTATTGTGACAGTCTGTATATTAAGCGTATCATTCAACTTTTCCCCATGGCCTAGAGTTAAAAATTAAAATCGCAACACAGCAATATCGAATCGCAATACTTAGAATAGAAATTGTTTCGATATAAACTATTGTTATAATTTATATTTCACTCCATACAGTAATTGCTCTGCAGTAAAGCCATTAAAACCAGTTCAATTTTTGCTGATGATATTCTTTAGTTTTATGACTGAGGTAATTTTGAGAGAAACATCATGTTGTCCTTGTGCATCGAACAGTGCCACCTCCAGAAGAAGAATAAGAATACTTTTTTATTTGTCATATACACAATTATACAGAATATAACCAGCAGTGAAATTTGTGCTCTGCATTTAACCCAACCAAGTGCACACAAACCTGAAGCAGTGGGCAACGCTGAGGGGCCCGGGGAGCTGTTGGGGGTTCGGTGCCTTGCTCAAGGGTCTCACCTCAGTCGTGGACAAATCCTGCCGGAGCCGAGATTCGAACCCACAACCTCAGGTGTATGTAACTGCTGTAATAAAGCCCTTTATCATAGAATAGTAGCTTGTTATTCTGTTTTTATTTTGTAGATGTTTGTTGAATAACTAGGCTTAAATGTAATTTGAAGTACTTTAGTAAAACCATTAAACTATGGTATTACAACAATAGTTAATTTGTGGTATTGAACCATGGTTTTTAAAACCGTGGTTCGCACCAAAAAAACATGGCTACTACAGTCATGGTTTACTACAGTTGTACTATAGTATTACTACAATATAATTGGTAAAACCATTGTAGGAAAGGACCCGGCTGGAACGATCCAATGACGGCAGTCGTTCCGCGGGTGAAGGGCTTTGCGTGTTACGATCTTTCCTTTTCACGACACAACAAGAACATTAAAATGGAACACTTCTTATATATTTTATCTCGTTATTTCATCTGACTCCATAAAATGAAAAGGGTTTTAATGATGTCTGCATCATTAAAACAGGAACGAATGATTGATTATTCTTATCAGCTCTTTTTCAATACTTTACCCGTCCAGACATAGGGAAGCTATATCGCTCAGAGGTCCTGTTTTCCACAGATCTCACGGACACAATCTCGTCAGGCCCGGTCATCAGTCAGAGGTAAATTATGGTTACGTATCTGAGATTTGCCGTAAATTCACACGTACACAATCAGAGACATCGAATAACCCTCATGGGGCACCCTCAGAACTCGAGTTCAATCGTTTACTTCAGTAAAGGGTTTTGGCCACTATCAGATATGTTAGCAGATCAATATACTACACTCGTAATAGCTTTGGATTGGCCAAATCTTTGTTTAAAGTAACATTAAATCAAAGTCAGAGGTGTGTGGACGTGCCAATTCAGTTAGATCAGACGGCGTCGCCGTCCCTGAACGGAATTAGCCCGTCCCTACACCCAAGCACACTTAAAAGATGCCGGATATTAGCCGTCGCTAAAACTGACGCAGGCTTATGGAAATATACGAATCCACTAATCTGGTAGAGAGAAAGCACTCTTCAGAGGCAGTTAGAATAGAATCAAACGTTACAATTTATTGACCAGGTAATCAAAACAATAATTCAAAGCTCCAATGTTACAAGAATAGAATCAACGGTTAACCATAACATAACAATAATTCAGGAATTGAAGAACTTGTAGAAATTACTACCTGGCAATGAAAAACTACACACAAGTGACATGTGCGGGTAATCAGTTTACTGACTCCCAGAACTTTCTGTCCCTCTCCCTTATATACCCAGATAATTCAATAGACCCACCAAGGTGGCATTTTGTCATTATAATTAGTCTTTAGAATTGGCAACCAAAGGCTTCTAGAGATCCTGTGGCCGGGATTACTTATTTACATACAGGAGGTGTTTTGAGTAGGAAATCAGGGGGAGGGCACGTCCCCTGCTGTACACTATTCTTCTCAGATTTTAGAACTTCTTTAGCTTTTCATTATGATTGGGAGGATGAGACCATTTTACCAGGCGCACTGAGACATTTCAAAAGATATCAAACATGTATGGTTACTTTTTGTACATATTACATTTCATGGATTTTATGTGATGAGGGAGGGAGAATGGCGACTGCAGCCGTCCTCGTGCGGACCGTCAGCACCGGGTGTGAAACCCCCCAGTGTGCTGCGTCCTGGATGTTGCTGCTATATGCAAGAGATAGCTCCCGTTGATTACTGACACCAAGCCCACAGTTCCTCTCTAGGGGGGCCCAGACATTTTGGCACCGGGCCCGGGCTTACAGTTTTCTCCCTTTGGCACTGTTTGGGCCACTCCCAGGGTTCCCTGCAGTGTCACTTCAGTCGTTGTAAGGCGGGCAGCTTTAAGGAGCTGAGGGTTAGGATAGTGTTGGTGGATGCTTTTACTGATCTGATGAGGTGTCGGAAATAGCAACATTGGAATAGCGTGAAGGAGAAGATGAGTGCGCTCAACTGCGCAACCTCAAGTGCCCAGTCCCACCAGGTATATGCAGTCTGTGCCGATCGGGTGGATGAGCTAGACAGAATCTGTGCAGTCTTTCGCGCCAAGTTTGTCTCCACTTGTGCTTGAGAAAGGTGGTACTCTGTTTGGAGGATGACGTTCTGTACCAGGTCCATCGTGTCGATCAAGGCTTGTGTTCCGTGTTCATAAAGGTGTCGCCCCACCATGGGGAGACCTCTGCGTCCTTTGGCATCCTTCCGAGGATGTCGATCTGGCCCATAGAAAAGTCCTCTGTCACTTGCAAAATGAGTGATCAGCAGGACAGGTCAGTCCTCCATATGTGAACGAATTCATCTCACTGATGACACACCACTGTGTATGAGACACCTGAATCGCATTTGAATGTCCATGCAAAGATTCAACACTTATGAGTTTGTTATCATTGGGAGAGAAAGGTTGTAATGTGTTACATGTACAGACAACATAATTCAGAGTTTCATGACAAGTGCGACTGGTAAATAAGGTCTCAGTACCTTCAACGTAGGTGATCCCATTTAATTACCTGATCTTTAACTACCGTACAATGGATCGAATATTAGTGGAATTTGATAAACTTGATCTGGGTGGATTAAAGGAAAAGTGGCAAAAATCCAATACAATCAATACATTCGCTTTTCAGTATACATCACAATTGTGGATATTAATTCTGAATACTACATTTCAAGAGAACCATCTATGTAAATCTAAAACCTCAATTAAATCGTTCAAAACATGTCTCGGGGTCTTGTGAAGACGAAGATCTAAAATTTCCTGTCTTGTTGCAGTGAATAAATCTTGTGCATATGATCTGCAGGCTAAGTCACGCTCGATGGTACGGGTCTGATTGAACAATGTGTGGCTGATCGTTAGAAGCGCCCGCGCCGGAACGAACCGCTTTGATAATATTATCATTGCTATTGGTGATGTGTTGGAAACCAGTGGCCATCTGATCTGTCAACCATGTAGAGAATTGAGATTGTTTGGTTATTTTATAAGTGTTGGCTGCTGAATTAATTGATCCGAACAGGCCGGCTATACTGCTGAGCAGGTCTCGCTTTTAGCGAGCAGGTGGAATTTGGACGGCAAGTCTGTCTTTGTAATCAGAAATTAAATCATCGATTCGTGACTGTAGCCATGCATATGACTCATCATTAGTAATACAATGTTTTGTATAAGCAGAAATGTTATAAGTTACATGTGTCATTACCAAATTTACATCATGTAATAAAGTAACAGTTGTGTGGATTGGTGAAATTGTCTATGCAATGCAAACATTCCCCGACACAATACATTCCTTCCTTTCGGTTGGTCCAGACAAGTACATTAGCTTGGTGAATCTCATATGTGTGTTATTATGCTTTCTGTATGTGTGCACCTATATGTTGCAGGTTCCAAATTTTTAATATAGTGGTACAATTTTGGGTCTATGCCATTGTTTTAGATTTTTCGTAGTGTATGCATGTTACCTAATTGTGTCACCTGGATCTATTTTAAGTCGATACCAGGCAGTGAGGTTGTACATGAACCTCGAGTGTGTC
This sequence comes from Gymnocypris eckloni scoliostomus, assembly GCA_027564155.1. Lineage (NCBI taxonomy): Eukaryota > Metazoa > Chordata > Actinopteri > Cypriniformes > Cyprinidae > Gymnocypris > Gymnocypris eckloni. Next base: position 32,089,582 of record CM050425.1, read on the forward strand.
CTGAAATGTTTCTTTGTAGGTGGGTGGGTGTTACCTGAACTACAACAAATTTGTGGTGTGCAATTTGGATCCGTACTAATCCGGGAGGCCATATAACTGTCTCTTTTGGTGCAACTGTGATTTTTGTGTGGATGGCCCTTGAGTGTTACGCAACACCCACCTCCCACATTTCAGGTTGTGTGTGTGAGTGATTGGTGCTCCCCAGAGTGGGAGGATTTGATTCGCTACTACTCGTGCCACTTTGTTTGCACTGTTAAATTGGAAAATTTGTCAGTTATCACAAGGCAATAACGATATCCCCTTTGGCACTAGGTAGTGGGCTTATGAAACCAATTGGAGTAACTCCCAAGGTCCCTTGGGTGGCTCTGGTCTACACAGTTTTGTACGGCCAGGCTTGCCTTGGTTAATGGTGACACATACGATGCATGTCACACCATCTTTGAATGTCTGATGCCATCTTGATTGTATGGTGTCACTGTCACTTCTCCAACACAACACTAGGGGGAGCACTATCTACTCTCAGGCCTAAGTAAAGAGGACTTTACATTTGTATGCATTTATTTAATTTTAACTTAATAAAGTTATTTTAATTAATTATTATATATATATATTATTTTTATTTTTTTGAGTTAACCAGATCAGCTAGGGAAATGAAGTATGGCCTACAGGTAGTGCCAGACTTATGTTAAGTCTGAAATTAGAATTTGTGGTTTCTAATTAAAATTTATGATGTTGTAATTAAAATTAATAGGATCATTTAGGATTATAATTTACACGTAATCTGCAATTGAGTTGATAAATCAATATTGTTGCAAAATGTAAACAGGAAGTGTAATTAATTATTAAATGTAATTAGAATTTTCGAATTCATAATTAATCATTACATTAATTTACGGCTTCTAAATCACTAGTTTTGGATTCCCATAATAATAATTAAAATAGTTTCCAAACTTAGTCATTCCTCATGGTGTCATTAACATCATCATCAAAAAACAATAATAATAATCTGTTATCCTAATTACTTGTAAACGAAATTCAAATTTCTGCCCTCTTGATAATAATAAAGGTTTTACTGTGATTGTCAAATTATAAGTTCGCTTGTGATTAATTCAGTGGATAATGTTGAAATCATTTTATCAATGAAATTAATTTGTAATCAATTACGACATTTAATTAACAATTAAAATTTCCTAACAATAGCAACTCATCCACTGAAGTGTTTAAAATCAGAAAAGCGGTTATAATTGAATGAAATCAAAATCACCATATTATCAAGATGATGAGGTAATACTAAATTATCTTCTAATAACCCACCAGTTATTAAGCTGGTACCGCAAAATTTAAAAGACTTTAATCAAATGTTAATTCAACCGACCTGTGAAATTTGTGTCTAGAGCATTCTTCAGATGTTAACGGGCGGCTGATTGTTGTGATTTCATCATCCGCATTTTTCATGGTTTTTAACACTGCGATTTTAACTGCTTTCTTTGGCGAGTCGCTTTGATTTTGTTCGGTCTTTATCGGGCTTGAGGCTCGGCTTTTTCTGGTCACAGACTCACAAGAGTTCGTTACGAGTTTCTCTGTGTGGCCTGATGTTACACGCTAACGTAGGTTTTCATTCTTCGCTTTTAGTTTGAGTCTCTAACTCTGTTTCATCCAGTGCTGCTGTGCTTTCCTGAAAAGACATGTTTCGTCTAATTCTTATCACCACCGGGTTTTTCGGTTCCGGTCTCAAAAATGGGTATACCGACCCGTACTACAAATGTGTCTATATGGTGTAAACAATATTTCCTCAACTTCTAAAAGGCAACAAAAATATACTTACCACAGCAGTTGGATATTGATGAGAAGGATATCAAACCTCACGCCCAAGGAGAGTTCAAGTTGAATGTCGCGGCTGGAATGACGTATTAGTCTCTGCGAGAATCACGTTCTCGCCTTTGCGAGAATCACGCCGGGGTCACCACTGTAAGAAAGGACCCGGCTGGAACGATCCAATGACGGCAGTCGTTCCGCTGGTGAAGGGCTTTGGCGTGTTACGATCTTTCCTTTTCACGACACAACAAGAACATTAAAATGGAACACTTCTTCTTATATATTTTATCTCGTTATTTCATCTGACTCAATGAAAAGGGTTTTAATGATGTCTGTGCATCATTAAAACAGGAACGAATGATTGATTATTCTTATCAGCTCTTTTTCAATACTTTACCCGTCCAGACATAGGAAGCTATATCGCTCAGAGGTCCTGTTTTCCACAGATCTCACGGACACAATCTCGTCAGGCCCGGTCATCAGTCAGAGGTAAATTATGGTTACGTATCTGAGATTTGCCGTAAATTCACACGCACACAATCAGAGACATCAATAACCCTCATGGGGCACCCTCAGAACTCGAGTTCAATCGTTACTTCAGTAAAGGGTTTTGGCCACTATCAGATATGTTAGCAGATCAATATACTACACTCGTAATAGCTTTGGATTGGCCAAATCTTTGTTTAAAGTAACATTAAATCAAAGTCAGAGGTGTGGACGCACAATTCAGTTAGATCAGACGGCGTTCACCGTCACTGAACGGAATTAGCCCGTCCCTACACCCAAGCACACTTAAAAGATGCCGGATATTAGCCGTCGCTAAAACTGACGAGGCTTATGGAAATATACGAATCCACTAATCTGGTAGAGAGAAAGCACTCTTCAGAGGCAGTTAGAATAGAATCAAACGTTACAATTTATTAACCAGGTAATCAAAACAATAATTCAAAGCTCCAATGTTACAAGAATAGAATCAACGGTTAACCATAACATAACAATAATTCAGGAATTGAAGAACTTGTAGAAATTACTACCTGGCAATGAAAAACTACACACAAGTGACATGTGCGGGTAATCAGTTTACTGACTCCCAGAACTTTCTGTCCCTCTCCCTTATATACCCAGATAATTCAATAGACCCACCAAGGTGGCATTTTGTCATTATAATTAGTCTTTAGAATTGGCAACCAAAGGCTTCTAGAGATCCTGTGGCCAGGATTACTTATTTACATACAGGAGGTGTTTTGAGTAGGAAATCAGGGGGAGGGCACGTCCCCCTGCTGTACACTATTCTTCTCAGATTTTAGAACTTCTTTTAGCTTTTCATTATGATTGGGAGGATGAGACCATTTTACCAGGCGCACTGAGACATTTCAAAAGATATCAAACATGTATGGTTACTTTTTGTACATATTACATTTCATGGATTTTATGTGATGAGGGGAGGGGGGAGAATGGCGACTGCAGCCGGTCCCTCGTGCGGACCGTCAGCACCGGGTGTGAAACCCCCCAGTGTGCTGCGTCCTGGATGTTGCTGCTATATGCAAGAGATAGCTCCCGTTGATTTCTGACACCAAGCCCACAGTTCCTCTCTAGGGGGGCCCAGACATTTTGGCACCGGGCCCGGGCTTACACCATGGTATCAGAGCCATGTTTTTTTTTAAACCATGGTTCGCACCAAAAAACCACAGTACAGTCATGATTAACTACAGTTTTACTATAGTATTACTACAATATAACTGTAGTAAAACCATGGTATCAGAACCATTGTTTTGTTTTTTAATCATGGTTCGCACCAAAAAAACACGGTTACTACAGTCATGGTTAACTATAGTTTTACTATAGTAAAACCATGGTTAATTTTCATAAGGGTTAGGCCACGACTTTCCCTGACTTCTTTTATTCCTGTGAAACAAAAGTTAAATGTGTTTAGAAAAGTTATCATAATTTATGTTAGTGTCACTTAAACTATGAACAAAGTATGAAAAATGTCCAGAGTTTTTATGTTATTAGATTTTTAACAAAAAATTTATTTGTACCAAATCGCCTTCCTTGGGTGGGGTAAAATTACCCCCAGTCTGACAAAGCAATTTGCTTTAAACATTTACAGTAAAATCAGAGTATAGACAGTTTTTGCTTAAAATTACAAATAATATAATCTATCATTATAAATTACACAATTATAATAGCATATTTTAAACATTTTGTTAGTTGATGCTAACTAACTACCTGATGCTAACTTGAGATAATTGTTAAATATAAAATCCAAATATTTTTATTTAACCAACTTTAGAATATGTTTGATGGAAAACAAAATATTTGATGTACAGGACAGAAAAACTACAGTAATTGCCCATTGCCCCCTGAGGGTGTTTTATCCACACACTATGTTTTTCAGAAAATAACTATATCATTCTGAAAATACAATTATATTTTTGTTGAATAACATGTACTATTTACAGGTCTAACTGTTCTCACATCATGTATGACTGTGATGTTCTACAAAACAACAAGCTTTAAAACACCTTTTTTATTTCTTACTGTTGAAAATGAGATCATTTACTGTGAAATCCATTTTCTCTCTGGTACATCACCAGTGTACACTTCATGGTGAAAACATCTACAGCACTCTCGTCAACGTAGTCCATAGTTACAATACAGACGTATCTGGACTTCATGTTGTGGTTATATTGGGAAAAGCAGTAGGGTGGCATTTTACCCGTAATGGGGTGTTTCCCCCCACTCTACCCTATAGTTCAAAAACACTATAGTATTTACTATAAATATATATAAAAAAAATTCATATGGGTATTTATTTACAATGAATCAATACAAAACATTTTATTGTAAATAATTATGTATTATACAATATGCATGTATTTAACCCATGTATCATAATGCCCACAACAGAATGGCATCCTAGTAGTGGCACTGCATAGACTGCACATTTTTTTAATATTGTGTTATTGTTCTTTAAATGATAATAAAAAAGACTGCACCTTTTAAATGCACATATGTCTGGTAAAAGACAGCTGTTTCAACATTAAGGGGTTGGGATGATGTAGTTTTGTAGGCCAAAACCTGGAAATGAGTTAGTATTTTAGCACTTACAGTTCCATCGTCCTGAAGTCAATGTTTTGTTTAGTGGGGTTTAAGGCAATAAAGTAATTTATAAGTAATTATGTAATTTTTTACACAACTTTTTCGTAATAAATGTGTAAGAAAACCAAACATGAATCATGCTATTTTGTTGGTCACATATTTTCAGCAATAATCCAAAATACTACTGGGAATTTGTTGTGGAAACTAGGGTGATGTTAACTTTTGGGCTGCCCTACAAATATATGTCATCACTCCAGCACTCTATAGATGACCTGAAAGCAAATAGACCTGAGTAGAGGCCAAAAAATAAAAAAGAACAGTTTTTACAAGGTCTTTGGCCTGCAGTTGTAAAAACTGTTGTTTTCATTTTTCTGTAAATTCTAGGCTTTATCCTGAACTAAAATTGATTTGACTGATGAGACTGAACCACTGAAGTCTGATTCTTCCTTACATCCTTCATTATTATGAATTATAAACAAATAATAGGCTTATTAACTTTTCTAACACATTTAATCCATCATTCTCTGATGATATTTATTCTCTGGATGACATTAATAACCAAAACCATGTAAGCAGAGTTACAGAAGATGCATTTGGCCTTTTATTAACTAATAGCTTGTACAGCAAGCCTAAATGCAGAACATTTCATTGTAAATTTGTGAATAAATTAAATAATAATAATTGGTTAATTAAGGATTGCATTGGGCAGAGACCTTTAATAAATGTTAATACACAAATGTCACTGATCAGCAATAGACCTTAGAGAGCTCCTGACATTTCGCTCAGTCATTAATAGGAGCTCACCTAAATTTGAGATGCATTAAGGCTACAAACAGAGTCACAAGTAAATATTTCACAAGTAAAACTTTGGCAGGATTAATGCAGCCACCCAGCGTGTTCAAGAAACAACTGTCTCTGTGACACATGCTCTATTTCTAAACTCTCTGCAGGTAGTCAGGGAACTCGGTCCGTTGTCTCAACACCACGGTCATCCGTCATGCTGCTTTAATTGGCCGCTTGTTCCCATTTACCGTAACATATATTTTCTCGAGCCCGGGGGAGGAAAATGCAATTTTGAGACTGAAACATGTTAGACCCTGATAAAAGCTCAGGTGACTCATAGTTTATGAAATAACTCATCTGTGCCTGAGCAGTGAATATTTGATCGGCCTGTCATGCTGGATACTTTTTAAAGATGAAAAAGATTACAAAGAAATGGCAAGTAACACATTGAATTACACATGACATTTTGAATTAGAAAAACTTTAAATTGTATTTGTTTTAAATGTACACCAACAATCTTTTTTGTGTGTTTACTATTTATCTATTTATCTATTTACTGTTTAAAAAAACTGTTTTATTTATTTGTTTTTGTTTTTGCAGTGATGCAATCTGTTGACAATATGGAGGTTCTGAAAAATTGAAAATATAAGGTAATTTATTTATATATTATTATATAATTTAGTATTTTGAATTTGGTGTTTCCAGTGCAAATATCTGAACATTTACAAATCAAGATACATTTTCTTGATAATTCTAGTCATGTCAACTTTTAATGGTGCTTTATAGTTTTTTTCAATACGATTGTTTTAAAGCAGCTTCACAGTAATACAAAAGAAAATAACTGAATCATCAAATGTGTATAATAATCATCAAACTTGTCTTCATAAAATATGAGACAATTATCATCTTCATAAAATATGATACAAATTCAAATTATGCTGTGACACAACTCTAAAAAGTTAAGTGTATTGTGTGACATGACTTGAATTCTCAAGAAAATGCATCTTAATTTACAAATGATTTACTATTTCTATTGGAAAAGCCAAAAACAATATTAAGTATGTCCCCCACAAAACAGCCCTTTTACTTGCAAACCTTTTACTCATTTTACTTTTTTTATTAGTATTACTGTTCTGTTTATTAGTAGTATTATTACCTGGCATCATTCACATCAGGGTATTCTTTGCTGTTTGATCCTTAATTACAGCACACGCATTAACATATCAAACTGCATTTTTCTAGCATTTCAGACAGCAAACATTTGTAGTTTTCTTGGAAGAAAAATAATGTTTCAACATATTTGGTGTTCGTAGAATTCAGTACGAGACAGGGACACCAAGATCATTTAGGGAACAGGGAACAATTTTCATGTAATTGTGTGTCATCAGTGGATCCTGGAGGTAAAGCCGACTTCAAAGCCATTGGAAAATCAGCTGGGTGTGCGAAGAGAGACTCACCACTGCTGCAGCTACACACTGGACATCTGCTACAAACACAATATGCCACTCATTAGAGCAGGGTCACACACACACGCACGCACGCACGCACGCACGCACACACACACCACACACTCATTAACATGTGGACAGCTTCAGACATCAGCATTTGACTCACTCATGACACTCTCAAAAGAGAACGTGACATCAAGATGGACACATTCTTCTCTGTATAGTGAGCAGGAAGACTTCTCACCTTTAAAGTAAAATGTCTTTATGCTACGAAAAAAAATACATTTTATTGAGCAGCTAAGAATGTTCAAACACTATATGTCAGTCCTGTAGGCTTCCGACTCGATTCTCATTCTCACACAGAAACAGATTAGTGCGTGCCAGAATGCACTCTCATGAACAAAATCAATTTAACACATGCACATGCCCACACAAAAACAGAGTGTGTTATCTCTTACCTGAGCCCCTGATGGTAATGAGGAGGATTTTTCACTGTCTGCCTGAGAAGATAGATATAATCAGCTCATCAGATCCCCCCAAAACCATAATGGATTGTACAGGGTTCCTTTTTTAGGTACTATAATTTGGAACTGATTCCAAAGGGTTTCTTAAGCTTTTTTTAAAGAACACAAAGTTCTCAATAGGATTATTATAATTAGAAGAAAAATGTTCACCTGTGTAACATGACAAGAGATTTCAATAAAATATTTCAGATTATATGGTTCATCTTGTGATTGTCTGTTATCAAGTATGTTTATGAATATATACACTTTAAATGTCAATATTTAAACGTTACTTGAAAAAAACATTTTGTAAATGTATTGCCTCAGAAATATATAGTTAAGGGATAATAAGTTTGCTAGCTTTTTTTTCAAGTAAAGTTAACAAAAGTTTGGGTAAAGTTTTTAATGGTTTTTAAAGTTTCTCATGCTCATTAATGCTGCATTTATTTAATAAAACATTAACAACAGTAATATTGTGAAATATTAGAATATACAATTCTAATTTAATATACTTTCAAATATAATTTATTCATGTGATGCAAAGTTGAAATTTCAGCATCATTACTGTAGTCTTCAATGTCACATGATCCTTCAGAAATCATTCTTATACGCTGATTTGCTGCTTAAGAAACATTTGTTAGTATTGAAAACAGTTTTGTAGCTTAATATTTTAGTGGAAACCATAATACATTTTTTCAGTATTATTTGATTAATAGAAAGTTCAAAACAACAAAATTTATTAAAAATAGAAATCAGAAAAAAAACTGTAATGTTTCCTATCCAATTATTATTTTATTAACAATATCACAGGTGTGGAAGTATGTTTGTCCAGTTCCTCATTCAACTAGCTCTCTTATCTCATGTCTGTATGTCTGTTCTCATTAAAGCACAAGCATGGTTGGACGTGTCTATATGTGTGTTTCTGATTGTGTCTGTACGCTGTGATTTCTGCTCATTCAAGCCCAACACAAAGAACCTGATTACTGAGGAGAGAGACAGACATACTCCCTACCACTGCCTCTCTAAAGATGCCTGATTTCATGAATATAAATCAGTAAGTGTACTGTCTTTCTTTGCCTGTGCCTCATATTCTATCTGTTTATGACAGAATCAAGATGTTTTTTTTATCATTGGTGTTTGCAATGTCTGTTATTGCTCATATGCAGCAATAATAACTAACCCTTTGAAACTTCAGCATGAAAATTGCTTTGATCTTTCAGACATGAGTGATACCTCAAATCATGGAGCCTGTTAAGGCGGTGTGTGTGTTATTTATTTTAGGAGTTGAATATACAGCATTTACCTAACAGAACCGATTGCACCAACTGCCTAGAAAATCTTAGCAACACCCCCATCCATCATTCTAGCAACTGACTGTCTAGGCTTGAGGGATGCTGGAGCCTAGTGTTTGGGGCCATAGGCAAGGAAGCACTGTTTAAAGGATTGAAGGCCAGTCCATTAAGGTTGAACATCATAGAAAACACCGGACAGGTTGTTGAAAGTAGAAAAAGACTAGTTTTCCTGCCTGCTCTGAATTAAATTGACAGTGTTCATAAACAGCTACTGGGATATATTCTTGAAATAATGTAGAGGTTTGGACCTGGAAATGGTATTTAGTATGTCATGATTTAACAAGAGAATAGGGTTTAACATGTTACAGTATCTCACAGAAGAGAGTACACCCCTCACATGTTTGTAAATATTTTATTATATCTTTCCATGTGACAACACTGAAGAAATGACACTTTGCTACAATGTAAAGTAGTGAGTGTACAGCTTGTATAACAGTGTAAATTTGCTGTCCCCTCAAAATAACTCAACACACAGCCATTAATGTCAAAACTGCTGGCCGCAAAAGTGAGTACACCCCTAAGTGAAAATGTCCAAATAGGGCCCAATTAGCCATTAATTCCCAATTAGTCACGTGACTCGTTAGTGATACAAGGTCTCAGGGTGAATGGGGAGCAGGTGTGTTAAATTTAGTGTTATCGCTCTAACTCTCTCATACTGGTCACTGGAAGTTCAACATGGCATATCATGGCAAAAAACTCTCTGAGGATCAAAAAAAAAGAATTGTTGCTCTACATAAAATGTCGTAGGCTATAAGTAGATCGCCAAGACCATGAAACAGAGCTGCAGCATGGTGGTCAAGACCATACAGCGGTTTAACAGGACAGGTTCCATTCAGAACAGGCCTCGCCATGGTAGACCAAAGAAGTTGAGTGCACATGCTCAGCATCATATCCAGAGGTTGTGTTTGGGAAATAGACGTATGAGTGCTGCCAGCATTGCAGCAGAGGTTGACGGGGTGGGGGGGGTCAGACTGTCAGTGCTCATCAGACCATACGCCGCACACTGCATCAAATTGGTCTGCATGGCTGTCATTCCAGAAGGAAGCCTCTTCTAAAGATGATGCACAAGAAAGCCTGCAAACAGTTTGCTGAAGACAAGAAAACTAAGGACATTGATTACTGGAACCATTTCCTGTGGTCTGATGAGACCAAGATAAACTTATTTGGTTCAGATGGTGTCAAATGTGTGTGGCGGCAACCAGGTGAGGAGTACAAATGGCACTTTTCCACTGCATGGTATGGTACGGTTCGCATGCACGGTACGGTACAGCTCAGTTCGGTCGGTTTGCGTATTCCACTGCAGTTTAGTACCAATATAGAGTGGGCGGATTATTCACGCGTTGTTACGCTGCCTCTACTGCCGTGACATCATCGTGCGCCACAAACAAACTCACAACAAAGAAAGGAGACGGAATAGTGTTTTTCATTCTAGGCATGTGGATGTTTTTAACAACAATGGAGAGGTCTATGAGAATGCTTGGGATTTACTCCCAGTAGCAGAGACTGTGGTGACAGTGCCATGGCCTTGAGAGGAGGAGGGCAGGTGTGCTGCTTTACTTGATTAGTTAACTATTCATGTAGCGTGTTCTGTAAAGTGAATTATCAATAAACTTTTAAATATTTCAAAATTTACAATGTATCCCTTGTTTTTTTTATTTATGTGATGGTTTTTATAATCATGGCATTAATCATTTGTCTTTTTCAAGAGGTTCATTACGTGCTCATATAATAATACATATTTAATATAGTCTGGAGGTACACTTATTCGATCAGATTGTTTTTAATTGAAGCAAAACACACATACAAAAGGTAAAAATATAAAACAGAAGACACTCTGAAAATATAGCAAGTTCAAAAGTATATAACGTTACATAAGGCTTTTTCCTTCGGCGTCGCACCATCAAACTCTCACTGGATCCGCTCCTCGGCTATCAACGAGAGGAACATCTGTACTTCCTCAACAGACAACGACACTGCTATTTTGTAGTTGATACAAAAAGGTGCCTTTGTTCAAAGAAAAGTTGCGTCCGCTCCTTCGCTGGATGTGCTGATTTAAATCTAGCGGGTCTATGGGTCTCATGTCGCAAGTTCAGTGACGCAGCAATGACGATTCTCTCCGGCCAATCAGTGATCAGCAGAGTTTACACGTCATGTTTTGGTAACGGTACGGATCGCTTGGAACCTCGGCCAAGGTGGTACTAAAAAAAGTACCAGGTACCAGGTACAGTACCCAGTGGAAAAGCCCCCAAAAGTGAACCGTACCGAACCGTACCGTGCCGTACCATGCAGTGGAAAAGCGCCAAAAGACAAGTGTGTCTTGCCTATGATCAAGCATGGTGGTGGGAATGTCATGGTTTGGGACTGCATGAGTGCTGTCGACATGTACTGTGACATATTGAAGCAGAGCATGATCCCCTCCCTTCGGAGACTGGGCCGCAGGGCATTATTCCAACATGAAAACGACCCCAAACACACCTACAAGACAACCACTGCCTTTCTAAAGAAGCTGAGGGTAAATGTGATGGACTGGCCAAGCATGTCTCCAGACCTAAACCCTATTGAGCATCTGTCGGGCATACTCAAACGGAAGGTGGAGGAGTGCAAGGTCTCTAACGTCCACCAGCTCCGTGATGTCGCCATGGAGGAGTGGAAGAGGACCCCAGTGGCAACCTGTGAAGCTCTGGTGAACTCCATGCCCAAGAGGGTTAAGGCAGTGCTGGAAAATAATGGTGGCCACACAAAATATTTGGGCCACTTTGGACATTTTCACTTAGGGGTGTACTCACATTTGTGGCCAGTGGTTTAGAAATTAATGGCTGTGTGTGGAGTTATTTTGAGGGGACATCAAATTTACACTGTTATACAAGCTGTACACTCACTACTTTACATTGTAGCAAACTGTCATTTTTTAGTGTTGTCACATGAAAATATCTAATAAAATATTTACAAAAATGTGAGGGGTGTACTCACTTCTGGGAGATACTGTATATGGTTATTTGAATAGCGTATATCTCCAAAACCTATATGTCCAATCTAGGCTATGTGCATGCAACAGGAAATAAGTGCTCAACTCAGGCCAGAAACGTGCTAATGCTCAGTGCCCTTAGCACACACTAAATCCACACTCCATCTCTAATATCATTTTGGAGTGGTATTTGAAGCTAAGTATATTCCATTATTCATTTGGTTCAAGAACTCATGTGCACTGAAATCACATGATGTTGAAAAAAAATGAATCATGCATTAAATTACATCATATATTGCATGATATAAAATCTAGTCTATTTTAAATTACAATATTCATCCACAAAAATCCCTGCATGTAATTCCATCTGTAATTAATTTATGTAATTGCATATATAATTACACTGCTGACCCACCTTAACCCACCCTTAAACTCAACCAGACCACCAAACCGGCCCATAACTTTACCTGTATTACACCTCAAAAGCAGCAAAAGTGGTTTGCTATAAACATAAACACAATAAGTAATTTTTTTATGTACATAGTAAACGTATATAATTTGTATATTAAATAATATAAAGTATAATTTAAAGAAGCACCATTAAACTTATTGTAAAGTATAAAACCACATTTGAAACTATTGAAACTCAAAATGTGTGAAATAAAGCTGTCACCTCTGAGGTCAGCAAATGCGCCAGCGAGTTTTGTGGCATTTTTCCCCCCTGATAACACATTGAATTACTCTGGATTTTATTGTATAATTTGTTACACTAATGTAACACTTCTGCCTATTTGAATGTTTTTGAAAAGGTGGCATCCTCCATTTATTTATTTGTGTGAGGTGTAATTTAGTAGGTGTAACTTGTAGGGGCATTTTGTAGTACTGTGGGATGTAGACAGTGGCTATATCCAAATATGCATACTACAGTAGGCAAAAACCAGCATGTTAAAGAGTATTCTGTCCAAATTCACAAGAAAAAGAAATGCTAATACTAAGACTAATACACCTAATACTTCAGATGAGATTCTGAAGTGTGCATCTGATGGATACTTTGCTATTCCATGAGACCACGGGAAAGGTTTTGTGAAAGGTAGTGTAGCGATGCAACTGACTCTTGTTGGATTCTTGAACTAACACTATATCAGCCTTTCTTCTTCGCAAAAAATCCATAAAACCTGTATATTTGTGAGGGCCATTTAGGCCTATCAACCCCCACCCTTCCCACCACTATTAAAAAAAATATAGAAATACATTACCATGAACTATGGCAGATCTAACCAAGAACAAACCTTGATCTGCCAGCACCCCTTAATATGGTCCGTGGTGTCAACAAAAACCTGCACATTACTGAAGCACTAACATTGGCCCCATAGTCACATATTGACTAGGTAGTATTTAAAATGTATCTCTATTTAAAATAATAATAATAATAAAATAAATATATAAATAAAAAAGGAGAGAGAGAGCGAGAGAGAGTGAGAGAAGGAATACAACTAGAAACAAATTAAATAACATCATAATCAGTAAGCGATACTGTATGCACAATGAAAGCTTCTAGTAACTATGAATTAAGTGAACATTAAAGTGAATAGTGAAAGAGACAGTCACCCAACCATTAGAGCATCTTCTCCAATTAGACAGCAAATCACCAGTTGAAGCTCAATGAGAATTGGTGGATGAATGGGATCAGAGAAAAAATTATTGCTTCTTCTGGGGAGTATAGCATTTTAGGTTCACCTTGATTGAGAATGACCTTCAGCGTTGCAGGATAAAGAAGAAAATTCTGGATGCCAGCTTCTCTCATTTCCTTCCTAATTGACCTATCGTAAGCCCCGAATCCCCTTAGTTACTATTGCTCCCTCGAACAAACAAACAGAGCTGCTCACTGTCTTACAATGACAGCTGCAGTGTGAAAACCTTGTCCCACAATGTTTTTGCACAATTTTGGACACAGAAGGTCACCAAATGGGAATTAAATATTCCATGGAGGGATTCCTAAAATATAAAAAAATAAATACGGTTGAAACTCGAAGCGAGAGTTTACAGATCATAATGCAAGCCGGAGAAGTCTTATATTATGGTCGGTCATCATGATCATGGATGACAACATCAACACTGTTCATGTATCGCAGGGTACGATTAAATTAATCTACATTTAACCAGTTTAATATGGAGAGACACTGAAATGTAGACCTTCGTTTATGTGTTTTTGACCTACACTGTACAATACACGAGAACAATCCGCTATTTAGGTTTGTACGTTAGCATGGACTCACTAACTTAAACATTAGCTAGTTTTAGCCAGAGATACCTTGCTAAAGCACAAGATAACATTAACATTCTGCGTGTGCAGATAAAATGTTTAACATAATGAGTGTATGATAACCAGAATTAGTGTATGACTGGTATCTTCATTTGTATTGGGGTTGAATACTTAGGGACATTTTGCTCTGTTTCGTTTGGATTCAGGAAATGTAATAAAATAAATTATATTGCAGGATACCTTGAATCAGTGTTACAAGTACCCCAGGCACATATTTTTTCCATTTTTGAAGCATAAACCCCATCAAACCAATGCAAGCTTCGGATCCTCCAATGTATCTCTATGGCGCTGAAACCTAAAGATGTCCGAGTTCCGCTCCCCGTGCAACTGATACTCGACTGCCATTGGCTAGTCTGCGTTCGAGGGGAGGGGCTTACCGGCGGTGGCCTGCAGAATGAGCTCCCTGTTCATGTACCGCAACAGTTTAAAGATGAAAACCCGTGGTTTAGTGGGATCTAAGGAGAGCCTTGTGTACACGTGATGCGCTCGCTCCACTACAATCTCTTTGCCCGCCAGAGACGAGAGCCACGTCGGTAGCGATCTTTTCAAAAAGCCCATAGGGTCATTCTTTCGGAACCTTCAGGCAATCTGATCAGACGCAGATTGATGCGCCTATTGCGATCCTGTAAATCCACAACCTGTTGCTCGAGGGTGGCTACTCACCTATTATGATTGCGACAACTTTCTTTTGTTCTCTCATCTCCCGTGTAAGAAGATCCAGTTTAGAGCATAACGACTGAACAACTGACATGTGAGAAGCGAACTCGTTTCGCATTGCCATGAACTCGGTTCTTAGAATGTCCTCAAAGTGTGTAACAGTGTTCGCCATCTTGTCCACCATATCGCTCGCGGTCGGTAACTTGGATTTCTACTTAATCGGAGAAGCCGACGGAGACAACTCCTGCTGTTTCAGATTGTATGCCATCAGTGAAAGTATTATTCATGAATAATATTAAAAGAAAAAGAAAAAAAAGAAAAAAAAGAGGCCAAACGTACGGAGCTCTAATCAAGTGCGACTAGGTTCATGCACATGTCACGTGACTTCTGATTAATCTTGAAATATGTCAGTGCCCTTGTTTTGTCCCAAGATGCACACCAGAAATGTTTTTTCTAAGGCATGCTTATAAAAATTACTTTAAAATCCTAATTGAACTATGGCCTAGTCTTGGCTTAAGCTAAGCCCTGTCTGTGAAACCAGGCCATTAAGTCTATTTTCTTGTGCGTGTCTTGTGTCTTGTGTTGGTCCGGTAGAAGCTAGAAGAGTTAAAGACGGCTCACAATTCATTGTGAAACTGCTGGAGTGATTATTAAACGCCACCGGACACACAAATCAGGGTAACCTGCCATGTAGGATAGTATTATTCCAAACACAACATGGAGGAGAAGCCACCGATAAAGCTCTCCCATGTCTTCTTAGGAGACATCTTGAAGAGAAGGGTACGACTGAAAAAGAAGCCAAATATATAAGCCATTATAAAGAGTGCAAGAGATGGGCACTATAAACCAGATCATGCCCTCAAACAGGGTACGAATGTATTAATTGGGAGAGCCATGGGAACGGAGCGAGGCCGGTGGAGTAAATGATAATAAACGACACCTGCGCCACTCACCGGTCTCGAGTCCCACGGAGGAGCTTCGGAAGGATAAAAAGAGGTGTGATGACAGTGAAAGACGAGAGAGGACCAGGCCTGGACTTTTATTTGTGTTTTATGTGCGGCAGTCGTCCGTGAGGGGCTGCCGCTTTTACTTAGTGTTTGTTTATTTTATTATTAAAGTGTTTGAATGTTCGCCGGTTCCCGCCTCCTTCCCGTATCTACAAACTCATTACGATAGACATTTAAGAACATAAAGAAATTAAATAAAATGACATATGCATACAACAACATTTCAAAACTAAACATTTAAATGAAAACAAAAAAGCTTAAAACTATTCAAAATATTAAAACAACAAAAGGTATGAGTATAATAATGATTCTAACATAACACTAAGCCAAACAGAAGTGAAACAAGTAGTAGTAAAGAGGAAAAATAAAAAGCGATAATTATGGGACATGCCTGGTGGAGTCGCACGATAGAGTCGATGGTCTTTACACTCTTCGGTCTTCAAATTAGGAGGGCTTCACACGACGGCTGCCGCGACAGCTACCGCTGTCGACTAAACTCTTTTATACCCGTTTAACAAATCACTTATTGAATTCAGCTGGACACACTTTCCTGTTAATCACAACAAATGGCCAAGCAAGTGTAGACACTGACAAGATATGATACAGTATGAGACCAAACGCGATTTCAGCAAGTCTCTACACAGTAAACAAAACAAGCGTTTCCTAGCAACGGCAACTGCACTAAACACTAATGAGACAAGTAAATACACTTACGGGCTGTTTTAACTTCCACTGATAGACTGCTTCTCTCAAAGTCTATTTCTTTACACTGTATTCTAATTTAATCCTAATAATCATCTACTTGTTTTAATGAAAATAATCTCAAACTTGATTTGTACCGCTATGTTGATATTGTACTGCCTTTGCACTGTCTGTAAAAAGAGAGATGTCACACCAAGGCAAAAGGCAGTAACATCCATATTGTATACAATATTTGGATGCCGATCACCATTTACAGAATCATTATAGTAACATCTTTATAAAATCTAGTGATCATTGGCTATAACATCTAGTGATGTGATAAAAAAAGATTCTGACCGTATAACCAGGCAAAAAGTTAAATGTGAGTGGATACCATTTTGCAACCAATTTAATTGCAATGTTCGCTAACATTAAAGAATGAAAGACGTTACTTATTGTTTTTACATCAAACTGAATTAAAAATTCCAGTCCACACGTGCAGAAGTGTGCAGCCCCAGACTGACAGCTGGCACTGAGTGAACAATCTGCATTTTAAAAAGAAAAAGAAATAAAGTTGAAAGATTATTTACGATTCATTATTTTTGCCAACTTATCTAGTCATTGCTTGTTTACAGTGCTTTGTTATGGAGCAGATTGTTAGATTGCAATCTAATTTGTTTGTCTAATGAAGTGCTGACAGATTGTACGCAAGTCATACCGTAATTTAAAGGGGATCTATTATGCTCCTTTTTACAAGATGTCAAATAAGTCTTTGATGTCCCCAGAGTGTATATGTGTGAAGTTTTAGCTCAAAATACACGACAGATAAATTGTTATAGCTTGTTAAAATTGACACTTTTACGGTGTGAGCCAAAACGCTTATTTGAGTGTGTTACTTTAATGCAAATGAGCTGGTGCTCCCGGAGAAGAGGGTGGAGTTTCAAGAGCTTGAGCTCCCGCATTAGCAGTGCTAGCCTTTGCAAATAAACATTCCACGATTAGTACAAGCCTGTTATCTTTGCAGAAAACGTACTCTGTTTCAAAGTCAGTCATCTGATTGTACTGTGCATAATACATTAGCTTTTATATATTGCACAGACAAGGAGCACAGCGTGATAAAAATAACAACATAGCTGGTCTCATGGTGCATGGCATGCTATCACAAACTTTCTAAGTCCTATTCGTGATTATGAGCTCAATAAACTCAAGTGATTGACTCACATTGCTTTGATATTCAACTTTCAACTACCACATTCCTATTCACGATCATTCATTAAGACAGCACCAGTGAGAACAGACAGAGACAATGGTAGATTTAGCATCATTAGCCTTACAGAGAGAGTGCCAAGAAGCTCTGTCAGAAGGGCATTTTGGAAAACAAACGCGTGATACTTACTTTGTCTGGAGCAGACGTTCGCGCACGAAGCGCTGGTATTGATTCCTACAGGTATTGGGACTTTTCCGATTTGTTCCCGGGATATTTCCTTAGCCAATTATGGCGAATTTAATTATGTTTGTTACACTTGAAAAGCCTCTTTGGCGCTGACATTGTATATTTCCAGCAGCTACAGTAATCAGTAACATTAATGGCAGTGGCGGATGCAGCTTCTCACTCAGGGCTGTGTCTATGCTTATAGGCAGTGTTGGGCAGTAACTAGTTACTAGTAACTTAATGTAATAATATTACTTTTTGCAGTAACTAGTAGTGTAACTAATTACTAAAATATTTCAGTAATAATATTACAGTTACCATCCATAAAACATCAAAGTTACTTATGATGCCTCAACCCCACTGATTTAAAATCCATCAATCAAATATTTCCTATTTATCTTCATAATTTTCATGACTCGCACATACATGTCATGTCCCCAGTGCAGCAGGCAAGCTTGAAATATGGAAAAGCTTACATTCAACAGATATAAATATTGCATTATATTGATTTTGTCAAGAAAAAATATGATCTGAATAATATCTGTTGTGCAATTTGTGGCTTTACTTTACTCTGGCATTACATGCCACCCACAACCCTCTGATCAGCATTTGGTAAATTATATTACGATAATTAAAAATAATTTTGGAGAATGAAACTGTTTCATACAAACTTATGCGATTTGATCAAATACATAATGAAATTTAATGTAACAGAGAAATTACAATTAGCTTCAAGACATGACAATTAATGAGATTGATACAACACTTCTACATGAATATAACTATCAATCACTATTGAGTGTTTTTAATAACTTCTGACTGATATCCAATGTGTATTTTGGTCAAATGAGGCAGAAATGTGTTATAAGTAACATTCTAGAAATTTTTTATGTGGAAGATACACAGTCAATACTACTTTTGGGGCGTGAAGAAAAAGTAATGTAACTAGTAGTGTAACTAATTACTGTTGTCAGAAAGTAATAAGTAAAGTAGCAATATTGATTTTGAAATAAGTAATTAGTAATGAGTAATATATTACATTCTTTGAGTAACTAGCCCAACTAGCCCAAATAAATGAGTGGGTGGATTTGTCACGGTACAGAAAGCTCGAGATCCAATTGCGAGTGAAAAACAGATAGTCTTTATTTGACAACTCCAAAACACAGTGGAGGTGAGATAAGCTGGCAGTGCAGGTGCAGACTCCAAACACAGTGGAGGTGCAGATATCCTCGGCAGTGCAGGTGCAGTAAACCCGGCAGTGCAGAGTCTCCAGCTCGGGCAGAGAATACAGTCCAGTCCGCACCCTACAGGGATATACTGAAACGCGACCAGGCGAGAACAGCTTCAGGACCTGGAAGACTGACACAGAGAGTAAGTACACCACAACAGTAAAAACTATCTGACAACGCACCACAGAAACGCCAGCCAGATATAGGCAGTGCAGACGAGCTACACCTGTAACCGTTCTGATTACCTAGTCAGGTGCACGGTAACTAGGCAACGCTGACAAGCACAACGAGCAGGTCCACAAAATAGACGAACACAGAATGAGCACACAGATCCATGAACCGTGACAGTACCCCTTCCCCTAAAGACGCCTCCTGGCGTTCCCAGATGAACTTACCTGACGATTGTAATCATCGATAAGAGAGTGATCCAATATGTCTCTAGCTGGCACCCAACTCCTCTCCTCAGGACCGTAACCCTCCCAGTCCACCAAGTACTGGAATCCGCGTCCCCTCCGCCTAGAGTCCAGAATACGCTTGACCGAATAAACCGGTTCCCCATCTACAGTCAGCGGTGGAGGAACCGGGGTTTCTGGATTAATGGGGCATGAAAACAGGTTTTAATTTGGAAACATGAAAGCGGAATGAATCCTCTTACGCTGGAGGAAGTTTGAGGCGGACCGCCACCGGACTAATGATCTTGGTGACGGTAAACGGGCCAATGAATTTGGGAGCAAGCTTGTTACAAACGGTAATGAGAGGAATGTTCTTAGATGAAAGCCACACTTCTTGACCGGCGACATAGAGACGGGAGGCCTTGACCGGTGGCGATCAGCCTTGGCCTTGGTGCGTGCCCCACCTGGAGGAGGGTCTGTCTGGCCCTGCTCCAGGTGCGTCGGCACCTCTGGACAAATGCGTGGGCAGAGGGACCGCGACTTGGATTCCAGACTGGAAAAGATTGGTGGCTGGTACCCTAAGCTACCCTCAACGGAGACAGGCCCGTACCAGATACTGGTAATGAGTTATGTGCGTACTCAACCCATGAGAGCTGCTGGCTCCAAGAGGACGGATTCTGGGAGGCCACACATCGCAACATACGTTCTAAGACCTGGTTGGCTCTCTCTGTCTGACCATTACTCTGGGGATGATACCCAGAAGAAAGACTAACAGTCGCCCCTAGCAAACGGCAAAACTCACTCCAAAATTTAGAGACAAACTGAGGCCCCCTGTCAGAGACCACGTCTGTCGGGAGACCATGAATGCGAAAAACGTGGTCAATGACAGCAACCGCTGTCTCTCTGGCAGACGGTAATTTAGGCAGAGGATGAAATGGGCAGCCTTGAGAACCGGTCCACCATGGTCAAAACCACCGTGTTCCCACTTGAGGCTGGGAGACCTGTGACGAAATCTAGCGAAATGTGGGACCAGGGTCTCGACGGAACCGACAGCGGCTGAAGGAGTCCAGCAGAGGGTCGATTAGAAGTCTTAGAAACGGCACAAACAGAGCAAGCCAAAACAAAACATCGTATGTCGCGAGCCATAGACGGCCACCAGAACCGTTGTTTAGTAAGAAACATGGTACGACTCACCCCAGGATGACAAGCCACCTTGGAACAATGACTCCATCGAATGACATCGGACCGTAAAGTCTCTGGCACAAACAAACGACCCGGTGGGCATCCGGACGGAGGCGTTACCTCTTGCGAGGGCCGTGGGACCTTGACTCAATCTCCCAAGTGACCGCCAGAAACAAAAATTTTCTGTGGCACAATGGGCTCGGAAAAAAGCAGGCGATCAGAATGGTGAAAATACGGGACAGTGCATCGGGCTTGATGTTCTTGGAACCTGGCCGATAAGAAATAGAAAAATCGAAGCGACCGAAAAATAAAGCCCACCGGGCCTGCCTAGGAGTTCAAGCGTTTGGCGGACTTGATGTACTCAAGATTCTTATGATCAGTCAGGCGATAAAGGAACCCCGAACCTTCTAACCAATGACGCCATTCCTCCAAGGCAAGCTTGACTGCCAGCAGTTCTCTATTACCAATATCATAGTTGCGTTCAGCGGAGACAAGCGGTGAGAAAAATACGCGCGGGTGCACCTTGTCGTCCGAGGAAGCGGCTGGGATAGGGCGGCACCAACCCCCACCTCCGGGCGTCAACCTCCACCACAAACTGCGGGAGGGATCAGGGGCGATGAGTATGGGAGCTGAAACAAAGCAGCCTTTCAGTTTGGTAAGCGCAGCCTCCGCTGCGCTGGACCACCTGAGCAGAGTCTTGATGGAGGTTAAAGGCGGTCAAAGGCGGCTAGCTGGCTGAAACTGCGAATAAAGCGGGTAAAATTAAGCCCAGAAACCTCTGCAGGGCCTTGCGGGAATCTGGAGTTGGCCAATCAACCACAGCCTGAACCCTGTCCGGATCCATGCGCATCCCTCGACTGACACGATGTAACCCAAAAGGGGACAGACTGTGCATGGAAAACGCATTTCTCCGCCTTGACATAAAGCCCATTCTCTAACAGCCTCTGAAGCACTCGCCTGACGTGCTGAACATGTTCCTGGAGAGAATGAGAAAATATCAGTATGTCATCCAGGTAGACATAAATGAACTGATTTAGCATATCTCTCAACACGTCATTGACGAGTGCCTGGAAGACTCCGGGAGCGTTGTAAAGCCCAAAAGGAAGAACGCGATATTCAAAGTGCCCCCTGGGGGTATTAAAAGCAGTCTTCCATTCATCCCCCTCCCTTATGCGAACCAAATGATACGCGTTGCGAAGGTCTAATTTCGTGAAAAAGAACGCCCCCTGCAGACGCTCAAAGGCAGAAGACATCAACGGCAAAGGATATGTATTCTTCACCGTGATGTTGTTCAGCCCTCGATAGTCGATGCAGGGACGAAGAGACCCATCCTTCTTTTTCACGAAAAAAAACCCCGCTCCCGCCGGCGAAGAAGAAGGGCGAATGATCTTGGCTGCTAGAGAATCAGAAATATATTTCTCCATGGCCTCCCTCTCCGGGGCGGAAAGCGAATAAAGTTTGCCCTTGGGCGGAGACGTACCTGGTAATAAATCTATAGCACAGTCATAGGGACGATGCGGAGGTAGAGAAGCAGCCCGAGACTTACTGAACACTCCCTTCAGGTCGCGGTACTCGCTGGGCACGTTTGACAGATCCATATGCTCATCCTGAAACACAGAACAAGACACAGAAGGACAAGCAGACAACAGACAAGTAGCATGACAACCCTCACTCCAAGAGAGAATGGAACTCTGACTCCAATTAAAGTGAGGGTTATGAAGCACAAGCTAGGGATGCCCAAGGACTACTGGAGTAATGGGAGTGTCAGTTAAAAGAAACTGAATAGTCTCAGTGTGATTCCCCGAAGTGACGAGTCTAAGTGGACCCGTAGAGTGAGTGATGGAAGGAAGAGACAGACCATTGAGAGCATGAACAGCAATGGGCTGTGAAAGGGCAATCACCGGAAGTCTAAGTCTGTAAGCGAGATCAGAGTCTAAAAAATTGCCCTCGGCACCAGAGTCAATTAAAGCCTGACAGTCATAGGTGACTGAGGACCACTGCAACTTGACAGTGAGAAGTGTAGCTGCAAGAGAGGATTTAGCCAATGTGATCCCACCCCTCAGTAACCCCTTAACCGCTGTCTCTCTGGCATTTACGGAACACAGTGCTGCGATGTGCCCAGCAGCTCCGCAATACAGGCAAAGACCCTCGTTACGCCGCCTCCGCTTCTCCTCCAGGGAAAGACGGGATCTGCCCATCTGCATAGGTTCTGGTTCGGCGAAACCGATGTCTGCGTCGCGGTAGGGGATAGGCAGGTGGTCCAGCCTATTGTTCGCCGAAGCTCGGCGTGCTCGCTGACCTCTCTGCTGTAATCTGGCATCCACCCGAATAGCCAGACTGACCAAACCATCCAGCGACGTGGGTAACTCCAGTGCGTAGATCTCGTCCTTGACATAATCAGCAAGTCCATGAAAAAACATATCCCACTGCGCTTCTGAATTCCACCGGCACTCTGCCGCCAAAGTGCGGAATTCAATGGAGAAATCAGTGACGCTCCGATCTCCCTGCCGTAACTCCGCCAGAAAACGAGCCGCCTCTCTGCCCGAAGCCGCCCGATCAAACACCTTTCTGATCTCCTCCAAAAATGACTGAAACGAAGCACAGCAGGGAAGTTTCTGCTCCCAAACGGTGGTTCCCCAGAGAGCTGCCCGTCCAGAGAGTAGTGTGATGACGAATGCTATCTTCGATTCCTCGGTAGGAAACAACGATGGTTGGAGGGAGATATAGAGTGAACATTTGGCAAGAAAGGAGCGGCATAGCTGGGGCTCACCAGAATAAAAGGCTGGAGGTGGGAGGCGGGGTTCGATGAAACGGGCCGCCTGATCTGGGATAGTAGGCGCAGGTGAATTAGACGCAGTGGGTCGCTGTTCCGGCTCGGTCTGGAGACGCTGTAACTGGGTGGTCAGCTTCGAAACCTGAGAGACCAGGGTTTGGATAGCGTGATTAGAGACAGCCGTCTGTTCATCCTGGTGATCCATGCGTGAGATACTGCGAGATAAAAAGTCTCTTAATTCTGACGCACTCGCTGGATCCATCTTGGTCAGATCGTTCTGTCACGGTACAGAAAGCTCGAGATCCAATTGCGAGTGAAAAACAGATAGTCTTTATTTGACAACTCCAAAACACAGTGGAGGTGAGATAAGCTGGCAGTGCAGGTGCAGACTCCAAACACAGTGGAGGTGCAGATATCCTCGGCAGTGCAGGTGCAGTAAACCCGGCAGTGCAGAGTCTCCAGCTCGGGCAGAGAATACAGTCCAGTCCGCACCCTACAGGGATATACTGAAACGCGACCAGGCGAGAACAGCTTCAGGACCTGGAAGACTGACACAGAGAGTAAGTACACCACAACAGTAAAAACTATCTGACAACGCACCACAGAAACGCCAGCCAGATATAGGCAGTGCAGACGAGCTACACCTGTAACCGTTCTGATTACCTAGTCAGGTGCACGGTAACTAGGCAACGCTGACAAGCACAACGAGCGGGTCCACAAAATAGACGAACACAGAATGAGCACACAGATCCATGAACCGTGACAGGATTTACACAATTATAGGCTGGATGTTTTCACACTCTGCAGCCACACAACTGTGTTCAAATACCTTATAAAAGTGATTTTTGCATAATAGGTCTCCTTTAATGGGCAGTAAAACAAAGGCATACTCTAAAACTCCAGGCTGGCACAGTAATATTGACGAACGACTTAACAAATGCAGAGCACCGTAACTTACGTTGAGCATTCTAAAACAAAGTCAAAGAGAGGTAACTGATGTATACTGTGTTCTGCCTTCTCCGGGGCTTTTCTCCAAATCACTTATACACATGATAAAGGAGTTCATGAATGTCCCAAAATTATCAATAACTTATTTTTCAACAAAACTTTCTCGTAATTATGACTTAGTTTCTCGTAAAATTACTTATTTTCTCATAATAATGATAAACTTTCTCGTAATAATGACTTAGTTTATCGTAATGATTACTTATTTTCTCATAATAATGATAAACTTTCTCGTAATTATGACTTAGTTTCACAAAATAATGAGAAAATGTATTGTAATAATGAGAAACTTTCTCGAAATAATGACTTAACCCACACATGCACAACGCAACGTGATGGCACGCTCACGAAATCTGTTGGTCAAAGCCATGCAGGAACACCGCAAACTTTGCTTTGATCTGTAATCTAAAGTTACAGAACAAATTAACGATTTCAGATAAATTATCTGCATGTAGTCTTGCTAATTTGTAGCATTTACCAAGTTACTCTGCCAGATAGTTATGGCCAAACATTCCAGACTAATATTTCAGTTAAGAACTCCAGGCATTTTATGAAGAAATGAAAGTCTTTACATTACTTAATTTCTAGATGTTTATTGTGATAATGTATTAGTTTTATTAGCTGTCCCTTTCATGCATCACATGCACAAAATGTTCATACAGTCATTTCATTTCAGAAGCACAAAGCGTCGTTGTTCGTTACCACGGCAACCAAGGTTCAAGGTTCAAGGTTCTTTTATTCGTCACGTACTCAATTATACAGAATATAATCAGTAGTGAAATGTATATCAGGACAGGTCCGCTCAATGGACAGTGCAAAAAAAATACAAATGAAACATAACACAAGAGAATATATATAAATATAGGTAAGAATAAAATACATATAAGAACAAAAAATAAGGGGTAAAATGTGCAATGAAATAAAATGTGCAATACAGTATACTGTGGACTTAATAAATAATAATATAAACAGGGATGTGCAGAGGAATGTGCAAACAGCAAGAAGAATGTGCAAACATGGTTGTACCGGGTATGTACACATTAAATTGAGTCATTTAAATGTAAATGTTATGAGACCGAGTTTGAGTTTAGGAGCCTGATGGCCTGAGGGAAGAAGCTCCTACTCAGTCTCTCAGTTTTTGCCATCATGCTCCTGAAGCGCTTGCCAGATGGCAGTAAAATGAAAAGATGGTTACCGGGGTGATTTGAGTCCTTGATGATTTTTACAGCTCTGCTTTTGCAGCGTTTGAGGTAGATGTCCTGCACGACTCTCTGCAGAGCTTTGCAGTCCTGATTTGAGGCGTTACCATACCACACTGAGATGCACTGAGTCAGTACACTTTATATGGCCCCTGCATAGAAAGTTTTCAGGATAGCTGGTGAGACCCTGAATTTCCTCAGCTGTCGTAGATGGTACAGTCTTTGCCTGGCTTTCTTGACCTGTGTTTGAATGTGTGTAGTCCAAGTCAGGTCCTCTGAGATGTTTACACCGAGGTACTTGAAGCTGCTCACCCTCTCCACAGGGGTCCCACTGATCATAAGAGAAGTGTAGGGCTGCTGCTGTGTCTTCCTGAAGTCTACAATCAGCTCTTTAGTTTTGCTCATGTTAGAGAGAGACAGTTGTCCTTGCACCATGATGTAAGTCTCTCTACCTTATCCAAGAATGCGGTCTCATCATTGTTGGAAATTAGGCCCAGAACCACAGTATCATCAGCAAATTTAACAATAGAGGTGGAGCTGTGAGAGGACACGCAGTCATGTGTGTAGAGAGAGTAGAGCAGGGGACTCAGGACACAGCCCTGTGGGGCTCCTACTTTCAGGGTGATGGAGTTGGAGGTGAACTGGCCCATTTTCACCACTTGTGGTCTGCCGGTGAGGAAGTCTTGAATCCAGTCACAGAGTGAAGTGTTTAGACCGAGGTCTGAGAGTTTGACCGCTAGCTTGGTGGGGACTATAGTATTGAAAGCTGTGCTATAGTCAATGAATAGCAGCCTGACATAGTTGCCATTTTTGCTGTCAATGTGTGTGAGGGAAGAGTGCAGGACCTGAGAGATGGCATCGTCAGTAGACCTATTTGGGCGGTAGGCAAACTGAAGAGGGTCCAAAGTAGCAGGGATGGAGGAGCAAATGTGTTTCTTTAAAAGTCTCTCAAAAACCTTCATGACTGTTGATGTGAAGGCAACTGGGCGATAGTCATTCAGGCAAGAGGGTTTACTGTTCTTAGGCACAGGGATGATGACAGATTTTTTAAAGGGGCTGGGAACCACAGAGGTAGCAAGGGACTCATTAAAGATGGAAGTAAACAAACCAGCAAGCTGATCAGCGCAGGACCTCAGAACACGACCAGTAATCCCATCAGTTCCGGCTGCTTTTCTGACGTTCACTCTCTTTAGTTCCCTCCGAACCTCCTCCTCCGACACGGTGATAACATGATCATCGCTGCTCTGTCTGCTGCTTCCTGACGCACTGATTGGCAGAGTCACGCTGCCGCCATTACATTCAAAGCGGCCATAGAAGGTGTTTAGCTCTTCGGCCAGCAACGGATCTGCTCTCACCTCTGCGGAGGAGTTATTTCCAGAGGATCAGATGGTCTTCAGTCCCTGCCACATGCGTTGAGAGTCATTGAGCTGAAAGTGTGACTCAATTCTCTCCCAGTATCAGAGTTTGGTAGTTCTAACTAAAGTGTTCTTTTGTCGTATATAAATAGTGCGTTATACGTGTAAAAAGAGAAAGTAAAAATAGTTAAAAAAGTAGATAAAAGCACAAATTGAGCGAACCCCATCATAATGTCGACTGTACAAAAGCAGCGCCGGAAACGGAAAACCGCTTTGTCTTCAGTGTCCAGCTTCTTGCAGGACATACGCTTAATGTGAAAAATGCTTACCGTGGATTGTGAGAAAGTTTCTCATTATTATTTCTCATTTTAGAGTGGTCTTTTATTGTGGCCAGTCTAAGGCACACCTGTGAAATAATAATGCTGTCTAATTAGCATCTTGATATGCCACACCTGTGAGGTGGACGGATTATCTCGGCAAAGAAGAAGTTCTCACTAACACAGATTTAGAAAGATTTGTGAACAATATTTGAAAGAAATAGGCCTTTTGTGTACATAGAGTTCAGCTCATGAAAAATGGGGGCAAATACAAAAGTGATGCGTTTATAATTTTGGTCAGTGTAGAAACTAAGTCATAATTATGAGAAAGTATCTCAAAGTGGGAAGAACTGACTTCCATACATTTTCGATTATCCGAGAGTGATGCGCTGCCAAGATAGTGGCGGTTGGTTCCACCCACTTTAGGCTTTTATGCTATTCAGAAACGTGACGTCACGAACACTACGTCCATGTTTTTTACAGTCTATGGGCAGGTGTGATGCACTCTATTACAGATTAAAAGAAAGGAATAAAATGTAATGTATGTGTAAGTGTAGAACTGTACTGTAAGTGTAAAATTGCACTAAATCTACACTTCTGTTTACTCACTTCACTTGCATCAATCGGAGTGAGAGAAACAGTGAGTGATGTTGAGCAAAGCCACTAGAAATCAAGCCTGCAACCATTACCTGAAATAGAGTAATGGCTAAAGCTAACGCCCGGTCTGGCAGTACAAGGAGACAAGAGGACGTTTTTTTTATGGATGTCAATGGAGGAGAGGCTATGCTGAATAAACAGCTTTTTAGAGGAAACGGCTTATTATTTAATGAATCGACAGCCTATCTGCTAATTTTCAACATGTTTTACACTAAACAATACTTTTGGATGTAACTATTTTTAGAGTTTACCATGAAAAAATTTTTTATTAGAGAAGTCACTTACTTTTTGCGACAGGTGGGATTCAGTTTACGGCACTTCTCATTCATTTCTGTGGGATCTGTAAACAGTGACTGTGTCGCACAACTCTGACTGAAATTCAATAAAGTCAAGGCTGTAATGTGATTCGTGATTAAGGGACACATGGTCTGAGTTAGCATGGCTTTCTCCAATAGTAAGTAGTACAGACCCTCTCATCTGAAATCAAATCAAATCACTTTTATTGTCACATCACCACAGCACAAGTGCCTTGGTGAGTGAAATTCTTATGAGCGTGCTCCAGACAGTGCAAAAAACAACAATTTACATATGGACAGTACATATTTACAGACTGTACAGAAGATAATGTGCAAAATACACATACATATACTCAGTACACATAGTGTACTATAAAGACATACTTAATTATCAACTACACATTATACACTGTATGGGCACATCTACATTATGTACACTATCTATACATTGTGTAGTCTATACATAGTAATAATGTGAAGGTGCAACAGATTATAATTTAACAGCAGATTGGTTGAGCAGCAGATAGTTGTGCAAAGGTGCAACAGATTATGCATATGCAGTGTCGTGGATGTGCATTGTATGGTGTCCAGTGATAGCAGATAGGTTGTGTTAGTGCAGTGTGTGCGTGTAGTCCAGTTGAACTGTGTTAAAGTGCAGTGCATGGCATGTTGTGTGAGTGGGAGTGTGATGTAGGTGAGTTATTTCTGACTGTTCATTAGCCTGATAGCCTGAGGGAAAAAGCTGTCCCTCAGTCGGCTAGTGCGGGATCGGATGCTGCGGAGACGTCTCCCTGAAGGCAACAGAGAGAGCAGTCTGTGGGACGGGTGGCTGGAGTCTTTGATAATCCTCCGGGCTTTCCTTGTACACCGCCTGGTGTAGATATCCTGGAGGGAGGGAAGCTCACCTCCAACAATGTGGCGGGCAGTTCGCACGACCCTTTGCATAGCCCTGCGGTTGCCAGCGGTGCTGTTTCCAAACCAGGCGGTGATACAGCCGGTCAGGATGCTCTCCACAGTGCAGGTGTAGAAGGACCTGAGGATTCTGAGGCTCGTTCCAAACTTCCTCAGCCGTCTCAGGAAGAAGAGCAGAGAAAAGGAGCAGATATCTAAATTGATCTGAAAGCATGTTGGTGGTATTATAATCTGTAATTCCAATATGCATTGCATGAGAATATAGACTGTATTTATTTCCACCTATTTATTTATTATGTTTGTTTTGTTACTAGACTTTATGGGTTCATGCTTGGAATTCTGAGGGTGATGTCTCATTCCAGTTTGCATCCTAAAGCTGCTATCAGTCTCTGTCCAGCTGAGGGCAGTAACTGGTCTGTGTGGACGTTACAGGGCTGCAACTGAACGAGCACATATAAAAATCTACAACAGGTGCTTTAAAATTTGACAATTATTTACTATAACAGGAACCTAAAGATACAGTTTGAAATATTTCAGATCTGTAATGTTTATGAATAAACAGAGTAGAGGATCTTACACATTTAGATTTTTTTAAAGTATTTCAGATTACATTTTGCAGACTGAAACTATCACAGCAGGTGAGTGAAACAGGCAGAGACAGATCTAGATGCAGCTTTTAAATGTATTAACACTAAATCAAAAAAGAGAATTTGAAGGAACACAACAGAGCCATCAAAAAAACAACAACACCAAACAAAGGGCAGAACAAACTGAGGGCATATAAACACATGATAATTAAGATCATAACACAGAACAGGTGCAATACAATCAGTAACTGTAGAAACAAGTGACAATCAAAAACCGAGGTAATGAACAGCTCTGGCAACAAAGAAAACAGGGGCCTGTTTCATAAAACAAATTTACCAAATAAGCCAGGCTTATTTTAAACCAAATAAACTGACAATTATTCTGAATAACTAAAATAAACCTGGCTTATTTAATAAACTTGTTTTATGAAACAGGCCCCAAGGAACTAAACATATGGGAGTTCAAACTAAACGTTTGTGAAAACTAAATCTGAACTTATCCGTGACGGCAACACGGTAAAAACATTTGAAAGGAATTTATTTTACTTAATGTGTGGAAGTTTTCCATTGTATTATATAATCTTTAATTTTGAATTTATTTATATTTTCACTATTTTAACATATTGTTTTTCACACTATAGTTTCATACAACTAGTTTACCAAATAAGCCAGGCTTATTTCAGTAATTCTGACTTATTTTCACTTGATTTGGTTTCTGAAAGCAAAATTACCATAGCTCAAGCTCAGTCACTGTGGCAACTTATGCTGGCAAACTAACCTGGTCAGGAGCAGGCTAACTGTCAGGCTAAGCCCGAGTTGTCGCTTAACAAGGGTTCCTCTATCAATGACCTGCAGGGAATACGCTGAAATCACCATTAAGAAATCATGTTTTAAAATGCATTGTTAATGTACTGTAAATAAAAAAATAAAATTACTAAGTTAAATGTGTTTGGTGGATGTGAGTTTCTCATAAAAACTATATAAATAAGGACCTCAACAAATGTGTCGTACTTCATGAATCATGGCGTGTCCTTTCATTGATGAGGTGGTGGATGAGGGAGCTCTCATAATACGTAGAGCATTCCAAAGACATCGTATTTTCAGGGACAGGTCAGACCCTTTGGCTTTTCCCGACAGCTACCTGTATGAGCGCGACAGGTTCTCGAGAGAAGGGATCATATATATTTGTAGATTACTGAGGCCATACATTACACATAACACACGACGCAACAAAGCGCTCACTGTACCACAGGCTGTATGTATAGCGCTTCGCTTTTTTGCGAGTGGAACATTTCTATACACCGTTGGAGATGCAGAGAATATCAGCAAATCATCAGTTTGCCGCTCTGTGCGAGTGGTTTACCTGTCTTTAAAAAAACTGCTCAATGTGTTCATCACCTTCCCTGGTCACAGAGCAATTTGTACCATTAAACAGGCCTTTTATGGAATTGCAGGTAAGTTTAAACAATAATTGTGTAGGAATCTGAAATACTTTTGAGTGTTCATGTTAAAAGTGACAAGTGGAAGGTAAATCCTTTTACTTAACTTTTGTAGCTTTCCCAAACGTTATCGGGGCTTTGGACTGCACCCATGTGCGTATCAAGCGTCCATCTGGTCCGCATGAAGCAGACTTTGTTAACAGCAAATCAGTACACAGTATAAATGTGCAGGTATAGTCCCACTGAAATTATTTTGTAGGCTACAACTGAATAGTCAAGTCACCTTTATTTATATAGCGCTTTTAACAATACAAATTGTAACAAAGCACTGCACAATATCAAAATAGGCAAATTGTGTCAATAATGTAGAATGACAGGATTTAACACTCAATTATCAGCTGAATGCATTTCATTATTGAATTTAGTAATGGCATTGTCCAGCTCAGTTCAGTTTAAATAATATCTGTGCAATCAAGTCGGTGATTTTGCTGGAAATGATGATTCCCCAACTAAGCATGCCAGAGGCGACAGCGGCAAGGAACGAAAACTCCATCGGTGACAGAATGGAGAAAAAACCTTGGGAGAAACCAAGCTCAGTCGGGGGGCCAGTTCCCCTCCGGCCAGACGAACCAGTAGTTTGTTCCAACTGCAGCAAAGTCAGAGTGTAAGTGGTCCACTGGTTCCAGGGGTCTTTCCCCGATGGCTGTCTAGGTGACGAGTTCTCACTGGAGATCTGTCTCTGGGGCTCATCTATGTGTCCTAGACTCTGCTGACATTCAGGGCTGTAGAGGTTGTCTCCAGGTGCTGATCCTCCAATTATGGCAGACTTTGGTTAAGTCAGTATAATCGCTGATGGTTGGCTTTCTCTGAGGTCCTCCGAGGGGTTGTCATTGTCTCTTCTCAGGTGTAGAATAGCTAGTGCTATATAATAAGATGGGCATATGGGTTATGCTTCGTTCAATACAAATTACACTAATCTCTTCAAATACTGTAGCTGTATTCTGATTTTCTCCACAGTTTAAATTGGTACCCACACCCTACTTTATAGACGTTTTCTTATTATGCCGTAACTGCAGTTTAGTGACCTAAATTTTTTTCTTCCAGATGATCTGTGATGCAGAGTGTCTCATCACTAATGTCCAGGCAAAATGGCCTGGCTCAACCCATGACTCCAGAATATTTCGAGCCTCTTCTGTTGCCCAGCAACTGGCACAAGGTAGGTTATTAAAGGAAAATGTACAGGTTACATTTTTTTTTATAATAATAAATTAATTCACCAATTAGTAATTACAAAACAATACATTTTTTACTCTACCCAGGCAAATTCTCAGGAGGTTTGCTGGGAGACAAGGGATATCCCTGCCTGCCTTATCTCCTGACTCCATATCAGGAACCCCAGACACAGCCACAACACAACTATAACCTTGCCCATGCACGCAGAAGAGCTCGTATAGAGATGGCATTTGGTCTCATCAAATCAAGGTTCCAGTGCCTGAAGCACCCCCGAGTGACTCCACAACGGGCTTGTGACATTATTGTTGGTTGTGTTGTGCTCCATTGCATTGCCAGCTTGAGAAAAGAGAGACCACCAAGGATGGTTGTAGAGAAGGACTGGGGCAATGAGGTGGCTTTTGATGACAATGAAACAGGCAGGGTTATAAGAGACATTTATGCAAATAATTATTTTGGTTAGCATTATATTTTTCAAGTCATGTGAAGGCTTTCATTTTATATTTGTAGCCCCCTACTTTTCCCTCAATTTCATTACACAAGACACACAAGTCACATAATCTGTATTTTATTTATTATTATTACTTTTCATTTCAATTTAAAGCTGCCTGTTGGAGAAGAAAAACAAAACACATGATTCAATTGTGACCAAAATGTCAGGTGTCGGTGTTTCATTACAACAGTTCTACTTACATCTTTCTCCAGTTTTTGGATTTCCAGCTCCAGCTTTCTCATTTTTAACTTCTTATATTGAATGTCTACATCCATAAAATCCATTTATTTAAGGAGGTAGCGCTTGTACACACTTTTTATGTTTTCTTCATTCTGTAGAACCCAACATTTATATTATTTCATGCTCTCGACACCATGTTCAAATTTAATAAAACCTACCTTGTCTCCTGTAGTTCCAGTCTGACTGGTTTCTGGAAGGATGTCAGTGTCCTGCAGCCAATCATTTGTGGAAAATATGTACTGTGAGCACCTCACCAGACAAGTAGGCAATCATTACTTACCTCAGGCCTCCTTGAGCATACCGACACGTTCTCCTCGTCCTCCTCAATTGTAGATGGGTCTTCATCCTGAAACCAATAATGAAACTGAGCTTAAGTGATCACCACTTAACATTGACAGTAAATAAGTGCTTTAAACTCTCATATACTCACAGTGTTCAACAGGACATCTGGTGGCTCCAACAAGCACACAGAATGTGCCATCACTATGAAACAAAACATATGTATGTATGTATATATATATATATCATTTTTTTTTTTTTTTGAATTTGCCTGATATTTCATTAGATTGTATTGAGACTTATAAACATAGTTTGCTACTTACGCATTCAGTCGATCAGCAATTATTTGCCAGCCTTTCTCTCTTATTTTATTTACTGCAGCAGTATTACCTTTCTTAGTAATTAAATCTTTCACTTATTCGTATGATTCTAAGAGCAGGCGCTGCTCAGTAGCACTGAACATCGCCGCTCTCTCTTTACTTTTTGCCATGTCCGATCGATTTGATCCATGTTCGACCGCAAGGGCTGCTTAAGAAAAAGCATGTACGAGCAATTATCTTGACAATGCAAACCTAGCTCGAATTCGTTAGATTGCGTGAACTTGAATTGTCGTTTATGAAACCGCTTTAGTCCCGAGTGATTTGTTTGGTTATTTCAAGTCAGGTTTTAGACTTTAATCCCCACTTTTCTTAGCGTCTTTTATGAAATAGCCCCCAGGTGTTACTGCTACAAAAACAAAACAAAACAAAACAAAACAAAACAAACAACCAAACAAAAAACATACATGTATAGATAGATAGATAGTTATCAACAACACAAGGGTCAGTGAATAAAGACAGAATTACATTTTTGGGCAAACTATGTCTTTAAATATTTCATCAAGGAATGATAATTTGCAGAAAATTTAGATGTAGATGAGTTTTTCTTCATTGGAACTTTTTTTAGGAATTGCATGGCTTGCTCACCAATGGATCTTCTGCAGTGAATGGGTGCTGTCAGAATGAGAGTCCAAACAGCTGATAAAATAATCCATAAGTAATCAACATGTATCCTGTCTATAAATTAACATCTTGTGAAGTGAAAAGCTGCACGTTAGTAATAAGCATATCCACGTCATTAAGACGTTTTTAACTTTACACAGTTGCTTCTAAAATTCAAATCCTTTATCCATAATATTGTTATGCAGTAAACAAGTTGTCTAATCTGAATTAGGAGAGAAATATGCACAGGTCAAGCACTGTTTAAATAAAAAAATTGTCTAAAACGTTTTTAAACAAATGTTTCAGTGGATTTTGATGTGCGAGGACAACAGGAAGTGTAATAAATATAAAATGTTATGATGAATTTGTTTCTTACAAACAGAGCTTTCTTCACAAGACATTAACTGATGGACTGGATTGGTGTGGATTACTTGTGGATTATTGTGATGTTTTTATCAGCTGTTTGGACTATCATTTTGACGGCAACCATTCATTGCAGAGGATCCATTGGTGAGCAAGTCATGCTAAATTTCTCAAAATGTATTCTGATGAGGATCTGTTCAGATGAGGAAAGAAACTCATCTACATCTTTTTCGATGGTCTAAGACGTGGTAAGTAGTGTTCCTGTGGCTCAGTGGTAGAGCATTGTGTTAGCAGCACAAAGGTTGTGGATTCAATTTCCAGGGAACACACATACTGACAATACAAAATGTATAGCCTGAATGTAAGTCGCTTTGGATAAAAGCGTCCACTAAATGCATAAATGTAAATGTAAGTACATATTCATTTTTGGATGAACTATTTCGTTAAGGAGAAGATGCACCCAAGAGCTTTGAAAAACTGTGAATGATATATTTGTTCAAACATTTCCTGACATCACTTCCTCTAGAGGAATTAGCTAATGCTGTTCCTCTGTTGTTTTTCATCTCTACTCTTCACAAATAAAGTTATATTTCCAGCACAGAGATGATCTGTCGGTAAATGTTTCAGGGGGTTATGTAAAACTTTTAATGGTATTTTAGCTGACTAGTTTCTCCTGTGATTTGCTGTAGCCATTGAAATTATTAATGGCGGGTGCTCTGAGAGAGAGAGAGAGTGTCGTAGCAGCCACGCTAACATGCTCGCTGACTGACATTGCATTATAATATTCACTCATGAAAGTGCACCTGCTCCCAGCTTTAATGAGCCTGTAGAGCTGCCCTGCCATGAACCCAGAGCTGAAACACCTGATGAAGGGCTCTCCTTTCTGCCAAGTAACAATTTAATAGCACACAAACACAAACCCAGAGAGATAGCAGCCATAGTTTCCCGTTGGTATGAATTATCTTTTTGATATTTCATTAAAGTCTGCTCTGAGATCACCATGGCTCAGATTAATCAAGACTTCCACTCTCAAAAGCTATCAAGGTATCCCTTTGACTCTCTTTACTGGCTCTCCATTACATGATGATATCTATCCATTGATAAGAAATCCCAGACTGTAGTATCAGATGATATCAGATTGTAATTCATATTATTAAACTTTGTACACACTGATATGAGGAAATATTTTTTATATATAAAAAAAATGTTTTGCTTTTGCTTAATTTTTTTATTTTTATTATTTGTACTTTGTTTTCTTTCTTTCGTTTAGTTTTTAAACTAAATTAATTATAGTGGAGTGAATTAATATGGGAGCAGAACTATAGAGTACAAATATACAAATACAGAGTAAAACATTGTTATGTCTGCATAATGTTTTTATTAATGAGTTAGTGTATGCATTAGTGTAAAACTATTGTATAGTTTGATGATATTATTATTCTAAAATGTGCAAAATAATAAATAATAATCATAAGAAAGTGTGTCCAGACAGTTGACTATAATGCATGACTACCAAAAAAAAAAAAAAACTATTAACCTGTAAATGGTAAGTTCCTCTGTCAAAGATATAACTTATAGTTATAATAATTTACAGTAAAATGGCTTTAAATTTACCTTTTTGGGAAGTAATAAAAGAACAAGTCTTATAATTACAGTGAAAAATGTAAATTCAGATGCCTTGTGATACTTCACATTTAATGGTATTGTGTTCAAGATGCAAGGATTCAAGGTTTTATTCGTCACATACTCAATAATACAGAATATAATCAGCAGTGAAATGTAATTTAGGTCCGTTCAATGGACAGTGCAATTATATTTATTTATTTAGTCATTTAGCAGATGCTTTTATCCAAAGCGACTTACAAATGAGGACATTATAGAGCAATCAAAACCAACAAAAGAGCAACAACATGCAAGTGCTATTACAAGTCCTGGTTAGCCTAACGCAGTACACGTAGGAAGCTTTTTTGTATTTGTTTTAAGAAAACGAGTATAAAGAATATAGAAAAAAACGTAGTGTTAGCTTTACAAGAAAAGCTAGCAGTTAGAGAATAAATATGCAATTGATAGAGGGTCAAATGTGTCTGTGTAAAAAAAAAAAAAACATATATATATATGTATATATGTAATGTATGTTATATATAACACAACACAAGAGCATATACATAAATATAGGTAAAAACAAATAAGAATAAAAAATAAAGAAGAATAAAATTTGCTATAAAATAAAATGTGCAGGACAGTATACAGTAGACTTAATAAATAATGATAGTATAAGCAGGGAAGTGCAAGAAGAATGTGCAAACAGGTTGTACAGGTTGATTAGTGTTTGACAGCTTGCACCTTTTATATTAGCATTTACCTCAACTTGTAGAAATTATAGTTTTAATCTGTAAACTGTACATATAGTTCTGTAAATATGTTTTCATTACAGTTTT
The DNA here is from genome assembly GCA_027564155.1 of Gymnocypris eckloni scoliostomus. NCBI lineage: Eukaryota > Metazoa > Chordata > Actinopteri > Cypriniformes > Cyprinidae > Gymnocypris > Gymnocypris eckloni. Next base: position 32,127,016 of record CM050425.1, read on the forward strand.
TTATGTAAAAACTACAGGATTTTTTGTGTATATTTTAATTCTGATGGTCATTTACTGCATTCCATGGCCAATATTTTTGAAAAATGACATTATGATTGATTGTACAATTGATCATTGTCACAGGCAAACATTTCTTTATTCTCTCACCAATGGATGAACAGTTAATTTTTCCATAAAAATTATATAATGCTACTTTCATAGATATAAACATGCTTAATAACTCATGTGCATTACTGCAATCTGTATTCAAATAAAACAAGGTTTAGTGAAATGTGATTCACCCACACAGTGTATGATACACAATCAACATTGTGAGCATCACACATCATCCTCTTCTGTGCACTGCTGCTGTCAGTCACAGCTACTGTACCCTGTCTGTCTAGTTTCTAGATAAACCTCTGTATTGTATTATCAGAATGACACAGAATACCTGCCACAACCCAGACTAACAAACTGCAAACATCCCATTTGTTTAGAATTTTTTGTTGTTCTTGAGAGCCCAGATTATTAATTAGATAGCAATGCTGTGAACCATCTTTCTCCGTCTTATTAAATGAGAGGCATCTGAAGCTCTCAGTTTGTCACGCTTATCTCTGGGAAACAGTTGGGCTGCTGCCAGGACGAGGCTGCCTGTCTGCCAGTGTGTGTTCTGCCATGTGTGTGTGTGTGTGTGTGTGTGTGCATCATTGACTTCATACATGCAGTGAGCACTCTTTGTGTCTCTTTATAGCCCCGCAGTCACAGCACGTCTGTCCAGCACGACAGGGAAAGGGTTTTTCATTAACACACAGCTCTCCTCGTGCTGTTATGCTGCTGTTACACTGTCTGCCTGCATTGATCTCCAACAGAAGCTGCTCAACCCAAACTATTAGAACTTTCTCCTTTTTATAGATTCTCCAAACCGATCCTATGAGTAAACATATACATTTTAGACAAAAGGGGTGATTGAGTAAAACATTAAAAGTTGTACAATGTGATTAGTATGAAAATGTAAATTTTAGGGTATGGTTAGGCTACATGACAACAATGTACTAAAAATGGAAAGATTTTATTTTGCGTTTCTGTAAAGTTTCGAATACAGACAATAATGTTGTCAAAACGACTCCGTTCACACAGATCCACAAAAGTGACAAAAAATCCATTATGCATGCCAGGCCAGTTGTAGGCAGTGTAATTTTGTTTAAAGAAGCAGTTTAAAGAAACACTACGCGCCTGCGCATGACTGAATACGTAATACACATGAGCATGATTTCACCATTTTCACAAATTCACATTACTGTAGTTTACATTGAGACGATAATGTATCACTTTCAAAAACTTGCACTTTGAAACCCGTTTAAAAAAAAAAGTGTATGTTTTCAGTCCTCCAAAATGCCGTTTTGATGTAAATGAACAGTCAAAACACATTAAAAAGTTTTTGGTTGAAAACAGTGTTGTGTTTATCCCAACCCTAATTATTAGGAGGATTCCTCTTATCTGAGGGGGGCCCGATGCAATTTCTGCTGAGTGGTTGTTGTCTCTGTTGTTAGTCGTCTCCTCCATTTTTTTGTGGGTCTGTGAAACAACGGGCCAGGCCAGGCCAGGCCAGTGTTACTTGTGGACAAACTAATTAGTATGTGGTTAGAACATTTGGTTACACTTTATGTCCTAGTTACAGTGTAATTATACATGTAAGTACTGATTAATATTAATTACATGTACTTTATTATATGGTTAGGGTTAGGGTTAGGATAAGTGTTGGGCTAGTTACTCAAATAATGTAATATATTACTCATTACTAGTTACTCTTTCAAAGGTAATAGTGTTACGTTACTTTTTACTTTCTGGCAACAGTAATTAGTTACACTACTAGTTACATTATTTTACTTCACGCCCCACAGAAGAACTGTGTACCTTCCACATAAAATTATTTTAGAATGTTTCTAACCACATACTTCTGCCTTATCATTGAACCAAAATCCACATTGGATGGTGGTCAGAAGTTATTACAAATACTCAATAGTGATTGATAGTGACGTTTCATTTTCCAAAAATATTTTTAAGTATAGTAATATAATGTACCACATGCTGATCAGAGGATGTAATGCCAGAGTAAAGTAAAGCCACAACTTACACAACAGTGTTCAGATCATCTGTTTATCCTGACAAAATCAATATAATGCAATATTTCTATCTGCCGAATGTAAGCCTTTTCTACATTCCAAGCTTGCCTGCTGCACTAAGGACATCACTTGCATGTACGAGTCGTGAAAATTATGAAAATAAATGTAAGAATTATTTGATTGTTGGATTATAAATCAGCGGGGTTGAGGCATCAAAAGTAACTAAGTAACTATGCTGTTTTATGGATGTAACTGTAATATCATCACTGAACTACTAGTTACTGCAAAAAGTTATATTATTACAGTAACTAGTTACTGCCCAACACTGGTTAGGATTAGGGTTACTTGCATGTAATTATCCATAAGTTATTGTTATTACAATAGTAAGTTGTGTTCCTGTGGCTCAGTGGTTAGAGCATTGCGTTAGCAGCGCAAAGGTTGTGGGTTCGATTCCCAGGGAACACACGTACTGACAATACAAATGTATAGCCTGAATGCACTGTAAGTCGCTTTAGATAAAAGCGTCTGATAAAAAAAAAAAAGAACAAAAAAGAAAGAAAAAGTAAGTACATGTAACAAGGACACCTTCAAATAAAGTGTGACCAACAATTCTGGCTGTACACATACAAATTGACCAATTATCCACCAATTTTCTAAATTAAATAGTAAAATACTTTACAATTTCAAGTGTGTTGCATATCTTTTTCTCCCAACCTATTTTACTGTTGTGTTTATGCATGTTAATGTTATGGTGACATCACTTCTAGCATATTATGGTATATGTGTCCTTTTTGTTTAGTGATGAGTGTGTCAAGAGATGACAGGCGGCGCTGCCTCCATTTCTTCTCTCTGGACACTTTAACATAAGAAAATGTGATTAAACTAGAGAGAAGAGTATTGCCTAGAGATAAATCTGTGTGAAATGTTCAGGGAATTTAGGCTATTTATTTAATTATTAATTTATCTTGCTGTTTTCTGTGACAAGCTCAGTTAATTGGTCTCTCTCTCTCCAAAGAATGTCAGCTCCGCTGATCATAGACAGGTGTTCTAATTGTACTTGACAGCCTGTCATGATGTATTTGTGTCTTTGTATGAAGCAGCAAATATTATAACACAGAATGAATATGTGTTTGCAGCTGTAACACAATGCTTCTCATCACGGTTTGATAGAACACTCCGTTGAACAACCGGAAAGCTCGCTATGATTTTTTCACTTGCAGGAAAACACATTTTGTACTCTTTTTTATAAATAAGGAAGAGTGCAGTTTGCTTTGTGTCCTTAAATGCATTTTAGGAAATAAGATAAAACAAAGTTCCTTTCGTGTTACCTTCAAATATTTATGTAGGTGCAATGCACAGTGGAGTTAAACCCAGGAAAGGAAAATCTCAACTGAGATCTCTTCAATATTGCAATTGTTTTCCTAAACAGCAGTGCGATTAAATGAGAGAGCAGATGAAGACTTTTGCTGATGTGCTCAGCATCTCCTTTAATAATGACTCAATGTATGCTCAGATCGGAAGATATATCAAAGTTTCAATATACATTTTTCTTGCCTGGTTCTAAAACCAAATGATCCACTATCCACATTCATTTTGTAGCTCTGTACTTTATGTCAAAAATACTTTATTTTTTTATTTTTATCTATTTTTTAAGTCTCCTAAAGAATGTTTAGAGACAAAGTTGTTACTGAAATAGAAAAATAAAAGAGCAATCGCTGATCAATAACATTTTCACAGCAATTTGCCATAATCTGCTATCAGCATTCAAACAGAAGAATGGGAAAATTCATATTTAATAAGAGAAGATCACACAACAAATACGGTTATGAAATGTGCCAGTTAAAAAAAAAAAAAAAAAAAAAAAAACTAACTGTCGAATGACTGTTATGTAATAGAGTTTTTGTTTACAATTTCTGAAATAGCGGTTCATTTTCTTGATTGAAATCTCTTATCTGTAAACGACATAATCTATTCAGAGAATGGTGTATTTGCACAAGGGACACACACACGCATGTACTCTCAGAACTGATCTCGAAACAAAACAATTTGGAGATAAAAATGATATCCACCGAGTGTTTAGAGTAAAGAGAGAAGAGCCTAAATGCAAGCAAATTAGTTAAAGTGCCCCTATTATGCCATTTTTAAGGTTGCTAATATTGTTTTATAAGTGTCCTAAAACAGGTTTACATGCATCCAAGGTAAGAAAACACTAGTAAAAAAAAAAAAATGCTTACATTTTACCAAATTTCTAAATGATTCCTAACCGACTCGTGCAAAGCAGTTCAAATAATCAGTCCCTCTAAACCCCTCCTTTCACTGCTGTGATTGGTCAGATGGCGCAGTCCTTTGTGATTGGTCTACTGCACAAAGCACGAAAGACAGCCATGGGCGGACATTATGCAAATGTGTTCCTCCGTGATGTGCAGCCGTAACAGAATAAGATTCAAATTCCTGACGAATCGTTCAGGCGATTGGGAGCCAACTCTTTTTTTTGATAGACAAAAACGTACTCTGTTACTATCGTAACCTCGGTTCCCTGAGATATGGGAATGAATACTACATCATAAGATGCTGTATGGGAAAAACTTTTTTTTCCTCTTCAACTGAAGCCTATTTCAATCACGCAGTTATAACTGCACATTGATTGGTTCATATAGGATTAAAAAATGAACCAATCCACGGCGGGGGCAAGCGAGCCAATGGCTATTCAGCCCGCCATAGCCTGCCAAAATGGGAAGAGCGTCTGGCTATATAATCTATATAATGTTTGTCCAGCATCTCTTGCAGAAATGAAAGAACCACTGACACGTCGTCGGAGGTGACCGGTTCTAAGTCGTGGTCTTGACATCAAGCTGAGAAAATAGACCATATCAGAGCGTAGAGTTGTCTAGTAGACGGGGCTCTAGCTTCTACCATAGTGTTTAGGACACACTCTGGGAGTCCAAAAGGCTCCCGTCGAGCGGCCACACATGGAGGGCCCATAACTCGGGCTGTGGATGCCATATTGTGCAGTTCGCTCGAGAGAGGAGGTCCCGTCTCAAGGAGATCGGCCACGGGGCTGCTGTCAGCAACTGGAATAACTCTGACACCCACGTTGGTTCCTCCAGAGGGGGGCTATTAAAAGAAGCTTGTGCCATCGTTCCCTGACTCATCTAAGTATCTGTGGTAGCAGAGCGACTGGGGGAAATCATAGAGCGGAAGGCTGGGCCATTCGTGGGCCAGGGCATCCGTCTTCCTTGTAAAAAAGATTGGGCAGTGAGAGTGGTCTTTGAAGGCGAAGAGGTCTACTCGAGCCCTGCCAAAGACTTCCCAAATTTTCTGAACCACGAGCTGGTGGAGCGTCCATTCCTCTGAAGAGACGTTGTTCCTCGACAACATGTCTGCTCCTTGGTTCATTTTGCCTGGCACATGAGTCACCTTCAGTGAGCGCTTGTTGTTCTGGGCCCACACAAGAAGGTCATTCGCCAGCGTGCAGAGTCGCTCCGAGACGAGGGCACCCTGGTGATTTATGTATGACACCATGGACCTGCTGTCTGAGCGTACTAGCACATGGTGTCCCCGTATGTCTGGCAGGAAGAATTGACAGGCCTGACACACTGCTAGAATTTCTAAGCAGTTGATGTGCAGGCCCGATTCCTTCTTCGGACCATAGACCGAAGGTCGGTAGTCTAAGTGGCTGAGGAGGAGGGTCCTGTGCGATGTCAAAACCGCCTGCTACTGGGCCAGAATGAGCCAGTCGTCGAGGTAGTTGAGTATGCGGATTCCCATCTGTCTCAGAGGGGAGAGCCGCATCCATGCATCATGTAAAAGTGCAAGGATCCAGGGACAGCCAAAACGTCAGGACCTTGTATTGATAAGCCACCCCTTCGAATGTGATTCTCAAGAATCGTCTGTGATGGGGGGGCTACATGGATGTGAAAGTATGCGTCTTTCAGATCCAGCAACATAAACCAGTCCCCTAGGCATATTTGCGAGAGGATCTGTTTCAAAGTTTTCATCAGCGCGTAATTTAGGAGTCTGAGATCTAGAATAGGTTGCAGGCCGCCGTCTTTTTTGGGGACGAGGAAGTAGCGGCTGTAAAAGCCTGACTCGCTCTGGGCTGGAGGAATGATTTCTATGGCTCCTTTTTCCAGCAGATTCACCACCTCTGCGCGGAGGACTTGGGCGTTCTCGCTGCGCACTGTGGTGGTGAGCACACTGCGGAAACGTGGTGGTCTTCGAGCGAATTGGAGTGAATAACCTCATCTTACCATATTCATTACCCACGCTGACACACCGGGGATGGCCTGCCAGGCCTCGGCCCGCATGGCAAGGGGTTGAAACGGCTGTGCAGACTGGCTGCATAAGGGCAGGATGCTTATGGGAGGCAGAAAAGGAAGTTTGCTCTCTTTTTGAAAATGTATGTGTTTTATTTTGTCAGCAATCACAGTGGTCGGACACCTGGGCGCTATAGCGGGCCCGTGAGGAACCGAAAACACACTTTCCTCTACACCCAGCATTACGCGAGTTGGCGAGAGATACATCAGAGGGCGTTTGTGGGGTCTTCCAGCGGTAGCGAGACTCGGGCCCCTCCTCCTTCTGCCAGGCTGATCAGGAAGGCTCCTGAGGCACTGGATCCAAGGCGATCTTGGGCCGGGGTCCTTGGCGCTTTGTGAAGTTGTAGCGTTTTTCTGAGCGTGAGCGCCCTCTATCTCACCGACCCTCAGGGAGTTCGCTAGTCACTGGCTGTTCCCTAGTCACTGGCTGCTCAATTCCTCTGCCCCGCTGTTTTTTCCTCACAGATCCGTGAGAGGAAGAAAACGTGGGGGCGAGAGGGGAGGAGTTGCTCTCTGAAAAGAAAGCTATCTGTGACCGCAGAGAGGCAAGACTGAAACTCTCGCAATGAGAGCAATCAGTCCTGCTGAGCTTAGCATCAGTGTGGGATTTCCCCAAGCATGACACACACTCAGTGTGATTGTCATCCGCATGCAGGGGAGACCTGCACGTCTTACAATGACGGCGCAGCATTTGCGGCAACGCCATGAAATTTGCTCCTTTAGAGAAGCTCTGTGGATCGACGCCGGATGGCTGCAGGGGATGACCGAATCTGCGAGCTGGTCGCAGCGAGAGGTCCTAATCCGGCTGCTGAGGCGTTTCAATGTCGGATTCCAGCGTCAGCGAAGAAGGGGGTTCATCGCTGAAGAGAAGAAATCTGAGATACGGTGGCTAGAGCAGCTGATTATATAGCCAGACACTCCTCCCATTTTGGCGGGCTATTGTGGGCTGAATAGCCATTGGCTCGCTCGCCACTACCGCGGATTGGTTCATTTTTTTAATCCTAGATGAACCAATCAACGTGCAGTTATAACTGCGTGATTGACATAGGCTTCAGTTGAAGAAGAAAAATAGTTTTTCCCATACAGCGTCTTACGACGCAGTACGAGTATAATCTCGAAATGTATTTATTGTGCACAACTTTGCAGAAAGTTTTTGTTCACATACTGCTACATGACCCACTGCATAAAAGGTAATATGCGAAAAGGCATAATAGGGGCACTTTAAATGGATTTCTAAAATAAGTGTTTATCTAATTTAGTCAATAATATTTAGGAAATCATACCTCAAAAGGATAAAACAACTCTCTTTACATTTTTTGTTAGACATTAAGCCAAATGGGCCTGTCTTTGTTCAATTTAAATATAATTTGAAGATGTGAACTTTGACACAATTAATAAAAAAGGTTGTCATTTCTATCCAATGTGGCTTCCAGGAGAAATGGTATTATCATATGTCTCAGTTGTTATGAGGCTGGAACCAGTAGTGATAGATTTGCTTTTCTTTTGTTGAAAAACAGATTAAGATAGGCTAAATATTGATTTTTCTTCAAGAGATAACCGTTATTTTAGTGATTATTTTATTCACTGAATCTTCAACTTTTAAAAACTTCTATCTTTTCTGACCAATTTTTGGGTGACATCTGCTCGCTCTGTGTGCGGTAGACAGAAGGACACATCAGGGATCGTATTAATATTTAATATCTGATTTGAGGTCAGCACGGCTCTCTCTGAGGATGAGAGTGGAGAGTGCTGCCACTGTCACACATCTGTCAGAAGTCTGTGCTGTCAGGGTGGCTGTCAGTTGGGCCGAGTGTACACTGCTGTGAGCTGGACTCCCCCCTTAACCTGTATCCATCACAACACCAGACAAATTACACGAAATAAACACTAATCATTGCTTGCAAGAAAAGTATTCGGTAACACTTATATTTTTATTAAGTCATTTGCAATCATTGCATAATGCATAACAGAAAAGTCAGTCCTCACTGCTCATAGTCTTAATCATTAATGCGTACAGTGTATTGCGAAAGTATTCATACCCCTTAATTTCTTCACATTTTGTTATGTTGCTACCTTATGTTAAACTGCTTTAAATTACTTTTTTCCCAACATCAATCTACACTCCATACAAATCTACACTCCATACACCATAGTGGTAAAGTAAAAAAACAACAAAACAAAACCAAGACACAGCTGTTTTTTAAAGGAAGTTTTTTTCTGACAGCTGTGTCCTCCGTGTCCCTTATGAGTTGCTGTCTGTCCCAGAGCCAGACAGAACATATCATTTGAGAGAACTTCTGGATTCACACGCATGGAGAGACAGACCCAATTTGAGCAAAGATATTCAATCCCCACCCCCAACAAAGCAGCCTTTAATACTGTGAATCCTAGTGAGCTGCCTACACAGAATCAATGGCATACTGTACTGTACTCAGTGAACACAATGAACGTTGTCTCACATTTTATGATAATTTGAAAAAGCAAAGAAGTACTATTTTATTAAAAGTATGCTAAAGTTTACAAATTGTATGTTATTTGCAATTACATAATTTTTTTTAAATGTAAATTAAAATGTGATTAGTTCTACCTAAGAATGTATTTTAACCCACGTAAGTAAAGTAAATTACGTTATATGTGATTACTTCAGTTGTCTTTGAAATAAAGGGCCCTATTTTAACCATCTAAGCGCATGGTCTAAAGCGCACGGCGCATGTGCACTTAGGGCCTTTCCAACTGCTGCTAGTTTAACAGCGGGAAAACGGATCAGCACGCCGGGGTGCATAGTCTAAATGGGTTGTCCCTGTTCTCTTAGAGCAGTGGTTCCCAAACTTTTTGCTGTGTGCATGGGCGTAAATTTCATTTAACAGTAGGAAATAAATATAAAATTTCTCATGAGCAATTTTTGAAGGGGACACAAATAATACAGTCAAATTGTACTTATAAAGATATGTCCCCACAGTGAAAAACTTTGCTTCTATCATTATTATTGTAGCATGGAGACTGCGTCATTACGGTTATTTTCAAAGTTTTTCTCAGGTTCAATGACAAAGCAGATCAGCACATTTCAAACAGCCACAAACCAAGGATAAGAAATAATAAAATCCCTTTTATTTCATCCATGCTGCTGACGATTGTAAAGATGCCAGGTTGTTTACCTCAGCTTAGAGCGCTCAGCTCGTGTTGCTTCTCAGAATGTTTGGTCGCTATAGCAACCAGTTGTAGTGGAAAACTGTAGGTCCGAAACAGAGCAGAACCGAACTGAACCGAACCGAGCTGGTACCAGTCAGTGGAAAACCCCCATAAGTTGCAGTGCACTATGCAACAAGCTATTGTAAACAAGCTAACGTTAACTAGATAAGTAATATTTTAATCGCTAATATAGCAGATTCATGGAAAATTACATCGGTAACGTTAATCAGCATTTTTGCCGCAACTAATTTATGAATGAGTCTGCTGCATCAACTACATTAAAGAGAATCACTTTATTTAAAGTGAATAAAGTACCCTACTTACTGGAGTTCAACATTAACTGAGCCGCAGCCACACACCTGACTCGTGTGTGGAGTAGGTGAGATGAACTGGGAAAGCAGGCAGTCAGTGTTGCCAGATCGGGTTGACGATTTCCAGCCCAAACGCTCAGCAAAACCCGCCCACTTCAACAAAAACCAGCCCAAAATTTTAACTGCCAAAATAATGTGATATGATTTTATTACCATGTCAATCAAGGTTGATAAGGACCACTTTTATCTCCTCAAAATAAAATAACGATGAAAAAAGGTAATAAAGATAAATAAATTTCACAGGAACATGGATCAAAACAGGGCAAATGCGTTACAGACAGTAAGAAAATATGCTTAAAATGACCAGGAACCTTTTCAAAATGGCAATCAAGAAATTAACTGATAACCCCCGGGGGAACACATGCATCATTTTCAATGTCCACAGTAAGAAAAAGCTCATTTTTGTGCCAAAAAAGTGCACAATAAAGTGATCAGAAAGCAATGTTAATTCACACCCACAACAGCCAAACATGTGTTATTCATTGATACATACTGTATGATAATCTGACAGCTAAAATAATAATAATAACAATTAACAACAATGCGCTTACCTTTCTCTTGTGCTTTATCTTCAGACAGCACGTATTTCATGAAGTAAACATTTTAGAACATAATGCAGAACTTAGCACAGTCAAAACTGTTCAAGTCCAGCAGCTGTCAATGCCAAGTATACAAGAGTTTGGACGGTTTAAAAGATGTTCTGATGCAGGACAGCATTGTATAGTCCCATATTCAGTTTAGATTTTTATTAAATCCTTCAACTGTTCTCTTATTTCAGTTACAATTACATTTAGAAGTCTTCTATTCATTTAATCCACGTTGTGAGATTTGAGTTACTCTTAGATTCTTTATCGTGTAACTTATATTTAAGCCACTTTGCCATGAATCACTTAACTTAACTAAAATGAAAGAGTAAATATATAGCTGCACATTTAAATTTAGCCGTATACAGCACCAAACCCAATCACTCACCAGTCATCACATCTCACCAACATAAAAGATGGTAAATTGATTGACAAGTCTCTGTTAAAATGAACCAAAAGGGTTGCGTTAAGGAAAAATGAGTTGATGACTGCACTACACATTATTTTACTGTGATACTTTGAGCTCGAGCATATTAAGATAACTGTGATAACATAACTAAGATAAAAGCGAAGAAAAAAGCAGCTGATTGGATGGCTTTTATTTTTTTTAAAAGCAGCCCAAATTTGGTCTACCCGCCCAATGCGTTAATCTCCGGTCCAAGCCGATCAAAAGAAGCCCAATTGGGCAGCAACCCGCCCAATCTGGCAACACTGCAGGCAGTGGGCCAAACCACTGTGAGGAAGGGGAGGGGGAACTCAACTGTTTCGAAAAGCATTTTTTGCGTTTTTTTTTTTTCTACTTACACAATTATTTTAGGTATACATACATATATTTTTCACAATAGAGAGTGCGCTTTTTTAAAATATTTTTTTGGGGGGGACAACCCTCGGATGGGGGCATGTCCCCTCCGTCCCCCCCGGGATTTACGCCCATGGCTGTGTGCACCTCTTTCTAGTGTTTGACACCTGTCAAGCACCCCCACCATCTTTCTCCGATTAACATCCATTTTTTTTTCTACAATAAATAAACACACATTTTCTGTATTTTAGAAAATATCACAACTTCAGTTATAAATAAAAAAAAAATATTGCTTCCTACCTTTTTAGTGAGATGGATGGGCCTGCATTTTTGCACACAGATCATCAAAATTTGGTGCAATAGACGACAGTTTTTCTCTCAAATCATTCTCAGCATCTAGTCTTTGTCGATGTTTGGTTTTCAACAATGTCAGTGCAGAAAAGCCTGCCTCACATAAGTACGTGGTTGCAAAGGGCATCAACACTTTCAGTGCCTGCTTTGACAATCTTGGATACTCCACCATTGCTGAAGCCCAGAAATCCACGAGTGACTTATTTTTTAAAAAGTATGTGGTGTCTGTAGCGAAACCCCAGCCAGACAATGGTAAAGCGTACTGATATTTCAAAAAGACTTTATTTTCTTAAGCCTTTTCTTCTTGAAACAACGTAAGAGCTACAGGACAGACAAATAACATAAAATTAGCTCTTACAAACACAAACATTAGCCGAAGGCCAAATTAAATAATATATTGTATATATAAAACAATATTACAAACAGCCATAAGTAAAAACCCTTTTATGACGTTACCTCAGTCAGTATTAACAGTGCTGAAAGGCTTATGCTAACGTAACTTCACATGACATAAGTGATAGACATTTAAACACTTCTTAAAGTCGAATAAATTAACCTACATGTCAATGCACATAAACATTTACACAATACCAAACACAATACCTTGTTCCCGTTCCAGCTAGGTGCTTAAATAATCCCCTCCTTTTCTTTAGAATGACATCGGAGATATAGAGTGACATGAGATTTCTCTTCCCTTTTCCATGTGTGCGCCTCACTAACAAGTCCCACCTTTCTAGATGCGAAATTAACGTTCCACTATGGAGGCGGAAATAAAAGACTCATTACATTAACAGAGAAACTAATAAAATAAAGCTCAGGAGTAATTACCTTATATACTCTCAACTGAGAGTTAGTTACACCCACCAATCATGAGTGAATAATGATACAGTACACAGACTACATTAAGCACGAATGATTTTAACTAAATTACCTTCCCTAAACCCGTATAAAAAACAAAGACAACTTAAGCCAAAGTTGTTAACTTAACTATAACTATGTAATATTATGCACTGTAGAGGGAAGGAGCAGATTTAGTTAGTCTCCAACAGCAGAACAAGCTTCTGGACTGGGCGCTCAACTTCAGACACCTTGTGAAGACGCTCCCCTTTCTTGCTAAGCTTACTGTCACCAAGCTGGATCTTAACTCTCCGTACTAGTCCATCTTTATCAGTAGTGGTTTCTGAAACTCTACCCAATCTCCACTCGTTCCTGTGCACATCCTCTCCTCTTACGATTACAACATCTCCAACTTGTAAATTTCTTCTTGGAGCATGCCAGCGCTGCCTGAGAGCAATGTTGGCAAGATATTCCTTTCGCCATCGACTCCAAAACTGTTCTGCAAGGTATTGAACATGTCTCCACCTTTTCTTGCCATACACATCTTCTCTGACGAATTCACCAGGGGGAGGCAAGGCCTGAACAGATTTCATCGTCAGAAGATGATTAGGGGTGAGTGGTTCGAGGCTATGAGGGTCACTGAGGTTGTCAACAGTCAGAGGACGACTGTTGACTATAGCCATGGCCTCATAGAAAAGGCCCGAACGAAGCATCATTTAGTCTACCAGAGGAAAGAGCAAGAGTGGACCTCAGAACGCTTCTCACTGTCCTTATTTGTCTTTCCCACACCCTCCTGCATGGCTAGCATGGGGTGCGTTCATGCTGAAGTCGCACTGCTTCTCTGCAAGAAATACAGCCAGACGGTCTGCATCGACTTCCTTTAGAGCTTCTCTGAACTCATTTTTGGCTCCTACGAAGTTGCTTCCTTGATCAAACTTGATCTGACGAACAGCCCCACGTATAGCGATGAAACATCGAAGACCATTTATGAAGGCATCTGTCGACATGTCTTCAAGAATCTCAATATGAACAGCGGGAGCTCAGACAAGTGAAGAGAAGACCGTACCTCTTGTTCTCTTTTCTTCCTTGTTTTGTAAGGAATGGCCCGAAGCAGTCCATGCCGCAGAAAGTGAAGGGAGGTGATGGCTCCAACCGTTCAGGGGGTAGATCGGCCATCCTTTGCTCTTCCATAGGTTTGCGTTGCCGTCTACAGGTGACACATTGACGAATGTAGGATGCAACTGCCCGGTTGATCCCTGTTATCCAGTAGCCGCTGCACCTTATTTCATTAATGGTAAGACCTTTACCTTGATGTTTCATCTTCTCGTGGTAATAGGCAATAATCATCCTTGTGATGTGATGATCTTTGGGAATGATTGCAGGGTGCTTGATGAAGTTGGGAAGAGATGAGTTGCACAGCCTCCCTCCCACCCTGAGGACACCATCGTCGTGGAGAAAAGCGTCAAGAGCGGATTATGATGTGGTAGAGGAGTCCCTTTGCTCAGCAGTTTCAACTCTTCTTTATACACGTTATTTTGCAGATCTTTGATTAGGCAATGTTCTGCCTCTTCTCGTTCTGTTACAGTGGTGAGACCGTTTGATCTGTTCTTGCTTATGCGCCTGAGAATGCGTGCAACCGCTCGTGTAGCTAACGACCAAGATGAGAACTTAGACAAGCGATCAACGAGGCTCGCGCATTCAGTGGTTTTGGTACTGAGCGCTAGAACACTCCTGACCTCTGGATCTCCGACTGTTAACTCTGGTGCTTCATCTGTAGCCAGCTTTATTTCCTTGTTCCATAAGAACTTGGGCCCAGTGAGCCAGGTAGATGACAAAAACTCACTGGCAGTTAAGCCCCGCGAAGCATGGTCAGCAGGATTCTCATTTGTTGGGACATATCGCCACTGTTGTGGAGCTGAGCTGAGCTGAATCTTCTGAACCCGGTTAGCCACAAACGTGTGAAATCGTCATGCTTCGTTTCTTATATAACCCAAGACCACTTTAGAGTCGGTCCAGAAGAACTCCTCTACGTTAGTACATCCCAATTCCTTCATAAGCAAGTTGCTTATCTTCACGGAAACAACTGCTACCGTCAATTCTAATCTAGGGATGGTAGTGACCTTGGTTGGAGAGACACGTGATTTTCCTACAACTAAGGCACAATGAATACCGCCCTCTTCGTTTTGGAGTCGCAGGTATGAACACTGGCCGTAACCCTTCATACTGGCATCAGAGAAGTGATGCAGCTCTGTCCTTGAGACCCTTCCAAATCCAGCAGGTGCGTATGTACGGGACATGGTGAAATTATCCAAATGGGCTAAATCAATTCTCCATTGTTCCCATTTTGGGCGAAGTTCGTCAGTGAGAGGATCATCCCAGCCAGTGCCCCGTCTGCACATCTCCTGAAGAATGATCTTCGCTTTTAGGACGACTGGCATCACAAACACAAGAGGATCGTACAGAGAAGCCACTGTAGATAAAACGCCGCGTCGTGTTGCTGGCTGTTCCTTGAGGCTGACGTTAAGCCTAAAGCAGTCAGATTCCACATCCCATTGCATCCCGAGAGCTCTCTCGAGTGGCAAATCATCAAATACGAGATCCATATCCTTCACGCAAGTTGCTCGTTCAGAGAGTGGTATACTCTCTAATACCTTCCTGTCATTAGACACAAACTTATGTAGTCTGAGACCACCCATGGCGCAGAGTTCACGAGCTTCCCTGGCAAGCTGAATAGCATGTTCAGTGTTTTCAACACTTGCGAGCCCATCATCTACATAAAAGTCCCTCATAACAAATCTCGAGCCTTGAGTGTAGATGTCGCGATTCTCCTTAGCTAGATGTTTCATCCCATAGTTTGCACATCCCGGAGAGGAAGCTGCACCGAACAGATGCACTTTCATGCGAAACTCGCTGGGCTGTGAGTTCAAATCTCCTTGCTTCCACCAAAGAAAGCGCAGGAAGTTGCGATCAGCTTCGACCACATGAAACTGATGGAACATCTTCTGAATGTCGCACATCACTGCAACGGGGTGCTGTCGGAAACGGATGAGAACTCCACTTAAGTTGTTCAACATGTCAGGCCCAGAGAGGAGGTGATCATTCAGGCTTGTTCCTTTGTATCTGGCTGAGCAATCGAACACTACACGAAGGTTATCTGGCTTCTTCGCATGATGCACGCCATGATGGGGAATGTACCATCTCTCCCCTTCACTCCCATCGTCCTTGACCTGCTCAGCATCTCCGTTTCCGATAACTTCCTCCATGAACTCAACGTAATGCTTCTTATAACTTTCATCTCGCTGCAATTTCCTTTTAAGGTGGAGGAGTCGTGTCATAGCTGAGCCTTTGTTGTCAGGCAAGCTGGGTCTGGTTTTGAAGGGCAGAGGCATTTCATAATGGCCATGCATATTTTTCCTTATTCCATCATCCAGTATGTTGAGGAACGTGATGTCGTCTTGTGACACAATTTTGCTGTCGTCACTGCCATCTTTGAAGTCAGACTCTAAAATGCGAATGACGTCTGTAGGAATTATCGGAGGTAGCTCCTTAACTGTAATTCGGTGGCACAGATGATATGTGCTCAACGCATCATGGGTTTGTAGTGAGCGCCTACAATACTCCATCCTAAATCCCTTACAGCATAGGGATCCTCGTCTTCTCCTAAAAGGACTTGCGTTGGTGCCATAGCTCTTGAGCAGTTGTAGCCGATCAATAGACCTACTACGCAGTCCTTCAATGGTTGGATTTCATCCACTATTTCTGCAAGATGACTCCATTGTTTAGCCGTCTCACAAGTGGGAATGTGAGAGCGGTTAACAGGCATGCAGTCCTTTGTATAGGCGACCGGAAGATCTACTTGAACTGCGGAACTGTATCCTCTAACGCGAAGTCCAGAAACACCTTCGCTTGTGAGCACTGTATCCTTACCACTCATCGTCGTCAGCTTCAGTTTCACTGGATACTTGTCAGCATCAAGACCATCACTCACTTCTTGGTCAATAAACGTGGTATTGCTTTGAGTGTCGAGTAGTGCATAGACAAGTTTCTCAGTAGTTAGATCATTTTTAGACGAAACCCAGACTGGTATCACCATTGATGTGTTGGATGAGCCTTCACCTGCTACACTGAGTGACGTTGCAGCAGCGTCTCGATTTGTCTCTGGATCTGATGTAGACCTTTCCTTTTTATAGTTGTCATCATGCAGGGATGAAGGATGCTTTCCCTTACAGTGGTCACAAAAATGACGATGACGACAGTCTCTTACACTGTGGCCGGGTTTAAGACATCCATAGCAGAGTTTCTTCTCCTTTATGTAGTTGCGTCGTTCAACCAACGCCATCTCAGTGAACTTGAAGCATGCATGAAGCTGGTGTCTATTATCTTGACAAAAGATACATGAAGTCTTAACCTTCCTCTGTCCTGACTTGTGATTTTCATTGTCAGTGACTGTTTGAATGGTAAGAACACTAGCCTTGTTTTTCTTCACGTCTCTGAGATTGCTCTTCTCTGTGATAGAATCTGATGAACGAAGGGCATGAAAGGACGTAATGGGATTGCAAGCAATCTCGGCTTCATTCGACGTGAATCTAGCAAACTCCTTGAAACTTGGGAATTCTTGATTTTCATTTAGGCTTTGCGTGACTTGTCGATTCCAGCTTGAGGCTGCCCAATCTGGTAATTTGTAAACGAGCTTCCGATTTTCCTCCCAGTCATTTAATATGTTGAGACCTTTGACATGAGGAATGGCATCTTGACAAGCATTCAGAAAATCCGAGAAGCGTCTCAGTCCTTCAGCATCCTTTGATGAAATTCTCGGCCAGTTGGTGAGCCTCTCTCTGAATGCCTTCTGAATGGCAAATGGCTGCCCAAAGCGACGTTCTAGTTTGTCCCATGCATCTCGGTATGCTTCATTGTCATTTCGGTAGAAGTTGCCATCTAAAACCTGCCGTGCTGGGCCACCAACATATTTTTTCAGATAGTATAATTTTTCAGCTGGTGTGATTACTCTTTGGTCAATAAGTGAGATGAATGCTGCCTTCCATTCAATGAATTGTATGGGATCACCATTGAAGACAAATGGCTCAGGAACAGGAAGCCTATTTAAAGCTGTGTTGTCTTGAAGAATCTGAGCGAGAGAAGAAATGTCTGTATAACGGGGCGATGCAGCTTGAGAGAGGGGCGCTGTAGTTACAGGCACATTCTTTGCTTCCATGTTCCTTTCCTTTTTAACATAGTTAGCATCCTTGTGATCAATCTCATTTTCGAAGATCTTCAACTTGGCTTGAGCTGCCCGTATCTCTTTCTCTGCCTGCAAACGCTCCAACTCACGCTTTTGTGCCTCTAGAGCCTTGCGTTGTTGTTCCTCTAACTCTCTTATGGATTCCTTTTGCCTTTCTTCCTCTAGCAGCATCTGATAATTTGCTTCTTTTACTGCTAGTTCAGCTGCTGCATCCGCACGTTTTGCTGACATGACTGAAGTTATGGAGTAATGGTCGGACTGGCTGTGACTTATCAAAGAAGCTGCAGATCCATAGACAGACTTTGCGTAGTCATGGCGGAGCAGATCATGAAGGCGATGTCTTTCCTGCTGCTCATTAAACTCGCTTTCATCATCTATAGCTCTGTTGTAGGCAATGTTGGTGATTTCTGTGGTCATCGATTCACATGTATCAACTCTCCTTCTTATGTCAGTGGAGGGTGTGATAAGACTTCGAATTTCGTAATAAACGTTCATTACGTCTTCTTTGTCTCTCTTAAGCTCTTCAATGAGAGTCTAGAGCTGACTCTCTGACATATAAGTCTTTAGCTGTTCTCTTGCCTTCCGTGTGTGGAGCTTCCACTGCTCGTACATGGCATACAGCCTTTTTTCTTTTTTCTTGGCCTCATCATATTGATGTGCGCGCATCTTCTCGGTAAGATGGCGTGTGCGTTCAGAGCGTCTTGGACCTTCAAGAGCATTATCATCCTTATTTAGCTTGCCTTGGAGATCAGTTAAACTTTGTTGTTTAGCTTCTTTTGTTTCCTTCAAACTCGGTCTCTCTGACAAGTCTACCATTCTGTGGACTTCTCCTTGTAAATCTTCATGCTGATAATCAGCCATCTGCTCCTCCACCTCTATCTCATTACCTGACTCTACCTGACATTATCACCTAAAATCTTTAAACTCTAAAGGCAGAAGAAAACCCCTTAGCAAATACGATAAAGCTGTTGTTATGTACGATAAACAAAACATATATCAGAACATCAATTTAAAGTAAATAGCACAATAACCAAAGTTATCAAAGCTCTTAAATCCAAAGTGCAAGAAAATGTCTATGTGTCATTAATCAGAAAGAGTACATGTGGATGCACGCAGGCATGAGTGCAAATGTAACCACAGTTTTTTGTTGTTCTCGTTGCTGAGCCGTTAAGTATTAAATGTTCAGTCCGAGAAGCCGTTCATCCGATGTTCGCCTTATAGTTGAATTATAGACTGTGATAATAGTGGGATAATACTCACAGTCCCACATCAATGTCCGTGAGTGTGGCTGTACTTGACCATTGCACCGAATCCGTGAGACCGCTGTCCAAAGTAGGTCAGGCGCGAGGCGTGAGGATGCATCTTGATGAATACATGCTGACACGAGATAGCGAAAGCTGTAGCCGGCGCCGTGAAGACCTTCCGTAGCCCGTTGTAGACAACACGTCGTCAGTATCGATGCGGGTCAAGCTCTTACTGTAGCGAAACCCCAGCCAGACAATGGTAAAGCGTACTGATATTTCAAAAAGCCTTTATTTTCTTAAGCCTTTTCTTCTTGAAACAACGTAAGAGCTACAGGACAGACAAATAACATAAAATTAGCTCTTACAAACACAAACATTAGCCAAAGGCCAAATTAAATAATATATTGTATATATAAAACAATATTACAAACAGCCATACGTAAAAACCCTTTTATGACGTTACCTCAGTCAGTATTAACAGTGCTGAAAGGCTTATGCTAACCTAACTTCAAATGACATAAGTGATAGACATTTAAACACTTCTTAAAGTCGAATAAATTAACCTACATGTCAATGCACATAAACATTTACACAATACCAAACACAATACCTTATTCCCGTT
This sequence comes from Gymnocypris eckloni scoliostomus, assembly GCA_027564155.1. Taxonomy (NCBI): domain Eukaryota; kingdom Metazoa; phylum Chordata; class Actinopteri; order Cypriniformes; family Cyprinidae; genus Gymnocypris; species Gymnocypris eckloni. The sequence goes on from CM050425.1 coordinate 32,146,670, forward strand.
CCAGCTAGGTGCTTAAATAATCCCCTCCTTTTCTTTAGAATGACATCGGAGATATAGAGTGACATGAGATTTCTCTTCCCTTTTCCATGTGTGCGCCTCACTAACAAGTCCCACCTTTCTAGATGCGAAATTAACGTTCCACTATGGAGGCGGAAATAAAAGACTCATTACATTAACAGAGAAACTAATAAAATAAAGCTCAGGAGTAATTACCTTATATACTCTCAACTGAGAGTTAGTTACAGTGTCCCCCATCAGATGATAACTCCAGTAATTGTTCTTGCTCTTGAAATGAGAGATGTGGGATTGGAGGAGTGACATCAAAGGGATTCCGAATCCATGTCTGAGACTGGTCCATAGTGGGGAAGTAAGTCTGCAGATTTTGGCTGAGCTGGTTGAGATGTTCAATTATGAGGCCTTTGACGTAATTACTTAATGCAGCTTCCCGTGATTGCAAAAATTCAGACAGCAGAGGAAAGCACTCAGTGGAGTTTGTATTTATCCAGTTAGCCCAGAAGACAAGCTTTTTAATAAGTGCTTCAACTTTGTCCTGGGTGTTAAAAACGGTAGTACTAAGGCAGGAGCGTAGCCAGAAAGGAGACTCTGGATGTGCATCAGAAAAACTGGGTGTGCCACATTTATTGTCAGATTAATGCGCAAAAAATAAAAAAAAAATAAGCATGCTTATTGGTTATTAATATGTTAGTTTAACCATTTCATTTTTGTGTAGGCTACATGTGTCTGTTAACCTATTCTCCGTTTTGGATGTCTTTGAAAATCACTATTTTATAACTGCAACAAAGTGAGTGTGTGTGTATGTGTGTGTGTGTGTGTGTGTGTGAGAGATAGCATGCGTGCTGTATATTTAGTATTATTAAACCTTTCATTTCTGCATATGTCTGTGTGTGTGTGTGTTTGTATGCTTACTGTTCATTAAGCATTTTTAAACCTTTCATTTCTGTGTGTGTGTGCGTGTGTGTATATGTGACAGAGAGAGAGACAGTTTTAATGAATTCTCCATTGTGAATGTGTTCTATTGTCAGCCCTGCATTTCACATTGGCCTACCAGGGGTCTCCAACCCTGCTCCTAGAGAGCTACCGTCCTACAGATTTCAGCTCCAACCCCAATCAAACACACCTGAACCAGCTAATCACAGTCTTCAAGGCTACTTGTTAATTTCAGACAGGTGTGTTGGAGCAGGGTTGTAACTGAAATCTGCAGGATGGTAGCTCTCCAGGAGCAGGGTTGGAGATCCCTGATATAAACTCGTAAAAAGAGAAGACTTGCAAAGAGTATTGTCACCTGTCATTTATTTCAAATATCTATATATGCAACAAAATATGTGTGCATGTATGTCCATATATGAGTGTGTCTGTGTGTGTATCTGTATAAGCAAACTTAATGATTATTAATATGATAGTTTAACCATTTCATTTCTATTTGTGTGTGTGTTTCTGTGAGCCTATTGTCCATTTTCGATGAGTTTCACTGTCAGCTATGCATCCAGCTATATTGGCCTAGACCCTAAAAGCATACCACCTTAGGCCTTAAAATTCTTGAACCCTGGTTATCGCTGCTTGCAGCTATATTTTCGTTGTTTTTTTTTTTTTTTTTTGAAGCTTTCTCGCTCAAGAGGGTCACCGACAATCACATACAGCAGGGGTTCTCAAAGTTTACATTCAAAGTCCGAATGGGAATTATCATCAACGTCAAAAGGTCCGAAATAATTGATATTACAAAACTTGTTTTTATAAACATGCTTATAACTTTATATAACAATTCAACTTGATATATGCTTAATTGTCATATTTATGACGTCATCAGGTGTACTTGTGTTTACGAAAATGAACCATAGTTTTATAAAAAAAAATAAAAAAAAACATTTGGTTACTATTAAACCATGATAACCACAAATTAACCATGGCCTTGCTACACTAACCATAGTTTAACCATGGTATTTGTAGTACAACTGGTTATATAAATTGTAATCAATATGCAAAAGAAAAAATACAATTTTTACTACACTTTTATTATAATAAAACAAATAATATATTATAATATATTATTTTTCATAAGGGTTACTCAACAGTACTGCATTTTTATACAACTAAATGCCTAATAAAGCAGTTCTCATTTAGGCCTAAATATTTTATGTTTCTGAAATAGTACTTCAATGTAACCTGCAGTCACTTCAACTGAATTGCCAAAATCTTTAATTATAATTTTTTTAAAATATATATTTCATGGAGCACAAACGTCCGAACTATGTGCATATTTCAACGCTTTACAGACGAACTATATTCATGTTCATATGTCAGACAGTCAGGAGTGATAGGTTTTAGGAAACGCTGTTTTGTACTCGTTCATTCAGAAGTCTGCTGCGGTTCGGTTCGGTTCTTTGAATACGCTGCTAACTCTGCCGGTGGAGAAAGACTGCGTCGGGAAGGCGAAACCTCGCGCTTGCGGGGCGAAACCGGTGACATTATTCTACTGAATGAAATCTAAGGTTTATCCAAAATGTCGCTAGTTGCTATGTGCTTTGTCTTACAAAAGAGTCTGTAATCACTGCAACACTGGTCCATGCACCTGTGTGTGTGTGTGTGTGTGTGTGTGTGTCACGCACACCGCACGGAGGTCTGAGTGATACGATTGCGCTTGAAATATCAAGTGGAGGCGGGTCCGGATTGAATTCCCTCCCGGTCCGGATCCGGACTGGAGTCCGGACTTTGAGAAGCCCTGACATACAGTATAACCTACAACAGCTCTTTAACTGCGCTCTAGTCAAACGCGCTCACTGTAGCCTAATCATTAACTACACACACCATAAACCCCTTTTAGGCAAGTACAATTTATGTCACATATTTTAAAAAGACTAAACTCCTATTTAACCTGATGATCACAGGTTTAATAAAAATACATTTTAAGTTTCTAATTATAACACCGCATTTCCACGGTTATTCAAACAACGAACAAATTATACAGTGAGCAAAGCACATTTACTTTATCAAAGAATAATCATTGACTTCAGTGACTAAGCTATGTAAAAATCTATTATGTAAAAACAGCTGTAGCTGCTGTACTAAATAAAAACAAAATGCTTTTAAATAATCCCTCCTTTTATTAAATCATTAACATGTTGCACATCCTGCAATGGTGACTTTGAACTTTCAAAAATACCAAATTCAACAGCAAGTTCATATATATATGCTTTTATTTATGTAGGCTACACAGAGAAACAATACATAGAGAAACAAGATGCGCTTTCTGCCGTCTCATGCAGTCTCAGTGAAATGGAGCGTCACAGCAATGAACCGACTACATTATTAAACGAACGAACGAACCAAAAAATACAAATCTTTAATTACAGTCGGAATGAAAAGGTGCATTTCTTTATTAAAGTCAGCGTCGCATTCTGCAACTTTATCTTTTCAGCCGACACTGACTAAGAAGAAATCACTAGTTTATTAACGAATAATTAAAATGTTTTTTGCTTTTCCCCCAACATTCATAATCATTAGCTTACTTTTGTCGTTGCAAGATTTAGACGTGCGCTTGGGTGCGGAATAGACTATACGCCTATATATTAAATTATGGTTAGTAGTCTAAGTTATTATATTAATCAATTTATGTGTGACTAGTGAAATCTCTAGTCGGGGACAGGCCTTCTTGGCACAAGGAACCGATAATTTTTTTAAATAAAATGCTGTCAATTCGAAAAGTGCGCCTGCTAATCACGTCACGTTAAATTGCAATGCAGAGTTATGAATGCGTAATAATAAGTAAAATGTTTTTAATTTATTTCATTTCTTATGGGTGCAATGGCAGTGCTTTGGTCTATCTTGGGGGTGCTGAAGCATCTGCTAGCCCCTCCTTTGCGCTGCCCATGTTTATTACGATTAAAAAAATAATAATTCTGCATCTGTTTTTAGGTGTGCCAGCTGCCACTGTGGGTGGCACCGGCACACCCTGGCACACCCGTGGCTACGCCCCTGTACTAAGGCCTTGCAGACTTAAATTAAGTTCATTAAGAGTAGAAAACGTGTCTGCCAGATATGCCAGCTTTTGAAGCCAGATGTCATCTAGCAAGAATGAAGACAATGGAAATGGGTTATGAACAAAAAATTCCTGCACTTCACATCTGAGCTCAAACATCCTTGACAGACCTTTCCACGCGATAACCAGCGCACTTCAGTGTGCAGCAGAAGTGTTTCGTGCTCGCTGCCCATTTCGTTGCATATTGTGCGGAAAATACGTGAATTTAATGGACGAGCTTTTATGAAGTTGACGATTTTCACAACGTCATTAAGTACAGACAAAAGTTAATCTGGCATTTTTTTTGTTGCTAGAGCTTCTCGGTGGATGCTGCAGTGTAGACCAATCCAGGAAACCGATGGTGCAACTTTTCGGATGAAAGCTACTGCTCCTTTGTGCCTCCCTGTCATTGATTTCGCCCCGTCTGTACAAATTCCAACGCAGCGCGCCCAGTCAATTTCGTTTGCACTGAAAAAGCTATCCATCAAATTAAAAATATCTTCCCCTGTTGAACGAGTGGTAAGGGGACGGCAAAACAAAAAATCTTCATGCACTGTTTTCTCAAATAAATAACAAACATACACCAGAAGATTAGATAGATTTGCTACGTCAGTAGACTCATCGAGTTGCAGTGAGAAGAATTCGCTGTTTTTTATTCTGCTTATGAGCTGGCTGAGGATGTCGGCAGATATTGAATCAATGCGACGAGCCACAGTATTGTTGGCGAGAGGGATTTTGTCCAGCATATTTGCAGCTTTCTCTCCAAGCATACAGTTTACAATATCTTTGGCAACAGGTAAGCACAGATTTTCTCCAATTGTGTGGGGCATACCTCTTTTAGCTATGCGGTAACTCGCCAGATATGAAGCTCTCTGTGCATTTTTGGAAGCCCCTAAGCCTGAATGGGAGTGGATAATTTTTTTCTTCTTTTGCAGTTCGTCCAATTTTCCTTGGAAAAAACTTGCAGGCATGTCTTGTAAGTGGCTGTGTCTTGTTTGTAAGAGCCGGACCATATATGAGGGTTTGAGACTGCTATTAGCTAAAACTTCACCACAGACTACACATTGCGGATTTGAATTTTCTGCATCTCCAATCCATGTAAACCCGAAACCAATGTAACTGTCGCTATATTTGCGTTTCTTACTTGACATGTTCTCACTCTCTAGCGTAGGCCTAATTCTCTTCATCAGCACATCTGTGCTGGATTTCTCTGTTCCCGCCTCTTCACCTTGTTCGTTCTCCTCCGAGTCCGTTCGATCGGCTTTCTCCATATATTCAAGGCCGGTGCACATCTCCATAGAAGAGGCCGATGCACATGACTCATCCCTACTTTCCTTTGATTTCTTTAAAGTGCCAGTTTTTAACCAGGTGTCCATTTTGATTAATATAGTAAGCAAAAAAAATTATGAACGTACTATCACTTAGCACCTAATGTGAATGGGCGGGGCTATTGTGACACAGACGTGTAACCGCGAAATGAAATCGTGAATAATTTATAGGTTTCAAATGACAACTTGTAATGTGATTTTTTTTTCTCAGTAAAAATATGACATGTGAAGTTTACCCAAGGTAAATACATAAAAAATAATAAAGATAAAAATTTTCCGCCATTACAAACATTCTCTCACGCACCCCTGAGTTTGGGAACCACTGTCTTAGAGTAATGGGTGTTTTTGGGCGTAACGTGCAACAAACCAATCATCTCCCATTCCCTTTAAGAGCGAGTTGCGCTCGCGCCATGGCGGATTCGCTATTTAAACGGCGGAATTTTAAGGCGCACAGACTCAGCATCTCCAGAAAGCAAACTATCTGCTCATGTGCGAGCAAATAGGGTAGGCAAATTTTGATTCATAATGACTATCCATTATGACATGTATGAGATGTTTTATATTTATGTAGCCTACACAATAATATTATTTTACACTGTAATCCTTATTTGGCATGTTTGTTTGCTGCTGCTGTGTGTAATAAGCAAAGTGAACGCGCATTGTGGACCCACCCAGAGGCGCATTTTCCACTAATGCGCTCTTTAAAAAAAAAAAAAAAAAAAGTGGCCATTGACTTTAACCAGGTTTGAGTTGGTCTATGGCGCAGTCTATTTTCAGTTCCTCAAAATAGCAACCCGCCAAGGTTTGAGTTGGTCTATGGCGCAGTCTATTTTCAGTTACTTAAAATAGCAACCCACCAACAATGTGCCTGAACACACCTCTTTTTTTAGATCTGCACGGCCATGGGCGCAAATGCATTTACTATTAAACAACGCAGCGCAGGACGGGAAAATGAGAACTGTGTCTGGCTGAAACTATCAAAAATACTTGCACGGCGCCGCATTACGCTGGGTGTATGATAGGGCCCAAAGTGTACTGATGGAAATACAGACAATCATTTACAAATTAAAATATTTTTGTCTCTTTTTAAACATGTATTTAAATAAATTTGTCATTATAAGTAAACAAGTTGTTTTTCAAGAACATTTAAAATATATTAACTTTAAATCAAGTATTATATATGTGCTTTAGTATGTTAGTCAACACATCAAAATGACTTTTTGTTGTACTTTTTGAAGCACATTTAACATTATTACAAAGTGCGCTCTTTAAAAGTGCACTTAAGTGTTTTAAGAAAGAGTCATAAATATGGACTCACTTTAAGTACACTATAAAAAAACAATTCTAATACTATTTATATGTTTTATAAAATATATTTCAGTCTAATTCAATACATTAACTTATTGTGAAATTTACTTGCAATTCCTGTGTGAAAATAGTTTCTACACGATTTTTTTAAGTGCAACTTTTATATTATATAAATCATTTTATGATTTCAAGTATGCAAATTTAATACAATTAAGCTAACTTCTTTTTTTTCAACAGCATTACAAATAACACCATTAATGCACTTATTGCACTATTTAGGCAATAGGGAACAATATTAGACACTGTAGGTTTTGAGATGTTTTGATTGGCAGCTTCACAAGGACCACAGTGAGAAGGATGCTGGCAGGTTTTCTAACACTGCTGTGTGTGTCTGGATCAGCTCCTGGACACTGACACTGACCTTGTGATGTGAAGTACATGGAGAGACCACATATGGCTGAGCTTGTCACGCTGAATGACCACATGATGCAAACATGACAACCTGTATAAACAGAGCCCACCATCAGTGGAAGTGAAATTCAAGAAATGTTGATACGACATCACAATATGGATATGATATGATGGATATGATGTGTCTCATCTGAATATCTGTGGCATTTTAAAGTCCTTAAGTCCTTTAGGAACACACGTTTCCCAAAATGAATTTGGAGTTGCCATGGTTATACTGACTGTTCAACAAAGCTGGTGTCTACACCTGATATGAGAAATAATGAAGCAATATCTTTATTGGCCATTTAATTGATATTTCCATGAACCTGATGATTTCAGTGTGTAATGACTGAGTACACATGGCATCTGGTTTGGTTCAGTGAGTTCAGATGAAAGCTTTCCAGTGTCCATGTGATTCAGCCCTTAGCAACCCATAGCTAGAATCAAAATTATTAAACTCACAGTTAAGAGATTTGAACAAAGCCTCAACCATACGTATTGAACTTTATCTCTTGCCACCATGTTTAGAGACATGAATTATACCGAAAGAGCCATTATTTTTCAGAAAAATCTAAGTAAAAATAAATAAAAATAAAAATAGTTAAGGTAGGATTCCCTTAGTGAAAGGGTTGCAAGAAAAACTTAAGGGTCCACTTAAAGTACCTTAAAGTTGTCATTAATTATTTGCCCTTAATTACTTAATTGTTCCCTTAAGATCTGTTATGCGTAGCAACTTCCTTAGTAGAGTAGAGTCCTTAGTTACCATTATAGCCTGTAAAGGGACCAAAACAGGTCTTCAGTTGAATTCAAAGGCAATGGCTGTTTTTGTGTTTATTGAGAAGAAGTACAGAGGCACAGTTTTATTGATCAAAATAAGATATTGTACAAATGTATAGTGTGATATGCTTTGTATACACAATATATATTGTGAAAACACTATACAATCAAAATTGAATTGAATATATGAACAGCTACAATTTTAGTTTTTCATATCACCTTTATGTGCAGGCCTTCTTCATATTCCATCTTCATCTAAAATAATGAGAGGCATCTTTTTCATCCATGGTCCATTTTGGTTTGTGTTTCTTTCCAGTACTATTGAGCCGGTCTCACACCAGATGAGAGGCATCAGGTCGAGCCACACACCACAACTAAGGACTTTTAAAATCTGAACAGATTTTAAAACACTAGGCAACACACTCTTGTTGACTATGTAAACTTGTGCATCATACAGACTTTAATGACTTTTCAGGTCATTCTGAACACAAAAACGTTTTGCAAAACGTTTTGCATAAATTTGACCTTGTCAAATTTATGTCATTGTCATAGTTTAGAAAATGGTAATAAAATATGACAAAAAGTAGAGACAAGAGTTAAACTGTGTCAGAACAAATTCATCTTGATAATGTCAAATAACTATGATAGAAAGTTATGTAATGATTACAATCCACCAAAAAATATCCAGCTGTTAAATTTAAGTACACAATTAGATAGTACCAATTTAGGTCAACCAATCAGGTAAAAGTGTCTGAAAAAATCTTGGTCCCAAATTGTTATCAATTTTACATCTATTCCATTGTATGAGTTTTTGAATGCCACAGTTTACTTTATTTTGCTATCCTCACTTACATAAATGAACTATACTGTCCTGCATCCACTAGTAAATATATATATCAAACATATCTGGTGTCTGAATATTTTTTAGTTGGACTATGTTCGGAAATCTGCTAAAAATATAAAACATGATTGATGTCCTCCAATGGACTCCAACTCCGAAGATAAAAAGTCTCTGTCCATTAAACAGTATACTATAAATTTTTTTGTGAAATCTGTCAAGTCAACTCATATCTGCAGAGTAGTTCTGACTTTCGGCAATTAGTGTCAAATTGTCCACACTGTAGATCTGTCACAGATCAGTCAGGCTCCACCACCAATCCGTCACTACGATCTCAATCACCTGAGTTCTGATTCACGTCACCTGCACCTCCTTAATCACCCAAATCTACCCAGCACTATAAAGGCACACACCCAACTCCAGCACTCTGTCATCTCGAATTTGGACTTGCCATGGTTATACTGACTGTTTACCTGTTCAAAGCTGGTGTCTACACCTGATATGAGAAATAATGAAGCAATATCTTTATTGGCCATTTAATTGATATTTCCATGGACCCAGACAGAATGATTCAGCATGAGCATCGGCCAGATCCATTCAGGAACTTGTGGATAATCTCCACGAGTTCTCATGCCAGCCACCTCATCCACTACATCAACCACTTCCGCATCAACCATCACCACTTCTTCGCCGACTATGATCGCCAGTCCCATGGCCAAACCAAAGCCCTTCTCTGGTGTGGCGGATTGAACAGTTTTCTTCTGCAATGCTCACACTACATTGAAATGCAACCACATCTCTATTCAACGGAGAGATCAAAAGTTTCGTTCATCATCTCACTCCTCTCTGGCAAGGCTTTGCAGTGGGCTGAAACGATCTGGGCTCAATCCAGTAATATAATTCAGTCATTTGATAACTTTGGCTGGCTGGATATGATGACAAATGTGGCTTAGAAAATCTGATTCAACATTCTGTCCGGTGTTCGTCCGCATGCAATCCTGTTTTGATGAAATAACCGTTGTACTCCTTCTCAACAGCCACCAGTGAGTTATACCCCACCAGAACCCATGGTGACAGAAAATATCGTTTGTCATTCGCTGCAGGCGAATCTCAAGGGTTATGTCTTTACTGGAGGCGGATGGCATGTGATCACAACATGCCCCATTCGACCACCTGGTCTATGGGTGAGTGCTATTCGACATCCTCCTCAGAACATGCAACCTTTTGCTATAGTGAAACGCTGATTGTATCCAATGTTTCAATTCCAATCCATGCCCTCCTTGTCGGGATCAGCCGGGAACTTCATATCAGGGAACCTCTGCCGCCAGCTCAAGATCCACACCACGGCCAACTCCAAAGTTTACCAAGTCCAATCCATAACTGGAAGAGCACTCAGCCGTCATGATGTCAGACTCATTATGCAACCTATAACACTTCGCATTGGTAATCTACATGAAGAGGACATCAAATAGCTGGTTCTGGAGGAGGCAAACACTGATATCGTCCTTGGCCGACCCTGGTTCGTCCTTCATGAACCCCAAATATCCTGGCGTACGGGAGACATCCTGAAGTTGGGCGACCAATGCTTTCCAGATTGTTTCTCAAATCTGCCTCGACCATCAATGCCAGTCTCCCAGACCCTGTCTCTAAATTCCACTTCCATCAAAAGTCCCATTGAGAAACAATCTGTTGAAATTCCCGAATGCTATGCTCACTTCAGTGACATCTTTTGTCCTACGAAAGCCTCACAACTTCCACCTCATCGGCCATGGGACTGCGCGATCGATCTGCTACAGGGTGAGTCAGTGCCCAAAGGAAAGATTTATCCACTTTCACTCCCAGAAAAGAAGGCCATGGAGGAGTACATTGAGGAGGCTCTCCAACAGGGGTACATCAGCCCTTCCACGTCCCCTGCTGCTTCCAGATTCTTTTTCGTCGCAAAAAAAGGACGGGGGCTTGAGGCCTTGTATAGATTACCAGGCATTGAATAACATCACTGTGAAGTTCCGTTATCCCCTTCCTCTCATCCCAGCAGCCCTGGAACATCTCCGTGGTGCCACCATCTTCACCAAGCTGGACCTCCGCAGCGCCTACAACCTCATCCGGATACATGAGGGGGATGAATGGAAAACAGCCTTCGTGACCCCTACCGGCCATTTATGCCATATGGCCTAGTCAACGCCCCCTCCGTATTCCAGGATTTCATGCATGAGGTGCTCCGAGAGTACCTCCATCGCTTCGTTTTGGTCTACATCGATGACATCCTGATCTACTCTCGGAGCTTGGCCGAACATCGCCACCACGTTGCGGAGGTCCTTCAACGTCTACGTCAATATCAACTCTTTCTCAAGACTTGCAAAAACTTGCAATATCTGAGAGAGGCAAACCCATGCCAGGCACGCTGGGCATTATTCTTTACTCGCTTCCATTACACCATCACGTATAATCCAGGCCATAAGAATATCAAAGCAGACGCACTGTCTCGCCTTCATGCTCCAGTTGAGGAGGAAGACCTGCCTGAATTCATCATCCCTGAAAGTATATTCGTCTGTCCCATTCAATGGAACCCCGAATCCGCTCCCTCTTCCAATGCCTCCATGGCCTCTCCGCCGGGCAGCCCACCTGGAGCACAGTACGTCACTAGGACTCAACGCACCCTTCTCATCCACTCCGCTCACTCATCACTGGGCACTGGCCACCCTGGGGCCAACGCTACCCTCTCGCTACTGAAAGATCGTTACTGGTGGCCGAACATGTCTAGGGACGTGAGAAGGTTCGTCCAGGGTTGTGAAGAGTGTGCAAAATCCAAGAGTCCTCGCTACCTTCCTGCAGGGAAACTCTTTCCGCTGCACATCCCCAACAGACCGTGGTCACACCTAGGAGTAGACTTCGTCACAGATTTACCAGCCTCTGATGGTAACACTGGCATCCTGGTAGTGGTGGATAGATTCTCCAAGTCCTGCCATCTGATTCCTCTCAAGCGCCTACCCACAGCTATGGAGACAGCAGAGCTTATGTTTAACCACGTGTTCAGATATTTTGGTATTCCCGAAGACATTGTTTCTGACCGTGGCCCTCAGTTTATCTCACGGGTCTGGAAGAGCTTCTTCAAACTCCTAGGTGTGACCGTAAGTTTATCGTCTGGTTACCATCCTCAGACCAATGGGCAGACGGAGAGAAAGATTCAAGAAATTGAACGTTTCCTGCGAACCTTCTGATTTTCATGCAACCAGGCCCAGACTTTAAACCTTGTTAGTGATTTCTGTTGAGGCCATATCTATCTGTCAAGTTTGAAATTCTGAACACGTAAAGCTCTTCTGATTTTACAGTGCAGTTTTTCCCCTAAAATCAGGCTGCAGATGTAGACGTAAAGCATGCACTCAGTGCATGAGACATTTCCTACATCTAAACATTTTGAGATGATTTGTCATTGTTGCATAAAAACGTTTGACCCTTTGAGCACTTTCCTAAATGTCAGCGGTAATTGCTCTCCCTAAAACCCCCTGTGACACGAGCAGAGCACAGAGGTGATTTCAGGCTCCAGACAGCCTCCCCACACAATGAGAGAAACACAGTGAGAAAGCACACAAAAAGTCAGAGTTTATCTTAGAGTGCATTTCCCAGAAATGTCACAGATGAAGCGAATGTAGGTAGGAAGATGAAAACAAAATGAAGAAACTGCACGAAACACTATATGAATTACCTATGAGCTGTAGTACACCAGTCTGATCATGAAGAATGGTGGGCTGAATATTCAACATCTAAGTGTGGGGATTTGCTCCATTAGAAACACGCACTGATTCTTGAGTACTAACAAAACAGCCTAATGATACACAAAAATTGGTTTACATATTGAAATTATTGGTTCAATGTTTTCGAAATGCATGTATATATGAGGGTTTGTGAACCCTTTGCAGTTACCCGTGTTTCTGCATTTATAGGCACAATTATACAAATAGATAGTAAAGTGTATTTATATTAAATCACATTAATACTGTATTTAATGTACAGTACAAAAGTCAGCATAGCTAAAACTGAAATAAATATTCTAATATAAATAAAAACTATACAAATGTCTCTGTAATATTGAAATATCAGGGTTGAGATTCCTTGAGCTATATAGCCAAAGTAAAATCCAGATGTTTATATTTCGTTACCCTCTCTCATTGTTGACTGTATTTATGAAATCTCCACAGCATGAGTGTCAAACAGCTGTCAGAGATTGTTAGTCCTGATAGGATACATTCGTGTAAAAAGGGCAGATGCTGCAGCATGTGTGTGGTGTTTGTGTGTGTGTATGCATCTGTGCACGCATGTGTGTGTTTCAAACTTGAAAACTTGCATATTTGTTGATTTTGCCATAAATTTAAATATACTGTTTTCTTCTATCCAGCATTGATGACTAGTATTTTTTACATTGCAATTTATATGCAAAATGAATCAGAATACTTAAGGATGGTTGCTTAGAAAGTGGACAGCCACTGTTGTTCTTTATTGGGAAAATCAAAGCATTTGAAATAACTAAACTAAGGAAAATATTCCCAAACCTTTGCCTAAGGAAATTAGTAGGCTATAAATGTTTTATTAAGTTCTGTTTTCTTTTTATTGTAGACTGGTGCGTTTGTCCCATCAGAGCTCAGCGCTGTTAGAAGGAGCTGCCTGAACATCTAGTCAACCATGTCTGTGTTATGTGAGAAGAGGATGGAGTGATGAGTTCAGGGAAGGATTGTATGACGAAAGTGTAGTTTTTCCCCCTTAACCTCAATGGGGGCAATCGTCAGGGCTGGGTCTCTGTCACGTCTCGGTCAGATGTCTTGGGGATTCAACATATTTGTCCTGTGTGACTCCAGACGGTGTCCTCTTTCTCACACATGCTAGATGTTTACTGCAAACATATTAAATGTTTACAGGAACCAGCTGCTGTAATTTAACCGTTAGCATGGATGGGTACATGAATTTAGTTAATGCTGATTACAGTGACACATGCTGAGAGCAATTAAAAGGGTCATTTAATTTTGATCCAGTTTTTTTTCTTTACTCTATCCATTTCTGATGTTCCTTGTGAAAACACTTTAGCATACTTTTGAAATGAGTACTTATTACATGAATAATAAACTTAACAAACTGAACAAAATATTTTTTTTATCATTGAATTTAAATTTTAAATAAATATAGTTTCAATTAGTTTTTTGGCCCACTTGAGCAAGACTTAAGTACATACCGGTATTTGTATGCAATTTCATATTTATTTCTGTTGTCTTTGAAATATAAATGCACTTGCAAGCATTTATGGTTAGCTAAAATACTTTGATGTAATTTCCACTGAAAATGTAAGTATATTTATTACGGGGTGTCTATTTACACTGTGCAAATAGCCCACCTTGTTGGCAAAGGCTATTCACACTAACGTGTGATTGGATTAGTCAATACTAAAACAAGATGCTCATTCAGCAGTAGTTTCAGTGGCGTAGGGTAAGGCACACACTTTTTGACGTGTTCGAGCCCGCCTTTTGCCCAACTTTTTTTCTCCCTTTTCAAATCTCATATTGCATCGGAAAGGCATTTATTTTCGATAAAAATGAAGGAATTAATCAAAAAGTTGAACATAAAGTATCGGGTAGGGTTAGATTAGGGAGGGCTTTATTGTCCCAATAAGGTGGCATCCATTTAATAATTTGAATTAAATCTATAATTTACACAATACATTATTATTGCGTACTGTTTTATAATGTGCTACAATACTGAGGTGCTGATAATTGCCACTATTTGCAATAAGTAGTATGAATAGCAGAAAATATTGCTATTTTAACATAGTGTAAATATAATCTATAGCTATTTGCACTTAGTGTAAATAGCATATGGTTAAAAATTACTGCTATTATCACGGGGCGTAAATAGAATCCATTGCTATTTGCACTTAGTGTAAATAGTACAGGTGCATCTCAACAAATTAGAATACTTCAAAAGACCAATATTTTTAGTGAATTGTTTGCCTTCTGGAAAGTGTTAATTTACTGTATATGTACTCAATACTTGGTAGAGGCTCCTTTTGCTTTAAGTGCTGCCTCAATTCGGTGTAGCATGGAGGTGATCAGTTTGTGGCACTGCTGAGGTGGTATGGAAGCCCAGGTTTCTTTGACAGTGGCCTTCAGCTCATCTGCATTTTTTGGTCAATTCATCATCATCATCTGGTGAGAGAACTCTTTGCTAAACACTCCAGTTCTGAAAGTACAGCACGTCCCAATTAAAACACTAACCAGAGGCAAAAATAGCACTGGCAAGTTCGGAGGTTTGCTCTCTGTTCTGACCTGAATTTAACTGACCACTAAAAACATTTACTGCGAACTCAATCAAAAGAGATGAACAATCAAAATAATTTATGCCTCAGAAGAATGTCTCTGTGTCTTTTTATCATGTTAAACTTCAGATGAACTGCAGTGTAAATGTAAATGTATGTGGGAGCAGTGGTGGTTCTAGAGAAATGTTACTAGGGGGGCCAAGGAGGGGCCAGTGTTTAACCAGAGGGGCACATTAAAAAATGGCAACAAATGATATTTAAAGATTATAAACTTTATTTTACTTTAAAATCATACAAACATTTATTTTGTACAAGAGTGAGTGCAGGTGCAAAAGAGGTAGGGCCATAAAAAATGAAAAATACAGTACAGGGTACAAATACAGTGTGTAAATTCAATGTGAACAAAACTCCAGGGTACAACAAAGGGTACAACAATGTGCCATTTCCTATTTATGGAAGCCCCACTACTGTGGACAGTTGAGTCCACACTTATGTATTTGAATTGGCACAACAATGCTGGATCAATTGAATTTTAATAAAATATAGATACACTACACTACAGCAACAGGATACGGCGGTTGTGCTGTCTGGAAAAACGGTCCACAAATACATCAAGATCCAGAGCCTTGGCCCTTCTGGACTCTATGCTCAGGACACCAAGATCACTGAGTCTCTCATTAGTAGTGGTGGACCGCAGGAAGGTTTTTATCAGTTTGGAGAAACTGCGTTCGCAAGAGGCTGAGCTTACAGGAAGGGTTACTGCAATCTTGCACAGTCTAAAGAGCTCAAAGAAAACTTCCCTGTATGGCTCAATAAAAAAAAACAGCTCAACTGTACTGCATGGCTTTTTAACTTCACCACTCTGTATTTTTCTGTCCAAAACTCTCTTAAATTGATGGAGCTCATGCCCTAAATCATCACTGTTTTAAGAATTTCCCTAAAGTTTCCTTTGTTATTGGACTCTTCAGATTCATCATGTCCTATTTGTGCTATGTTTTCTGTAGCTGTAAGTAACAGTACTTCCCCAACTGTTTGAATGTATGCCCGATTTTCTTGTACTTGTTTAGTGTGTTCTTTGTCAAGAAGATCTGCTAGTGTTGCATCAGTTTTAACAGCTCTTTGATAATCCCTCCATGCTATCATTGCACACTTGTGTCGTGCAGACTTTGCATGTACTGAAAACCCTGCATCTCTCATAGTTGCTTTTTTCCAGTTTCTAAAACCAGGTGTTGAAACAAAAACAGTGTCTGGGGCATTTGGTGTGCTAAAATGTCTACATGCATAGCAATATGTAGAGTCCATCATGACAGATTACTCAAGCCATGGATGAAGATTATACCAGTTTGGCCTGAAGGTCCGTCTTCTGTCCCCCATCAAAGTGGTTGGTAATATATTCAAGTTGGGCTGTACTGGTACATCATTCTTGGACTTGCTGATATCTGTAGAAAGTTGTACAGTAAACCTAGGGCACAACTACAACATTTATTTACTTATGCATGTATATCTGCATGTATTTCAAAATGTAGGCCAAGTATTTACTTAAAAAAAGAAACATTAGAGCCATAATGACATAAAAAAGAATTTACAGCAGAAAGCACCATTTTAAGGACACACAGCAGGCCTACAATTAAATTATAATTGCACTGCTTTGCAAATAGTAAGAACATTCTTCATCACAAAACTGATGGTGCAGTTCTTGATCCACATGGATCCACTTTTTGTCCCTCTGGCTGTTCCTCTCTCTGTCCCTGTATGTTTTCTTCCTCCTCACCCTTTTCTTCATGCTCCTCACCCTCTGGAATTTCCCTCTCTGTGTCAGAGCCCTCACTTTCATCACATCCCCTCTCTCCAACCTCCACTGACTCCTCTGGCTCTCCCTCTTCCTGCTCCTCAACTCTCTCAATACTTTGATTTGTTTCTCTCTCTTTTTTGTTTACTGGGGCAAAAAAGGATGCTATGTCCCTTCCTCGTTTCATGATAACTATTAGAAGAAGAAGAAATTTAGGGGCATGCATTACCTTTCGTTTTCTAACCATCCCTCCCTACAAATCTATTTGTTATCGCAATGCAACAGCCAAGACGGATGAAGTTACGTGGTTAACATCACAACATTGTGTAGACCTAGCAAGGATACGGACATTTGGATATTCGCTTCTGCTTCGATGAGTTTGCTTAGATATGATTTTCTATGAAGTTTTTGGTAACACTTTACAATAAGGTTCGTTAGTTAACATTAGTTAACTACATTAGTTAACATGAACTGCACATATACAGCATTTATTAATCTTTGTTAATGTTAATTTCAACATTTACTAATACTTTATTAAAATCTTGTTAACATTAGTTCATGCACTGTGAACTAACATGAACTAACAATGAACAGCTGTATTTATATTAACTAACGTTAACAAAGATTAACAAATACAGTAATAAATGTAAAAGTGTTACCAAGTTTTTAAACATCTCGAGACCATCCATTTACAAACTTGATTTCATTATCAGTGTGAGGAACAAAAGTAACACGGTTATGTGCAAGAACAACAAGTCACTCACGAGATGAAATTGTTTTGCTTACCTTCGACTCTTGCAACAGGAGAAATTAATCGTAGCTCCTCTCTCCAAGAGTAGTTCTAGTTGTTGCTGAGCTCTCATTCACCGAGCCGCACCGCAGGCTACAGTGTTTGGGTGCGCCGCTCCAATTTACCCGTGTAGAACGTTGCGTCGCATTAGTTCCGCTTTTGGCATTATGGTGTAAAATCATAATAAATTCATAATTTTTTATTTGGTCAGCACGGGGGGGGGGGCACAGGGGTGGCCAGGGACATGTCTACAGAGGCACGGGCCTCCCTAGGCCTCCGTGTAGAACCGCCACTGTGGGAGCCAGATCATTTGGCTCAGCTCAGAAATAAGAACAGACTCTTTCGACTCCCAAATTTTCACTTCTAGTTGTAATTGTTGTATCTGTTAACGCTGACACTTTGTCACGTGTGTCACATGTGTGCAACCAATCGTGAACACCGGTAAAATCATCACACACGATTGGTCACAGGTCAGTACATGAAGTGCTGGTGACCAACAAGCGGTCTATTGTTTCAGTCATTCTATTGTACTGTCATGTGTTATTATAACTTGTAGTAATATACATAAAAAAGAGAAAGGGCTCAGATAGAGCTCATTTCGTTTATAGATCTGACAAGTTATCAGGTTTTGGGGCTTCACAGGTTACTCAAAGACATCTCTCAATGAAATACCATTTTACTAACAGACATACCAATCAAATGGTGTCAGTGACATCAGATTATCCAGCATTCACTCACGTTGAACAAATAAAATGTCATACTCTCACCAAAATATGAAGAAAGCCCAATACTATCATGTGCATCATCATTTTAAATATATGGTCTCTCTCATAGCCATGCCAGGCCAGTATGAAGGGGAATGTGGGCCAACAAATGCATTAATTATTAGAAACAAATTAAACATTTATCTATCACTAAATACACCACCAAGGCCACCTACTATACACCACCTATTTAGGATACTACTTTTACAATAGAGTTTTTCTCAGCAGAAACAAAACACATTGAGTATCATTTATTCAAAGTGTCCATTCAATTAACATGACAGACAGTCAAATGTATTAACCAGTACATCACATTCCAAAACACAGCAACAACTGACCCTGCAAAAGGAACATGCATCACAGAAATTATTTATACACATCAGACAAGTGGGAAAGAGCAGTAGCTCATGTAAACTGAAATATAGATGGAGCAGAAAAGAGAGACCGATCTACTTTTTGATTATTTTTTTTTAAATCACACAGATGTTCCTGAAACCCAGTGACATGAGAGAGATAATTAGATAGAGAGATACTTAAAACAACACTACAGCTGTGGATGATTTACTTGATCTCTAACTGGGAGAAAATATGTCTGTGTCTGTTTCACCTCAAAAAAGAAAATGACTTGATAATGTTGTTATCTGTCTTGCCAGCTTCACAATCTGGAGACAGAAGATAAAGTTTAAACACTATTGAAACTATAAAATGATAGCAATATATTATGCTCTCCCCTGTTTGGGATGGTTAAATCATACCTATAAAACAACATGTTGCGACAACCTGGGTACTGTAGCAGCCAAAGTGCTCATATAGGTTTTATACAGACCACAAGCGGCCAGTTCGACTACACACCTCTGCACTCTTCAGACGATAACTCTGTTATCTGCAATCTTGAAGTTTCATTATCAGGAATTTAGAGCAGAATCATTGATCCATGGAAAAGGCTATAACATTGCTTAACTTAGTGGCTGGTTAAGTCATGCTACACATGTAGGTGACTTCAGGCTGAATCCGCCATTTCCCAGCCCAATTCCACACTCTCTTCCCCACAATTTCCTTTCCTATACTATACTATCAACAACAACAAAAACACAAAACAAAGGCTTTTCTATTTTAACATCTTTGTTTCTATATCTTTGTGCAGTTAGTGTTGTTTTTAAGCAAACATGCAGTTCTACTTTTCCTTATACTTACAATTGTTGCCTGATGGACAATAAAATCCCAGAAACTAGACATCTATGGAAAGATGGAAATAGATGAAACATAAATTGCAAATGTTCAGGATATATCCCTTTATTTAATCTAAAACATTTTTTTCCTAAATAATGTAACAATACAATAGTTTTGTTTTATTTTTTTTATTTTTAATTATAAATATTATTATTTTTATTTTGTAACACTTTAGCATAGGGACCAACTCTCACTATTAGCTAGGTGCTTATTAACATGCATATTGGCTGTTTATTCTGCATGACCATATTTTACATCCCTAATCCTACCCAATACCTAAACTTACCAACTACCTTACCTAGCAGTAATTATGAGTTTATTGAAGCAAAATTCATAGTTAATTAATAGGGAGAATTGGACCTTGAAATAAAATGTGTTAATTTAATTAAATTTTACACACTGAACCTGTTAGACCCAAGGAATATCTGCACAAGAAAACATGAGACTTTGGGTGGGCCAATATATACCACCTAGAAAGTTAAACGGCCTGCCAGAATGTGCCAATAAGCAAATGTTTCTATTCACACAGGACTATTTCAGTTCTTGCGGGATGATACAGCTAGAAACCTGCATCCTTGCTGATACCCATGTGAACCACCTGTGGTACAGCTGTCAGGTTGCCATGGTGATGCAGTCAAGTATTTCCCGGACACACACACATTTAGGCACTTTTCCGTATGTTTGTCATAGCTCACACCCTCCGGAGAGCAACCTTAATCTTGAAAGTCATCAACTGTTGTCATCCCTCACGGCTCAAGTATGACACCTCCACTGCCGAGCTGCTTCTGCCGAAGACCTGCCATACGGCAAACATGCTGAAATATGAATGAGCTAAAACATAAACAGCACAACGACAAGAGACGTGTTGACTGAGACAAGCAGATTATGAATAATATATAGCGCTATTAAACACCTCAGTAGATGATGAGGCCACTGCTCGAATTCATAATTTATTATTCAGGAGTTGACTGGGAAAGCTAACACTGTGATAAGAGATTTGGGTGTTTTTTCTATTATGGATTCTGCAGTTATTTGGTAGTTTTACAGTAAAGTTATAAATATATCATGGAGTAATTTAGGCCTACTGAAGAAAATATAAATGGTGTTTGGTCAGGCCATTGATTTTTTATTGATACTAGCTTTGTAAAAAAGAAGCCTACTCTTAAAATATTACTTCCTATGGAAATAATGTACTTTAAAATAACTAAAACTGAATGTAATGTTTTTGGACATTTAATTGCATGCTAATTGCAATGAAATGAACAGTTTTATTGTTTAAATTTCTATTAAATGCAATTAACTGAACCTTGTGTTTAACCCACTTAAGCAGGCACGTGCACAGGTAGTGCTCAACCTGTGCAGAACAGATGCCCTCTCCCCCAATACACTCCGAAGTAAATACACTTCAATAAATCAATGCTATTAATCACCCTTTGACACGTCTACGGCTGTCTGTTTTACAAATATTTAGCCTATGAAACATTAAATAGAGCTTGTGACAAAAATCTTGTTGGATCCGCTCAAACTGTCAGTAAAACCTCATAACTCTGCCCCTCTATCTCGACTGAATGAACTGAAGTTCCACAGCAGCAGTGTTGCCAAGTCCGCGGGATGTTTTTCAAGCCCGCAGGTTGAAGCGACCTCAATAACGTCATATTTAGCACCTGGAGTGTGAATTTACCTCACCAAAAAAAACCTGTGTATTTTACCCATTAACTAAATGTGATTTTAAATCCCCGACAACCTGGCAACCCTGCACAGCAGCTGAATGACGTCTTGCAACTGTAAATATCTTGTTGATTAAATAAGTGTACAGTACTTTGATTTACGAGAAACACTATGTCTATAAAGGCTAATATTTTATGTATTTGAGGTCTGAGACAGGTGGGACCCTAAAAAGAGAGGTCTATCATTTGCCATCTTAACGTCATACACTTAAATAGCCTGTGCATACAGACAGTAGCAATTCATCTTTAATCACATGAGATTTTAGCCAAATGTATTTTACACTTTGTAACCTTTGATGAAAACTTAATGTGATGCCACCATTTTAATGATGAAAAAAATGCACATTTGCACATATTTGCTGGTCAAAAACCCAGTAACTGCATTTGAGTGATCCTCACCTATATTAAATTTCTTCTTTGATTTATGATTGCTAATGCACTTAGTTTGTTAACATTTGATCACATTATATGGTTGCATGGCTAATGTTTACCCTGTTAATATGCACATATTAGCTAGCTAATTTTTTTTTATCTAGCTCGTCTTCATATGTATAAAGAAGTAAAACATGGTTTTACTACAGTAATGTTGTAGTAATTAAAAAAAGCAAAAACATTACATAATCAGATCACTGCAAAATCTTTGTATTTTACAATTTTACCATCACAGGATTAGGAGGGGAGAGCTTTGGCACAATTCAAACTTTTCACTGCAACTGTACTTTTCACAATATTGAATATTTTTTTCACTGCTGGCTTATTTTAGGAAAAGTGTAGTGAATAAGAGATCTTCAAAAGACCAACATCCCTGGTCCTCCACAGTATCACGTTTTTGCCAGATATACGGATACATGTTGGATATGCTATAGTTTCTTATAATCTACTATTTTGACTAGAATTGTGTTAGACAATTAAATTATATTTCAAAATAGTTAGGCAAAAATATTTGACTCATTGGTTTACCTTCCCCTGTTCTCAATGACAAACATAAACATGTTAACTAAATAATGCATTGGCTTATAAAACCAAATAGATAAAAATAAAAAATAAAAACCTTTCTTCAAACATATTTTATTGAACTTTGTGTAGAGGGACATCCCAGTGGATCACTGTGAAGTCATAAACATCTTCAAGCACATGGCTCACATGATTGCTACTATTAATAGGTTTAAAGAAGCCCTGTATATCTACTGTATATTATCTATTTTATTATTATGATTGTTATTAATAGGAAATCAATCTAAACCTTTGAGACTATTATTTTGTGTTTTTAATTTGTCATTAAGATGTGACCAATTAAAAGTGTGTGTGTTTGGGGCCTGCACTTAAGTGGACTTAATTACTTCTATTGCATTTGAAATATGGTTTACGTTTACTGCTAAACTAAGACATACTTCAATGTCATTTGTATTGAAACTTTTATAACATTGCTGGGTTAAATATGGACAAACCCAGCGATTGGATTGTTTTCAACCAATAGCTGGGTTAAATGTTTAACTCAACCTTCTGTTGGGTTAAATGTTTAACTCAACCTTCTGGACAGTAACCCAACCACTGGGTCAAAACAACCCAATCGCTGGGTTTGACCATATTTTACCCAGCGCTGGGTTGTATTTAACCCAGCATTTTTTTTTTTGTTAATTAATTTCACTCTGTAAGTATAATCTTTTCGAGTATTAAAAAAAAGATTCTAACTATACTACATGTGTAAATGGGTTGTTGAAATCACTAACCACAAATGGCCATAAATATGAGCAACAGTAACCTTAGAAAATACTTATAATGTATACTTGCCTGGATTTCAGTCCATATTAATTTTGTTTAAATTCATCTTTTCACTCAGTCAACAATTTGGTAAATGCCATGTGTGGCCAGTTGTTCTGTTATCAGATTGTATTTGGTGGAAATTTTTGCAAATCAACTTATTAATGTGAATTTCTGACATTTATACAGTTTATTTTTTCCATCAACAGTATTTTTATTTTGTTGAGTTTAGGCACTTTGATGGCATATCTGACCCTTCCAATGTTCTGTTCTGAGTTTTTGACAATAGCATGGTATCTCTAAACACAGTGAAATCCTGCATCACATAGCTGTCTTTTAATCATACAAGTAGCTGTGATTATGTAGCTGAGTACAGCGGTTTTGTTTTAGTATGAACAGACAAATTGTCCCTGGTTTGCACACAGTGTAATACTGCAACCCCTAAAGTAAACAATCAAGTACAAGTGATAAACAAAATTCCAGCATACGCGAGTAAACAGACTAAACATTTTAAATATGTTTAACTCTTGTGTAAACAGAAACTGCACTTGTTAAAATTTCAAATGACTTGCTTCTTGCGTCAGACAAAGGCTGCATCTCATTGCTAGTTTTACTTGATCTTAGTGCTGCGTTCGACACTATAGATCATGATATACTGATAGGTCGATTACAAAACTATACAGGTATTCAAGGGCAGGCTCTAAGATGGTTTAGATCTTACCTGTCCGATCGCTACCACTTTGTTTATTTAAACGGGGAGTCATCTCAATTATCACCAGTAAAGTATGGAGTACCACAAGGATCTGTCCTAGGTCCTCTATTATTTTCATTATATATGTTGCCCCTTGGTAATATTATTAGAAAATACGGGATTAGTTTCCATTGTTATGCTGATGATACTCAACTATATATCTCAACAAGACCAGATGAAACTTCTAAACTATCTAAGCTAACAGAGTGTGTTAAAAATATAAAAGATTGGATGACCAGTAATTTTAACCTATTAAATTCAGATAAGACAGAGATATTACTTATTGGACCTAAAAACAGTACATCTCTTGGACTACAATTTGCAACTAGACGGATGTAATGTTACTTCCTCTACAGTTAAAAATCTGGGTGTTATATTAGACAGCAATCTATCTTTTGAAAATCATATTTCCAATGTTACAAAAACAGCATTCTTCCATCTTAGAAACATTTCCAAGCTACGGAACATGTTAAGTGTTTCTGATGCAGAAAAGTTAGTTCATGCATTCATGACCTCTAGACTATTGTAATGCACTGCTAGGTGGTTGTCCTGCATCTTCAATAAACAAGCTACAGATAGTACAAAATGCTGCGGCTAGAGTCCTTACCAGGTCAAGAAAATATGATCATATTACTCCAATTTTACAGTCTCTGCACTGGCTACCTATTAAGTTTCGTATCAGTTAAAAAATATTATTACTTGCCTATAAGGCCCTAAATGATTTAGCTCCTGCGTACCTAACTAATCTTCTATCACGCTACAATCCAACCCGCTCCCTAAGGTCGCAAAACTCGGGACTCTTGGTAGTACCTCGGATAGCAAAGTCCACTAAAGGAGGAAGAACTTTTTCATATCTGGCTCCTAAACTCTGGAATAGCCTTCCTGATAACGTTCGGGGTTCAGACACACTCTCTCTGTTTAAATCTAGATTAAAGACACATCTCTTTAGCCAAGCATTCATATATCGCATCGCACAATCTTGTACTGCCAGTCTATCTGAACAAATGCACATTATTATGCTTTAGCTTGGGTTATACTGATAATTTAATCCAGGGTTATTCCTGGATGGAACAACTGCTACGCTAATTGTCTTACTAACATCCCGTGGTAGCTAGGAATTACACAAGCTTCAGTCTGGATCCAAACCTTAAACGATCTGAGATGACCGAACACCTGAGAAGAAATGATGACAACCCCTCGGAGGACCTCAGAGGAAGCCAACCATCAGCGATTATACTGACTTAACCAAAGTCTGCCATAAATGGAGGATCAGCACCTGGAGACAACCTCTACAGCCCTGACCATCAGCGGAGTCTTGGACACATAGATGAGCCCCAGAGACAGATCTCCAGTGAGGACCTCGTCACCTAGACATCCATCGGGGAAAGACCCCTGGAACCAGTGGACCACTTACACTCTGACTTTGCTGCAGTTGGAACAAACTACTGATTCCTATGGCCGGAGGGGAACTGGTTTCTCCCAAGGTTTTTTCTCCATTCTGTCACCGATGGAGTTTTCGTTCCTTGCCGCTGTCGCCTCTGGCTTGCTTAGTTGGGGACACTTCATTTCCAGCACAATCACCGACTTGATTGCACAGATATTATTTCAACTGAACTAAGCTGGACAATGCCATCACTAAATTCAATAATGAAATGCATTCAGCTGATAATTGAGTGTTAAATCCTGTCATTTTACATTATTGACACAATTAGCCTATTTTGATACTGTGCAGTGCTTTGTTACAATTTGTATTGTTAAAAGCGCTATATAAATAAAGGTGACTTGACTTGACTTGTAAACAATTTGCAGCATTTGTCCCTTTTAACTCAAAAGGCATTCCAAGTATCTACTAGAAACCATGGACAAAATTTTGGAGGAACCAGGAGCAAAGTTAGGCCCAATTTATAATCCCAGTCAGTTTAGATGCTGCACAGTGTAAGATCAGTGAGGCTGAGCTTGATTCTATGTCCAAATAGATTTTATGATCAATATCACCCTGCCAGTTACTTCTGCACAATTAATCAAAAGAACATCGGCTCAAGTGATATCATTCTGGGAAATGGGTGAACATCAAACATCATGGGTGAATTCAGACAAATTGCTCATGGCAGCAATGCGAATGCTGCTGCTCAGGAACAACAGAGACTAATGTTGTTGTTGTTTTACTGATGTCTTTTCACATATATTTTTCACATTTATCTTAGAGAATGCTGTCCATTAAAAGAAAGTTCAGGAAAAAAATGGAAATGGCAAGCAGATTTGAGGAAATTTTTTCCAAATAAATATAATATCCCGTCAAACTTTATGGCATTTGGCCACAGATTCATTTGTCATACAAGTTGCATTACATCAGGCAGATGCCAGCAAAGATACTGCAAGATGAATATGTAAAGTCAAAAGAAGAACAAACTCAGACAATGTTAAATACAGATTCACTTGTAACAATAGGATAAACGTGTTGTTGTGCAGTCTGTGAACTACTGGCTGCTGACAACATAAAGACAGCATGAAAACATGTGATAGTTAGAAACCAATAATAAACCAAATGCATTTAAATGTTTAATGTCACACTTTAGTTTAAGGTGTCCTTAATACAGTGTAATTACACAAAAACGTCTCTTAAAAAAGGTTTTGACATAAGTGGTTCCATGAAGAAATGTAATGTCCTTTCCATTGCACAAAAGTCCTTAATAGTGAAAAAAAAGGTTATTTTGATTATAAAAAGGGTGCCATTACTGCTCACTGCAAAACCTCCCATTTGGAACCTTTGTTTTTAATAGTGTAATATTCATTATTAACATCATGTACTTATTAAAGATTTAGTGTTTGGGTATAGTTTAATGTTTGTTAATTGTTATTATGCATATTTTCACAAACTGTTTTTTTGGTAGTTTTGAAACCAGTTAAAGTATAGTTCACTCCCCAAAAAATAAATATTAGCTATCAGTTTACTTTTTTTGCTTAAATAACAGTTTTTGGTGATTCATAAAACTGCAAGTTATCAGCTACCCTTACTTTAACAGTCAAAAAAGCATATCAAGCGATGCAAAATTAATACCTGTGGCTCCTAATGATATGTTAAGGTCTTATGAAGTGAAACTCCAACTCAAAATGAGCCAAGATACCAGTCTACAATATGATCCTATGATGCATCAGTGAATCAATTCTTCGAACCAGTTCCATGAAACAAACTGTCTAAAATAATCAGACTTCCCTGTTTGCCCGAGGCTCTGGATTAAAGCTAATAATGATGTAAGTAATGTTCAGTCTCTTGAACAGACTGATCGCTTCACTTCATAAGACCTCAATGCATCGTCAAGAGCCACAGGTATTCATTTTGTGTTGTCTGAGGTTTTTTGACTTTCAAAGTGACTGTAGCTGTTGCACGTCCTGATTTTGCCGAGTTATATGTGTTCCTGGGTCAACATATATTGTTGACCCTGGAACAACATTTTAATCCAAAAATTTAATCTTGACCATTTCCCTACATCTAAACCTAACCTTAACCATGAGTAATCCCTAAAATCAGAGGAAATGATAGATGAATGACACTGATGTACAAGCAACAAACACTGATTATAAGCCTAAACTTCACAAAAATTATAAACTTGTTCTTCAAATCTGATTGGTTAATAAAAATGATTTAAATGATTTAAATCTTTGTTATTGTTCTATGTAAGAAGAAAAAAAAACCTACATCTTGGATGGCCCGAGGGTGAGAAAATTAACAGCAAATTTTCATTTTAGGTGAACTATTCCTTTAAAACCCACTGCAGTTGGAGATCAGAATATTTTATATCTTCTCCAGTCAAAATTCCTAAAACCCATGAAATTAAATTCTTTCCAACAAACTTACAGTTTTCCTTGTGACAATTCTCTTTCTCAAAGGTACATGAAGAACACAGGACCAGGAATGATGGTTCTGTCACAGTGACGTCTGGAGCTGTCAATCAACATCATGGACATTGATGAGCCCCGCTGAGCTTCTGAGCGTTTCTGCCAATCAGCTGATGGATGAGCTGGAGCTCAGGGCTCCGTCATGTAATCATCACTCACCTCTGGAAAAAAGGAGACTTACTGTGCACCCCTGTTTTTTTATCAGATACTTGTCTCTGAGGTCTACATGTTCCAGTCTATTTCTGCGCCATGCGCCATCAATGTCTAGATAAAAAATTTAAACACAACATACAATGATTCACTGTATATTTTGGGAGATGTTGTTAGATGTAGTCATGCAGAATAATCATGAAATGATCACCTCCCCTCATGTCAGCATGCCTTTCAATTGCCACCCTGACATCAGACTCATGACAGGAGCGGACATGACACGAGGAAGACAATATCTTGTCTATTTCAAAGTGGAAATGAAGCAGTCAGTCAAGTTTACATTATTTAGGAAAATTATTTCCATTTTAATAATAAAATATAACAAACATGATTAATGTAACCATTTTAAAGAAAAAAAAGTTGTTTTGTTATAGCTTTTGGAGCAAGGGGGCCGCCATCTTGCAGTACCACAGCGTGTGACGTTATGGGGTTGGTTCGCTTCGATGGCCAATGTAGTAATATAAGCATTTCTTTACATTTTGAACACACGCTTGTTTTTAAATGGAGGAAGATGACATTGAAAGCACTGTTGAGTCCATAATAAGTGCAATTGCCTATGCATTTGAGTCGATACAGCGATGGGACCGAGCAGTATTAGGGGTTGGAGAAGTCGTGAACCTGCTGATTTGGGGTGAAATGCGGATCGGAAACAATACTCGTTTATGTGAATGCTCCTTAAGACTGTCATTCCGATGTGCTGTTGTGTGCATTTGCTGATGAAGATGGAAGAAAGCTCAATTTGGTATTCACATGCTGTCCGAGCCGAGCTGTAGCTTTTTGTGTACGTGCGGCGCCACTGGCACGAACAGAAATGATCTATCACAACGCATGAGTACCACATTGAAATCTATTTTGTGCTGTCTCATGCGTGAATGGCTTAAAACACTTTAATATTTAAACTGAAAAGGCTTGAAACACATGAGAATTATACAATTTGAGGAAGCAGCACTGGCCCGATCGTTCAGATAGGTGATTAGTTAAACACTCCTGTTAACAGCAGGAAAGTTAATTGTATTCGCAGGTGAACCAAAAAATATGATACATACAACTGGTGACCCAGTCAATGTAATGCATATGTCCGAATGGTCAGAAAAACAATAAAATGCGACATGAATGATGAAGCGTTGTTTGTTTACATCAAGTTGCGCCTCGCATTATGAAAACAATCATGATCAAAACTTTGCATATAGACAGTTTGATGTTGAATATTCATCCAAATGATGGTGAAAACCAAATTATTTGTGTGTTAGAATAATATTTGTGTGTTCAAAATGTAAAGAAATGCTTTATAAAGAAATTTAAAGAAATTACTACACTGGTCATCGGACCCCATGATGTCACATGCTGTGGTACTGCTCCAAAAGCTATAACAAAACAACCTTTTTTCTTTAAAATGGTTACATTAATCATGTTTCTATATATATATATATATATATATATATATATATATATTTTTTTAATCAAAGTGGAAATCACTTTAATAAATAATGTAAACTTAATTGACTGATTCACTTCCACTTTAAGGCCAATGCACTTCCTTCCATACCGAAGATTAAGGGTGAATCCCAATTCTCTGTCTTACCCCTTCCCCTTAGTTTTGCACGTACATGTGGAGAGTAAGGGCTGTCCCAATTCTCGTTTTGATCGAGGGATAGGGCTAAGGGGAAGGGGTAGATACCCCTTAAAACCAAGAATTTTCGTGAGCTTACTTGAAACGAAGGGGTACCCAGAACACACTGCGGCCAGATCATCCAGAGAGTATTTTCGTCTTAAATAATTTATTTAAAATTATGACAGTCTTGTTTTGTGCTCTACACAGTCCTGTAACTGATTGAAACGTTTTTCAAAAATCGCTATTTTTCAATGCTAACGTTACATTGTTGATTTGCACAACAGTCCCGCATTTCTCTGAATAGAGAAAACATCACTAAAACCCGCGCAATCGACATACACACACTTTTAGACAGAGAGTTTGCGACAGTGTTGCCAGATTGGACTGAAGATTTCCAGCCCAACTACAGCTCAAAACCCGCCCATTTAAAAAAATACCAGCCCAAAATGCATACTGTGATAATACAATAGAACAAACAGAAAACCCAAAACAAATGGGTTAGTGCAAAGGGCACTATTTAGATTTAATTTACTTGTTTAATTTACTTGTCGCCTCTGGTGACGTAGCAGCCAGCTAGCGACGATGTATGATGATGTAACAGTAACCAAGTGGCGTCTCATTTCATAGGGGTATGTTTTCACCCCTAGCGCTTACCACTCGGTTTCGAGGGACAAGGGCTAGGGGTAAGACGAAGGGGAAGGGGTAAGACAGATAAATGGGATTCACCCTAAAACTCCAAAGTAACTTATTTTCAAGATAAATTTTACATGTCTACCCTTATGGAAAAAGTACATTTTAGCATACTTTTAAAAACTATTTATTTATTAGAGAAATAAGATATTTTAAAAACTTAAGTGCAAACTGAAAGGTTATGTTTTTTGACACTCAATTGCATGCTATTTTAATTTATATGAATTCCATATTACAATTTGATATTTAATTAGTTGAACTTAGTGCTTCTTGACACACTTATAGGAATTAAGTACATCTTTATGTAATTTCAGAATTACTTTTGTTGTCTTTGAAATTTTGTTAACGTGTACTGCCAAATGTACTGACAAGCATTAATTCTGAACAAAAATATACAATAATGTTATATATTAAAACATTTGTTATGTATTTAAATATACACTGCCGTGAAAAGGTTTTTGCCCTCTTCTGTTTTTTGTTTTGTTTTGCATATTTGTCACACTTAAATGATTCAGATCATCAAACTAATTCTAATATTACACAAAGATAACCTGAGTAAATACAAAATTCAGTATTTAAATGATTTCATTTATTAAGGGAAAAAAGCTGTCCAAACCTACCTGGCCTGAAAGGGTTATAAAGCGATTTCTAAGGCTTTGGGACTCCACGTTCAGAGCACACATCGACAAAAAGAGAAAACTTGTAACAGTGGTGAACCTTTCCAGGAATGGCCGGCCTACCAAAATTACTCCAAGAGCGCAATGACGACTCATCCAGGAGTTCATAAAAGAACACAGAAAAACATCTAAAGAACTGCAGGCCTCACTTGCCTCAATTAAGGTCAGTGTTCATGATTCAACAATAAGAAAGAGACTGGCCAAAACATTCATGGGAGAGTTCCAAGGCAAAAGCCACCGCTGAAAAAAAGAACACAAAGGCTCGTCTCATATTTGCCAAAAAAAATATCTTGATTATCCCCAAGACTTTTGGGCAAATATTTTGTGGACTGATGAGACAAAAGTTGAACTTTTTGGAAGGTGTGTGTGTCCCATTACATCTGGCGTAAAACCAACACAGCATTTCATAAAAAGAACATCATACCAACAGTGGACTGGGGCTGCTTTGCAGCTTCAGAACCTGGACGAGTTGCCACAATTGATGGAGCCATACATTTTGCACTCTATCAGAAAATCCTGAAGGAGAATGTCCGGCCATCAGTTTGTGACCTCAAGCTCAAGCGCACTTGGGTTATGCAGCAGGACAATGATCCGAAACTCACCAGCAAGTCCACCTCTAAATGGCTCAAGAAAAACAAAATTAAGGTTTAGGAGTGGCCAAGTCAAAATTACGGACATAAATCCGATTGAGATTCTGTGGCATGACCT
Organism: Gymnocypris eckloni scoliostomus; assembly: GCA_027564155.1. Taxonomy (NCBI): domain Eukaryota; kingdom Metazoa; phylum Chordata; class Actinopteri; order Cypriniformes; family Cyprinidae; genus Gymnocypris; species Gymnocypris eckloni. Next base: position 32,178,308 of record CM050425.1, read on the forward strand.
TAAAAAGTCAATTCATGCTCGAAAACCCTCCAATGTGGCTGAATTAAAACAATTCTGCAAAGAAGAGTGGGCCAAAATTCCTCCACAGCGATGTGAAAGACTCATTATCAGTTATCGCAAACACTTGGTTGCAGTTGTTTCTGCCGTGGCACAACCAGTTATTAGATTTAGGGAGCAATAATTTTTTCACGTAGGGCCAGGCAGGTTTGGACAACTTTTTTCTCTTAAAGGAAATCATAATTTCAAAACTGTATTTTGAATTTACTCGGGTTATCTTTGTGTAATATTAAAATTAGTTTGATGATCTGAATAAGTTTGACAAATAAAAAATAAAAAACAGGAAGGGGGCAAAAACCTTTTCATGGCACTGTAAACAATAATTTAAAATGCACTTTTATGACAACTGTTTAATTTGACATTATTAAGTGCACATTGTAAAAGTGTAATAAGTGAACATCACGAAAGTGTGCTCTTTTTAAGTAACCCTTAAGTGGACTGTTATTTCATTAATATCATATTATCTGCAATTTTGTATTATTATTATAATTACAAATATAATTTTTACCCGTATGCTACAAGTGCACATTCAGTACAATTATTATTATTATTTTTTTTACATGGATAGCTTTAGGGCATACTTCTCTTCAAAACCAGATGGCAATAAACCCCAAATACAGTAAATGTTCAAGGACAAAAATCAAATCCTAATAATAATGCAACTGGCCTTCTGTGTAAAATGAACATGCTCTAAATCCATAACTTCAATATGAGGTGCATATTACGTGCCCTTGAAGTACTTAATGCAAATCACACAAATAGGGCTAAATTATCTCTGCAAATGTTAAACCAAATGCAAATGTTATGAGTCAGCCAATTAGTATAGTGGCATCCCCCTCCTCCCTTTTTTTAGGATCTCCAATATTTAGACAGAATCAAAGATTAATGACACTCTGAATGTTTACGTATCTCTCACGGGAAGTGCAAAATCATGATTGTAAAAACAGGCTGGTTCTCTCTGTTATAAAGTTGAATTCACTGCATAGTATCTGGCTCAGTACTGATGCGGCTGCTGCAAAATTATTCATTGTGAAGTTAACAACCTCTCAGCTCTCACAGACACTCTTATAAATAGATGTGTCTTAAAAGTGGCAGGCCTTTTTCATCAACAGCCCTCAGCCTGCCCTGGTAAACACATTTATAAGAGATTTACCCATTCGTGCCGGCTAATTTAGTCTAATCTTGGTGATATCAACATTATGGAAAATTACAGGTCTGTGCTTACACATTAAGACAGAAACGTTGTGATTATTGATAGCCACGCTGAAACAGGATGGGCTGTGTTGCTGTCTGATTAGGTAACAGCTAACTGAATTTAATTAGTTTATACCTCTGATCTCAAACCACTGATGAATTCCATTTAATTATTCAAACCTGAGCAACAGAAAGCCCATTTTACCTGCTTTAAAAAATTACTATTGCATTGTCTAATTGTGCATTCAAACAAGCAATCCACAAACCTGAATTAAATGATCACCTAAATTATTTATATGCTGTAATTTAAGTTGTGGATAATTAAAAACGGCAAAAGATTATCATCCTCTTTGTAAAACCCTTAGATTGCCTTAGATTTATCTGGTCTGAAAAAGGTCTGTCAGTGTTTTGTGTATATAATTGTCTTATAGAGTGTTATTTTAAATGTCCACAAATATCTTACTGTGTCTACATGGAGGGCAGGAAGACTGAAAAGGACAGGCACAAACAGATTTTCAATGAAAATGCATTCTGCTTATTGTTCAGCACCACATCCTGCTATATCAGTCAACATGCAGTTAGTTAAATAATAGTGACAATCAATCTGATCTTTGAAATCATGGGTGCAGGCGAAAAGAAAGAGATTATACTGACAAAAAAACTAGACAATATTTTATTGGCTTAAATAGAAAGTTCCCTTTGCGGCAGCAGTATAGAATAAGAGAGACTTGAAATTTACGTCAACATGCATCAGTTCGTATGTCAGAATAAAACCTAAAATGTATTTGAACACATTAGCAAACTCTTTTAATGATACTTTTTTAAATTAAGGTGTATATGTGTTGTTTTTATACCTTAAGGAGACACTTGTTCTGACTCTTAAAATTACATTCATTGTCCAGTACATTGTCTTTTTTTAAATAATATGTTTGGCTTAGAAAATTGCTGTTACCACATGAAGCACATTTTATCTTACAGTGTAAATACATCTCAACAGAATGCCTGTGAAAATGAGCACATATAGGCTAAAAATACAAACAAATAAGACAGAAAAAAACACATTTAATTCGAAATATGAATTTATTGTATTAAACATGGTGCTTTGATATTGCAAAAAAAATAATAATTAGTCCGTGCAGTGCTTACAATGCTTTACAGATAGGAGATCCATAACCATTACAAAACAGTCAATATGTGCAACAGAACCCCTGTGTTTGCACATATAAATATTTTCACTGACAAATGTAAGACTCCATGCCTGTATCTGATTCTAAATCTGGGTGGTTCGTGTCATAGTGTGTTGAATGTAAGAGCAGAAAGGCGTGTGCGCAAAATGGAGAGAGTGCGTTAGTTGATTCAGTTGATCTCCAAATAACAGTTTTTTTTTAGCGAGCCAAATAACACTGTGTCCTGTTTGCAAAGAGGCCATCGAAATACACCATCAGTTGGTACACAAACTTCATGTCATGGCAGTGCATACTCCTCATCATGTCTCTAGTACGCACCCACGATGACCGCCTCTACCTCTTTGGAGGGTCTCCGGTCCGTTACCAAAAAGTTTATCATCCCTTCCGACTTGATCAGCAAGTTACAGCCCAGGAAAAAGATCCCGAAGATTACGGTGAGGGAGAGGACGCACATCACCGCTATCTGAACTATTCTCATGATGAAGAGGCTCCTCTCATCCGGAGCGGCCGCCGTGAAGCCGTTATCCGTCACCACCGACGATACGTTACAGCACAGGAGGATATCCTCAGTCCGGTTAGAGAAGATTCCACTGTCCGTTAGGTTAAATGTAGTATTCATGTCTACTGTTAAAAAAAAACCGTCCAGAAAGAATACTTTGAAAAGTCAGAGAAATCAGGCAGTTCCGATCTGAGAGTCTGAACGCACGAGAGATTGCGTAAAAAGTGTCCGTAAAGTCAGGCGCACCGATCAAGCGTCTGTTCTTTGGCGCACTGGCGTCCCATGACGCGCTCCTGCTCTGATTCACTGTAACTACACAGAGCTCTTCTGCTCAACATCACACCTGCTCAGTTAAAAGCACCGACAGAGCCGATGGGAGGTGACTGCTATTCTCCTCACTAACAAGTTATGCCTTGTGGCGCCACCTATAGTAAAACTAGTATTATTACAGTCCTCCGAGGAATATTTAAAACAACATAGTCTAATAATCACGTAATACGCCTTGTGAGTGCTTAAGTATAATATTTAAATTCAAAATGCAGAGTTAAAAAAACAATTAATTATTCAATTATTAAAATTAACATTAATAAGAAAAATCATTTCAAAAATGCATATTTACATGTAAGGGTTTCAAATTGTATAGCCCTGACACATCAGCTCTAGAGGCTCCTGCCTGCTAAAGTCTTTTCTGTCACTTCTGAACCCGCTATGGCCTTCCTGTCATGAACTCAAGCCATCTGCCATCTGCTAAAGAACAGAACCAAGATCATTTGAAAAAACACATTAGGACACTGTTGGGCAGGCCCTGTTCTTGCCAAATAGGTGGGCGGACAGATATCCTGGGTGGGCAATTGTTGTTTCGGGTTGTGGTGGTAGTAGATAGATATATATTTTTTTATAATATTTATATCATACAGTATTTTTACACTTTGGTATCTATTCTGGATAGATAGATAGATAGATAGATAGATAGATAGATAGATAGATAGATAGATAGATAGATAGATAGATAGATATTTTTTATAACATTTATATTATACAGATTTTGGGGGACTGGGGTGAAGGAGTCGGATGTGTTTCTGAAGCGGAGCAGTTGGAGTTTGAAGCAACAGCAGCCACACCATGGTCACTGCTGCTGGAGCCACTAGGCTTCTTTATAGGCACCACAAATCTATGCATTGCATTAACACGCAAATACTATGACTTTTTAACGCTCTGTATCGCTTGCGAGACTGTCAGCGTCTGCTTCTCCGTGACTGAAGCCGCCCGCTTCCAGTGTTGCCAGATCGGGTTGACGATTTCCAGCCCAAAAGCTCACCAAAACCCGCCCACTTCAACAAAAACCAGCCCAAAATTTTTACTCCCAAAATAATGTGATATGATTTTATTACCATGTCAATCAAGATTAATAAGGACCATTTTTATCTCCTCAAAATAAAATAATGATGAAAAAATAATAATAAATATAAATAAATGTCATAGGAACATGGATCAAAACAGGGCAAATGCGTTAAAGACAGTCAGAAAATATGCTTAAAATGACCAGGAACCTTTTCAAAATGGCAATCAAGAAATTAACTGATAACCCCCGGGGGAACACATGCATCATTTTCAATGTCCACAGTAAGAAAAAAATCATTTTTGTGCAAAAAAGTGATCAGAAAGCAATGCTAACTCACACCCACAACAGCCAAACATGTGTTATTCATGTATGATAATCTGACAGCAAAAATAAAATAATAATAACAATTAACAACAATGCGCTTACCTTTCTCTTGTGCTTTATCTTCAGACAGAACTACAGCACGTATTTCATGAAGTAAACATTTTAGAACATAATGCAGAACTTAGCACAGTCAAAACTGTTCAAGTCCAGCAGCTGTCAATGCCAAGTATACAAGAGGTTGGACGGTTTAAAAGATGTTCTGATGCAGGACAGCATTGTATAGTCCCATGTTCAGTTTTGATTTTTATTAAATCATTCAACTGTTCACTTATTTCAGTTACAATTACATTTAGAAGTCTTCTATTCATTTAATCCACGTTGTGAGATTTGAGTTACTCTTAGATTCTTTATCGTGTAACTTATATTTAAGCCACTTGGCCATGAATCACTTAACTTAAATAAAATGAAAGAGTAAATATTTAGCTGCACATTTACATTTATCCGTTTACAGTGCCAAAACCCAATCACTCACGAGTCATCACATCTCACCAACATAAAAGATGGTAAATTGATTGACAAGTCTCTGTTAAAATAAACCAAAAAGGGTTGCGTTAAGGAAAAATGAGTTGATGACTGCACTAAACATTATTTTGCTGTGATACATTGAGCTCAGCATATTAAGATAACGTGACTAAGATCAAATTGAAGAAAAAAGCAGCTGATTGGGCGGTTTTTAGTTTTTTAAAAGCAGCCCAAATTTGGTCTACCCGCCCAATGCGTTATTCTCCGGTCCAAGCCGATCAAAAGAAGCCCAATTGGGCGGCAACCCGCCCAATCTGGCAACACTGCCCGCTTCGTGATTGTAAACCTTGCTGTTGCTCTCAGCCAATCAAAATACTGCAATTTTACTGGTGTTATTTTGTGATTGGTCGGGGATATTCTACAGCCCTTACTCGAACTTATCAACACAGAGCCCGCCTCAGATTGCTTTTAATCAATACACAAATCGTAAAAATGAGTCACGCTGTCTTTACCTACATTCTAATTGGGTGGGCAAGACAGACGTTTGCCCTGCCCATGCCCTGCTGTTAGGCCGCATTTACACTGGTTCAAGTGGTTCAAGTGACCCAATTCCGATTTTTTTCCTCCCATGTGGCACATAGCCTATCTGATATGGCCCACGGCCGTGTAACAAATGAAACATTTCTAGTTGAATAGCAGAGTATTAATTTCGTTCGTTTGTTTGCGTTAAATAAAAGGCGATCTGATGCTGAAATGTGTTGCTTTTGAAATCACGCTGAGTGCTTGTTCCTCCTGTTGTTGACGACGGCTCCTGCACAGACGAGCGCTTAAGTCCCGTTCGTTAAGTTGAAACCACAAAATAAAATGCACACAAACATGTCCCTGCCTTTGATATACAATCACTGATGAACAATTTGGTTTTAATTACTATAAAAACACAAACGGGACATGCTTAAGATCTACCACCTGAGTATGCAAGCTTTCAGCGGAGCTTTGTACATCACTGTCCTGAAAAAATTGTACTAGGCTGTATAATTATATTGATGTATAGATGTAACTATTGCATTAAAAACGTTTCTATATGAATTCCATGTCAATAAATTAAACTTAATACGTGATTGTTACGTAACTGCAACGTAATTTGACGACCAAACTTTCCTTGTGACAACATAAGTAGTTACGTTGTGACAACTGGAAAAGTGAAATTCCCGGATACGTTGCTACAACGTAAATTCATGACGTTGCCAGTTAGTAATCAGGATGTTGTGACAACGTCGTGTGCTGATACAAAGTTGGTCATTTTCAGGGCGGACAGTTTGTCCTCATCTGCCCAATAAAGACGAAACATTTTATGAATGGACGCATACTCAAAATTAGGCAAATCCAGCTCATTTATTTTGTTTTTGAAAACAGCACACATTAAAATCATATTATTATTATTTTGTGTGTATATATATTATTAATTTATTTAGTTTGAACGTAGAAAGAAATGGAACACTTCATAGGAACATAGAACTGTACAGGCGAGAACTACTTCATTTCTACAGGTAGGCAATCCTAAAGAAACAACAAAAGAACAGGTTAGTCGTTTTCATTTTAACTTTTAAATAAGAAAAGTGTTACAAGGCAATTCTTTAAAAAGAATCTACTTAAAATGTGCCACGTAAGATAACCAGTGATCCTCAACGTTGTCAGAACGTCCTTATTACTAACGGACAACGTCACAAAGTTAGGAAGGTGATGAAAAGCATTTCATAACTTTAACTTTCGCCAGTGTTACACAAACTTGTCTCATAAGCATGAAAATGTGGACAAACGTGGGAATTGCGTTTTGGACTTGACATCTCTTAAATTCTAATTAAAAACAGGAAAAAGTTGTGACGAAACTTGTGGCCTTGAGAAAAAGATGCAACTATCATAACATGATTATTGTGCTTTGAATTGTGGGGAGAAACCTAAATCAAATCGAACCATTGTCTGAGCAATATGAGATATTTAGAAAACTTGACCCTTGACTTAGAAAATTCTCAATTCAATATCAATACCTGAACATGCTTTTTCAGTTGGGCTGGCACATGTTTCAGTGTCTCGGCAATGTAGCACTCGACGTCTTTCTCTCCAAGTTCGGACTTGCATTTCATGACGGCATCTAGAACAAAACAGAAAAAAAACGAATATTATGTAAGTACCATTTAGCTCAAATTTTCATCTTTATAGTGTAATGTCTGAATGTGCTTCTGTTCTGTTTTTGTATCAAAAATGAATGTAGGCCACTATTCTTAAACTTTGTCACTTACTTTGATCAGACTGCAGGGGCTGGAATAGAGGTTCCCAGAGAAATTCAAGGTCCAAATACTGGGATGTAGTCTACCTGTCAGAGACAATCAGAGCACAGATATCCATTGATTTCAGGAAATCATAATTTACCGTTAAGCTAGAATAGCTTAAATGCATCTGACATCAGTTATTAACGACACATCAAGTTGTGAGTACTGAGGAATCAGTTACAATGAAGAGTAATCAGCTGTCAGAGGTGACTGTCAAACTGATGTCCTTATTGCAGAAGCTTAAAGGAATACATGACTTTAGCTAACTGATTTTTATTTTAGAACTGTACATAGCTAACGTCATGTATTATTTTAAGCGTAGGGCTTATAACTACATAAATAATACAAATAATAAAACATGACTGAGAACACCTTTAAGAAAAGCTAAAGAATATTACTTACCTTGAAATAAAAGATGGCAGGAAAAAAATAGTGGAGGCAGGGAAGGATGATGCAAAATCTAATAAATTAAAGGAATGATAATATGTTACAATTGCTGGCATTACAATACACATTACAGTAATGTTCCTTAAAATGTTGCATGCATGTTGCAAATTATGCTAATATGAATATCTAAGATAAATATACAATTAAATACAAAGAATATTGGTGAAGGGGAAAAACATCTAAGGTTGTCAATGATCTGTCTGCAGACTAACAAAAGGGGCAAGAGGAAATGTCTTAAAATATTTCAAATTCAAGTATTGCATATGTCTGTAAAGATGTGCAAAATAATTTTCAAAAGTCATTAAAAATCTAATAAAATTTAATTGTTGATTCTTGTTAAGTTATGCATAATAGTGTTGTATGATTAATCTGGCATGCACATTTGACATTTATGTACCAGTAAAGATTTAGTATGCCTCTAAACTTGAGGTCCACATACAGGTGCATCTCAATAAATTAGAATGAATACGAGGGAGTTATGTCTCTACAGATTAAAATGTTCTATAAATAGAAATATAATTTTTCTTTATCAGTTGAGCACTTACAACAATCAAGTGGCAATCAACACTGAAAAAAGTGAGAATTTGTGTTCATATTAGGACATAACATTATTTTCATAGTACACATTTTTTGTTAATTAACTTAATTAAGGTTCTGATTTATTCATATGTACAATAAAATCTGAAAAATATAGATAAGAATGCAGAGAGCAAGGCATTTGTTGAGACCCACTAATAAGAAGAATATTAAGTCACAGTTTCATTCATTCTCATTTATTTAATTACAGCCAACTTGATCAGTTTCTATATTTCCTAAATGGTGTACTTAATCATTTAGGCTATTTTATGTATCTGTTTGTTTGTTGTTTTTAAAAATGATGAGGCCGATTTCATTATTAGAGTTCTCATCTTTACTGGTAAGAGTCTCTCTCTCACACAAGCAAAAGAAAGATAGAATATGAGTGAGGTGTGTCTATGCAAATTAAAAAAAAATCAGTTTCATCAGTGATTATTGATGTATTAGCATGTTATGATGAAACTGGCAAATCAGAGATGCAGGATCTGTTTATTTATGTATTTAGGGCCCGAGCACCAATGGTGTGAGGACCCTATTGGAATTGCTCCGTTTATTATTTTTTTAAATAAGTATCCCTTTAATGTCTTCATTCAGACATTATTAACATGCTGCATTATTGATCTAAACCCAAATACTGAGTGGTATCTGACAGTTAGTCAAAATATATACTTACAAAGCCAAAGACGCTCTCGTGATGTGGCTCTGAAAAGAGCCTTTGATGTAGCTGCTGTAGACACAAGCAAAAGAGAGAAAAAGACGGAATATGAGTGAAATTATGTCTGCACAAATTAAAATGCTTTGTTTCATCAGTGATTATTGATTAAGTAGTATGTTATGATGAAAGTGACAAATCAGAGATGTAGGTTGACTACTATCACTTACAACAATCAGACGGCAATTGACACTGAAAAAAAGAGAGAAGAGAATTATCATGGTATAAATTCCCAAAGTTTATAAAGGCTCGGATGAATGGATAATATCATCTGATAATGCAAGATGAGAAGAATGCAGAGCAATGTATTTGATGAGACCTTACAGCCCACTAACAAATAAGCCACAGTAAGATGCTTTTGAATTTGAGAACAACATTATTATTATTTTCTATTATAATTGTTGTTGTTACAAAATGAGGAATGACCGATTTCATACAGGAGCTTATGAGTTCTTATGTCTCTCCCTCTCACACACATTGGCGCCTAGAGAAAGAGAGGGAGAGACATAAGAGACTCATAAGCCTTTACACCTCACGCTCACGCGCTCGCAGTCAAACCTGAGACAACGCACTACTTTCCATACAAATATGAATAATGAAGGTATTAAGAATAAATGTATCTCTTTTTAAGTAACGTTAACATGACAGATAACTCTGAAACGAAAGAGTGTCTCTCAAACTGAGCGGATTGGCTACATTGGCAATGACGTCACACTGCTGTAACGGCATTTAACTGATGAACGGACTTTATATAAAAAGACGGAAAATCGTTGTCTGTGTGAGATGTGGTACATATACCGGAAAAGACAGTCAAATTTCTATAACAATTGAATGGGTTTCATGAGTGAAAACGCCTACCAAATTATTACGAATAGAGGACCTGTCTGGGACGTTTTTTGGTTATCTTGTTACGTTATGAGAACGCACTGACGACGCCAGAGTTGGTAATGGGATGGTCATGGAATTACGTGCATACGACGCCGTGGTATCGTTGTCTGTTGGTAAGTCACAAAATTACCAAAAATTACGAATAAATTACGTAACTGCTACGTCGTGTGTTAGCTGCTACACTCAAAAAAATGATTTTTGCTCTTTGTTCAATTTTATTAATTAAAATGAGCTCATACAACATAACTCTTGGTAAAAATGGTCCCAACTTAATTTTATTAAATATAAACAATGTAATTTAAAAACAATTAGGTTTACACGTTTTTTTTTAATTGAGTCAACAAGAATATTTTTCGTTCGATTTTACTTGTGTAACTAGGAAGTTGATTTCCCTTCCCATCATGCTTTGCACAAGGCTGGATAAGGAGAGTAAATCTTGAAATAAAATGTTATTTTAGGCATTTTTTATTTAGATGATAAAATTGGGAGACTTGTTAATGTTTAATGTTCTTTTATGTTTGTATTTAAAAGAGTTTCTGGTATGTTAGTGTTTTGGGGAGTTACCATTGTGGTAAAGTGTAGAGCACGTGCTTGGGTTGAGGACCAGCTAACATGACTCAAAGTTGTTTTAATAACAAAGAAACAATTATGGACATGCCATGGATGTAACAATATCATCATATGCTATGCCTAACAAATTGGCTAATGCCTAAAGTTAAGTAAATCCAACAAATAATTTAGTTTGAGTGTAGAAACAATTTATTATCCAGTTAAATGTTTTAGCAAGCATAAAAACATCACTTCATCAATGTATCAATTTAATTTAAACTATATTTGATCAAATTGAGTTGGCCCAACTCAATTACAATTCATCCAATGAATTATTTTTTTGAGTGCAGGCTACTGATGTTAAAATCACAATGTAGCGGCTGGATTGCAACTATTACATATATAATTTGCCTATTTACATTGTCTATTTTGTATGTATATACCTAATTTATCTGTTGTATGTTTCTTTATTTGCTTATCATATTTTATATTTTACTGTGTCCAGCTGTTGTTTTGTGCACAGGCATGGCAAAACTTTATCTAGTAGGAATGACCCAATTTTTTTTTGTAGTCTTCACTGAAGGAATTTAAGTTCATACAACAAGATTACAACAACTCATTTCAAACAAATTAGATTTTGGTGGAAAAATGTAATTAAATTTCGTGGAAAAGTTTACTCTAATTTTTTTAAGTTCGTTCAACAACTTTTTTTTTTGAGTGTACTATTCAAATTGATTTGTGATGCCATAAATACTATTTTTGGCTTGTTTCACCAGTGCAGTGTAAAATGCACACATCGGATAGGGTAACTTTTAAAAGAAAGACAAGCACGTCGTCCAAAAAATCGGATATAGTCACAAAATCGGAATTGGTTATCAAGACCTGCAGTGTAAATGCAGCCTTGATGTCTTCACCTTGAGATCAATAGCAAACCCAGTGGCGAGCCAGATAAATTTCTCAAATTTCACAGCAAAACACTGATTTGAAAACAAAATATTTTTTAAGGTCTCAAAGTTTCAGGAGGTAGAGACTTAAAAGCATCCAATTTTGCTGCATTAAAATAAAACATATTTATATCCGTTTTATTGTAGCCTACAGCTATTTTAAATTTAAATTGAGAAATGTTATTCTTGCAGCCAGATTATTTCATTCATTCATTCATTTATTCATGTTTGGTACTGTACATAGAGCGTGAAGAAGAAAAAAATGCAACTGAAAAAATACAGCACACACTTAACAAATAGGCCTACATTTCTATAAAGTTCTGTACACTATACTTTGTGTTAGCTTACCTTGGCTTTAAATGACAATTTTTTTTACTTATAAGCTAAATCATATTTACTGTAGCCATCTACCACTATAGAAGATTGATGCATCTACGATGACTTCTAAAACTAAAACACACTATTATAAGGTCCTGTGTCTAAATAACATTTGTTCCATATATTTACGGTACACCGAGCATTTATTTAAAATGAGTGCTGTCAAACCCATGAGTCAACAGTCAAGATACTGAGTCAACTCTTCTGCCGTTCTCTACTATCAGGACATAATTGACATGTCACTGTCTTCATCTGCTGGCCAGTCGTCATAAATTAATCAGGTTGATTTTAAAGACGTGACTTTTTATATTTCACTACAGTGGCAGTGCTGCATTTGAATGTTTGAGCGTCAAACTCCAGCTTAGATCATATTTGAGGAAAAGTTTTAATCATAGATTGCAAAATAACCACACAATGGATGCTTGGTTTGGACAAAATTACTTTTAGATTTGGTCCATATTTCATAATTCCATTACATTATCTATGATCACATTTGTCAACCCAAAAATGTCAAAATACTTTGTCTAAATTTGTCTAAATACTCATAAGTGAGTCATTGCGATTAAACAGAATAATTTAAACGGTTAATTCAAGGAATTAACCGTTGAGTCAGAGACACAAAACTGTGTATGGTGGCTGTGTTTGGTATTATTTTTGTTGTCGAAATAGAGCAAAAACAGGCAATATGGTGTATAAAACGCAAGTCTCTTAATTAACTTCTTGTTTTTTTTTAACTGTTGTAAAAAGCAAAACTACAGGCCTGTGTAATCATGGTGCTTTTTTTGAGAAAAACGGCATTCTTCGTGTGATGACTTACTATATTAAATTATATAAATATATACATTTTCTGCTTCTATATCTTCAATTTTGTGATCATTCTAAACGCATTTTAACAGACTGAATCACGCAGTGAAAGGAAGCAGTCCAAATGCACGCGGACTAGTCTTATCTAACGTTACTAGATTTCACGGCACACTGTTTAGAGTGATTTGTTTGGTTTTTGGCAAAATACTGATAATGTCAAATCGCACATCGTTAAAACAACAATTACTATATTATCTCAGATGATATTGCACACCCTGCACCACTGTCTTTTTGGCTAATTTGTGCAAAACCTTTTGTTAAACTGTTAAAGCTTAATTTTAACCACCAATGCAACGATGTAAGTATTTACCTTATGTTATCTCTACATGCTTGCGAAGGGCGATGTCGAGATGTTATAAGCTGCTAGTTCGGTCTCCCGAGGCAAACACAGCTAACACTGCATAATAGAGCATGAATATATGGCCAGGGGTTCACTTCATTTCCTTCGAGTTCAACTTCAGCAGAATACGACGGGGTCTGGTTTTCAGCTGGGTCTGCACCATTAACGCCTGTCTTGTTCGTCTGCATCTTTCTTGTGATTTTTAGCACCAGTTTCTTCTTCTGCCCATTATTTGCTGCAGTTGTTTCCACTGAGCGATTTTTTTTTACTCAGTAACGAATGTGTTTTAAAATGTAGCGAAGTACAATACTTCACACAAAATATACTTAAGTAAAAGTACAATTACAGATTAAAAAAATTACTTAAAAAAGTACAAGTACACAAAAAAGCTACTCAATTACAGTAACGCGAGTAAATGTAATTCGTTACTTTCCACCTCTGGCTACATCAAATCAATATTTGGTATGACCACACTTCTCCTTTAAAAAAAATGTTGGTCCCCTTTTTATTACGTAGCCTTAACAACTATGTACTTACATTTAAATTAATAATTTAATATGCATACACTCATTGTGTACATACATGTTTTTACTTTATATTTATATTTTTAAAATACCAGCATGTAATTACATCTGTAATGAATATTGTTTTGCAAAACCCTTGACCTATCCCTTACACCTTAACCTACCCTTTAAACTACCCATACCACCAAGCCTGTCCCTAACCTTACCCATACCCCACCTCAATAGCATCAAAGGTGTTTTACAATACAATATGAACACAGTTAGTACATTGTACTTTTTTTTTGATGTAAGTACATAGTCAATAATTAATAACGGGGTGCTTATGACAAAAATTAATTATGGCTTTGACCTTTGTGACCTTTCCCCTCCCCAGCGGCCCACCCACATTGCTACCACCCACATCGTGTTGGCCCCCGTGATCCGTTAATCCGGGGGGGGGATCAAAAGAACATATATATGCGTACCCACAATATAATCAGATGACTCTATACAAATCATTTGAATAACACTCCTATCAATGAGAAGGGAATACAATTAAATCAATCAAAAATAAGATGGTTAGAAATATAAATTGTCTTACAATTTTCCAGGAGAAAAAGTTTTCCTCATTGAATGAGCGGTTTACAAAAATTGTGTTTAATTTAAGTGGAAAGAAGAAATTTTTCTGTCTCTCTTTCACCAACCTCTCCCTCTCCCTCTCCCTCTCCCTCTCCCTCTCTCTCTGCCATAGTGAGCATTATAGTGTTTGTGCGTGTGTGTCCGTGGTATCAGGTTGCATTCCAAGGCTCTCTCTCTCTGTATGGGTGATGTGAGAAGATTGAACAATAACACAATAAAGAATTTTAAAAGAGTATAAGAGCATATCAAATATCTGTCTAAATATCTACCCACAATATAATCTGTTGGTTTTATAAAAATAAATTAAATCAAAATATGTAACACTCCTAATAATGAAATGAAAATAAATAAAGAAATAAAACCCCTTACACCTTTCTTTGAGAAAAAGTCTTTCTTGAATATTATCTTGAATCTTGAAAATATAGTGTTTAGTTTAGGTTGGAAAATCCTATCTCTCTCTCTCGCTCTCATTCAATTGTTCCGAGTCGTATTCTCTTCTATTAAATTAAAATAAATAAATAAATGATGTGATCACACACAATATAAAACAATGCAAAACATTAACACTAGTTTTAGTCGTAACTAAAAATATAAAAATGTTGTACATTTTACCAGGAGCGGGAATAAAAAGAGTTTCTCATGTTAGAAAAAGTTATCAAAAGGTAAATATTTTTTTTGTATTATTCAACATTTAAGTTTATTGAACTCATTAAACACATAAATATCTTATTTTAAAGAATGTGATAAAAAACTGTGATTGTATAAAACACTTTACATTATTCTGGGGGCAATGATGTTCACACCTTGAAATAAATATTTAAAAATGTACGTAAGTTGGGAAATTAAGTCCTGCTTTGAGCTCTTCTAACGCACAAGAGTAAAATGTCAGTCTGAGACACACACACACACACACACTTTTTTAATAAAATATTATTTGCAAGCTTAATTATCTGCTCTGTGCTGCCTGCCTCACTGGATCCGCTACAATTTCCATATCGCAGCAACCGTTCCACAGACGATACAATTGCCTTCACACTGCACACTGCTCTCTCCCACCTGTAAAATAAGAATACCTATGTGAGAATACTGTTCGTGGACTATAGTGCAGCATTTAGCACCATAGTGCCTGCCACACTGGTTGCGAAGCTCCAGACTCTGGGACTAAACAGATCTCTGTGCAGCTGGATCCTGGACTTCCTGACAGGCAGAAGTCAGGTGGTCAGAATGGGCAACAATACCTCATCTCCCCTGATCCTCAAAACTGGTGCTCCTCAGGGCTGCGTCCTCAGCCCACTCATGTACTCCCTGTACACACATGACTGTACAGCCACACACAGCTCCAACTTCATCGTCAAATTTGAGCTTCCCTCCCTCCAGGACAGCTACACCAGGCAGTGCATGAGGAAAGCCCAGTGAGCTTCCCTACCTCCAGGACATCTACACCAGGCGGTGCATGAGGAATGCCCAGAGGATCATCAAGGACTCCAGCCACCCGTCCCAGAGACTGCTCTCTCTGCTGCCCTCAGGAAGACGTCTCCGCAGCATCTGATCCCACACTAGCCAACTGAGGGATATGTTTTTCCCTCAGGCTATCAGGCTAATCCCTGATAGCCTGAGCACACTCCCACTTTACAATATGCCATGCACTGCACTTTAACACAGTTCAACTGGACTACACGCACACACTGACTGCACTAACATAACGACCTATCTGCTACCACTGGATACCATCCAATGCACATCCATGACTTTGCTTATCCGGATTATGTATAATCTGCTGCACCTTTGCATATTATTGTGTGTGTATATATGTGTATAAAATGTAGAATGTGTACATATAATGTATAACGTGTATTGATAACTGTAAGTATATCTAATAGTACACTGTGTGTACTGAGTATGTGTATGTGTATTTTGCACATTGTCATCTGTATAAGTATAACCAAGGCACATGTGCTGACAATAAAGGTGATTTTATTAAATTTAATTATGAGGACTCAGGAAATTTGATAACTGATGTTATATCAGTGTAATACCCATGTCTTTATACACATTTGTGTTCTGATAAATCATTCAAACAAGCACACATATAAACATTTCAAGCTAAAGAGAGACTTGCCTCTATTTTAAAGAATATGGAAATATTTAATTATATGACAGTATGTTACTACCATCTTACTAAAGCAAATCATTCATCAATAATTTTAATCAAGTATTCAACATTTAAATATATTGAACTTATAAAACACACCATTCTCTTCTTTTAGAGAAGATGTAGCAAATAAAACTGTGATTATACATTACATGCTGTATAAAATAAACATTTACAATAGTTTTAGATGGCAATATAAAAATGCCTTACATTTTTCAGAGTGCTTAGAGGTAGGCTGGATCTTTATGCAATGACATCTTCCTGTTTGTCCGTGCTGCTGAGAGGTTTGCGGTTGTAGATCTGTATAGCTTCACTTCTCTGTTTGAATATCTATCTTAACTTCACTCTCTGTTGTTTTAGTAAAATATAACTTAATTCCCACCATATTTCTGATATTATCTATCAAACTAATCTGACTAATTTGATCGTTTGCTTTTCATTTAAAACCACGAGTGCATCGTGTTAGCATTTGTTAGCTGGTTAACTTAGTATATTTTTTTGTTGTTGCTCCATTTCATTTATCTCTTTTCACATCAAACAACAGTGGTAAGTGGTAAGTTAAGTCGGTATCATTCACAGTGAGGAATGGCTTCTTCTCTTGCTATTGTTGTTTGCACTGTCTGCCACATGTACAGTTTATTTGTCTCTGTCAGCAGCAAGGGATTCACATGTGATAAATGCAGGGAAATGGTTAGGCTGACAGAGAAGATTTTAGAACTAGAGACATGCATCCAAACTTTAGTTGAGGATAGTAAGAATGCGAGGGCTGTAGATACGGCGTTGGATGCGACTAGTTCAGGGAGTCCTGTACATTGTTCGGTTCCAGCATTAGAGCACATGCAGCAGGGCAACTGGGT
Organism: Gymnocypris eckloni scoliostomus; assembly: GCA_027564155.1. Lineage (NCBI taxonomy): Eukaryota > Metazoa > Chordata > Actinopteri > Cypriniformes > Cyprinidae > Gymnocypris > Gymnocypris eckloni. The sequence continues at coordinate 32,195,609 of CM050425.1, forward strand.
GACTGTGAGGCGGCCTAGTTGCGGGTCAAAACACTGCTCTTCCATTCTGATCAGAACATCAAACAGGTTCTCCCCACTCAGTGACGCACCCACTGAGAAACCTGATGAAAGTGCTCTAGTTATTGGCGATTCTATTGTACGGAGCGTGAAAATAGAGACACCAGCCACCATAGTCCATTGTTTACCGGGAGCCAGAGCGCCGGACATCTTGGCAAAGTGCTGGCTAATGCTAAACTTAATGTAGTATATTATTAAAATAAGCTATTGATTCAGCTCCGGGAATTAATTTATTAAAGATTAAATATTGCTTTGATTAAAGTAATATTAATATTTAACTTATGATTATACTGGGTTAACCCCAGTGATTACCCTTGAGTACCTTTCCAAGCAGGCCCTGATGGAGTGCTTGGAAAGGTACTCAAGGCCTGTGCCTATGAACTTGCTGCTGTCTTTACAGATATTTTTAATCAGTCCCTGTCACAAGCCATCGTACCAGCCTGCCTTAAATCAGCCATTATCATTCCCGTCCCTAAAAAGCCTGCTGCAGACAGCTTAAATGATTACAGACCAATTGCTCTGACATCTGTTGTTGCAAAGTGTCTAGAGAGACTGGTTCTGAGGCATATTAAAGCCAGCCTCCCTCCTACATTTGACCCCTACCAATTTGCTTATAGGGCCAACAGGTCTACAGAAGATGCCATTGCTACAGCACTTCACAAAGCTCTGGAGCACCTGGAACACAGAGGTACATACATCCGGATGCTCTTCATCGATTATAGTTCTGCGTTTAACAGCATCATACCAGACATTCTTATCAGAAAACTCCTTCATCTGGGCTTTTCTGCTTATCTTTGTAACTGGATTATGGATTTTCTCACCAACCGCCCTCAGTGTGTCAAGCTCGGTATTTACCGTTCCTCCACTCTCACTCTCAGCACTGGTTCACCACAGGGATGTGTGCTGAGCCCACTACTCTATTGCCTTTATACATTTGATTGCACCTCCACACACTTCTCCAACCACATTATAAAATTTGCTGACGACACCACAGTGATTGGACTCATTTCTGGAAATGAAGAATCGGCCTATCGTGATGAGGTTGGGAAATTGATGTTGTGGTGCTCTGAAAACAACCTGGTGTTAAATACAAAGAAAACTAAAGAACTCATCGTGGACTTCCGGAAGAGCAAAGCTGACCCCCTTCCCATCATTATAAATGGAGACTATGTGGAAAGAGTTCGCAGTTTTAAATTTCTGGGGATCTATTTATCAGATAGTCTCTCCTGGTCCACAAATACAACAGCGGCTGTTAAAAAGGCACAGCAGCGTTTGCACTTCTTGCGAGTCCTAAAGAAAAACCGTCTGTGTCAAAAACTACTGGTGGCATTCTACCGCTCTGCCATAGAGAGTGTTTTAACATACTGTCTTACGGTGTGGTATGGGGGTTGTTCAGGAGCTGACAAAAAAGCTCTACAGAGGGTCATAAAGAACGCTCAGAATATCATTGGCTGCCCTCTCCCCTTACTACTGGACATTGCTAACACTCGGTATCTTTCTAGAGCAAAAAACATTGTCAAGGACTTCTCTCACCCCGGTCACCATCTGTTTTCCCTCCTACCCTCGGGAAGGCGATACAGGTCAATTAAAACACGCACAGCAAGATTTTCAAATAGTTTTTATCCAAGAGCCATTCAGTCCCTGAACTAAGGATGTTTTGTGGACTGTGCAATAATTTTTGTATTTCTGAACTGTACTTTATTGCCTTACCTGCATCATTCACGTTGCTTACATAGATTTGATTACGTGTGGTGGTCTGTGTGTATGTGGCTGTGTTATTGTAGCACCTCTGTGTGTAGTCTTTGAAATTTCGTTGCATTTCGATGCAATGACAATAAAAGCTTGAAATTGAAATTGAAATTGAAATTAACGACTCGTCCAGCGACTATTAACCTCAGCATGTCTTATTAAATCTCGTTTCTCTTGCCTCGTGGCCAACGAACAATAAAACGGGATTAATAATCTTTCTCAACTTTCGAGCGAGGTAACGTTTTCTTTATGGCAATATAAGGTTAAAATATTTGAAAAATCACATCCCCAGAGACAATACTTTATAAAATGAAACACGGTTTATTTATTCTACTGCTATTCTAATATATATGATCTAAACTATTAAAAACACAACATGCACACACACACACACACACACACATACATACAGATGTTTTGGGGGTAACTTCAGAAAGTTAAAATAGCCCTCTTAACTATTTCCAAAACTTGAACCAACAGGAAGATCACGAGCATTAAAAATGCTACTGCATACAGATCAATTCACAGTTCAGTAATAAGAGATTTTGTTTTAGTTACTTGCTTTATGTTGGTTAAGCAGGCTGTGGCTTTGTCTCGTTTCCACGTGTTTCCACGTGTTTCTTCTATCCTTTGTTCCGTTCCAACGTGTTGCTCGATCCTATGTTCCGTTTCACGTGTTGCTCTGGGAATCTCTGCTGGCTCGAGTCGGTGTTGCGTGACGTCACGGGGGAAGCCGTGTTGGAGCCTGGGGCTGTTTGATGCTGGTTCTGCGATGTTACAGCTTTTACAAAGTCTTGGATTTGCCTCGATAGTTTGTCTCAGCCGATGATAAGGCGAGAGTCCAGCGGACCGGCTTCCGGGTCGTCCTTGTGCGAGTTGGAGAGCGATGAAAAGGAGAAGCAAGAGAGCGTTTGAGCACTCACGCCTTGTTTTAAACAGTCCGATTTAGACCCGCCCACAGGCAGTTGTTCGAATCAGTGTCCGTGTGGGGCGGAGCCCCATAATTCCCCCATTTCATAATAATCATGAAATGAATGAATGTCTTTTTGCATACAGGAACACGCGAGTTTCGGTGTTCCCTGTGAGAAGAGAAACAGAAAAATAATTTCCTTTGTTCTGTCCTCGAGAGAAAGCGCGCGCTTTTGCGCTGATGAGGGGGGAGGGGCTTTATAGAGACACTGCTTCTTTAGCTGGCACCTCGTGACCTGTAGTGAAAGTTGACTTCCTGCCAACGTGGCATTACACATCCCCCTTTGGCTCGGTGATGTTCCCGATGGAACCTCGGCGGGCACTGGAACAAGAGGCAGGGAGAACAGGCACATACAAGACACAAACATCATCTCTATCACTGACTGAATCCTGGTGCAGGATAATTTGGGAAGGAACAGGTTAGAAACTTGAGAAGACATAGGAATGCATTGTTTGGGATTATTGACAATTGGGTCGTTTTGACTGGTTTAATTGTCAGGGGTTCGACGAGGAGGTATAGGCATGATCTCAATCAGGTTGGTCAAATTCTCGGGTTCGGGTTCTTGGTCGGGTTTACCACGTCGGAAAAGGCGCGGGACGCCTGACGTGCATCTGTTGAGAGACTCTTGCACGGCATTCACTCGCTTGTGTAGGAGGAAGGCCAGTGTCAAAGTCACAACATATCCTACAATAGTAGAGATACAAAGCGCTGTGTCAGCAGCAGACCAAGACCGAATAATTGGTGCGCCGGCAGGCGGAAGGCGAGCGATTGCTTCTAAAGCCATGTCAACCGGTGTCAAATCAATAAGTTGCGTTCCTTCCTCCTTAATTCTTTCTTCCAATTCTGGATCAAGGACAAAGGAATGCTGTTTGAAGAAGGGTGAGATTTCGATTTCAGCCTGATACTCATCGTCGGTAAGGTGATACAATGCTACCTCGTCAATATGGAGGATCGAGCCCTTAGGGACAGTGATCCATAAAGTTTGGTTGGGCAAACTAATGCACGTGGCGGTGTCGTGTTGATCGTATGTGAGGGTAGCTCTGTTCAGAAGCTCATTGGCTATCAGAAACGACAGTCATTTGCAGACTCTAATGCAATTGGGTCGATATACTGTCATTCAAAGTGAGGTGGTCCCATCTCCAATGCAGGATGCTCGTTGGCTTTCGATCTCTGTAGACCCCTCTAAGATGCACTTATTGGCTCAAATAATGTGTCAATCAAAAGGCCAAAGTTCAGCGGCCATTTTAAGACCAGAAACTCCGATTGTTTACATGTTTTTCCAAGTTACATTATAGAAAACTCAGAAGAATTTACAGCTCCGTCGGCTAATTTGAAATGAGACAACTACACTCCCTGGATGATTATCAACAAATGCATGTGTTATGGACTAAAAATTGCACGGAATTGGATAGCCTGGACCCTTTACAGTGAAACAACACCATGTTTGTCGAAATTTTATGGATCAGTGGACTAAAAGGAAGCTTTATAGGTGAGCTCCTTCAGTTTTGTTGTTGTTATTTAGTTGTTGGTGGTCTGACAAAGACACTGATTGTACCTGCTGTGTTTATTGTATCTTAAAATGGTTTGCATCGTTCGAATCACAAGAATCTCAGCTTTCTACGGATATATGACATGTTCAGCTTTTAGTTTTTTTGAGTTTTTGTGTCTGACGACTTTACCCTGACACCACTAGGTGTCCCGCCGGCGGTACGCTGGATTCTTTTAACTCAAGGGCCAGCTCTTCTGCCGTGGTGTGACATGGGGGTGCAGGACCACCGCCTGTTTTTTTTTTGCTCTGCCTTTTTCCTAGTTGCTGATATAAACAAGAACATCATTTCACAGTCATTTAAAACAAAAAAAGACTAAGAACAACATATGTAGTTAATTATTACCATTTTGTAGAATATTCTTGTATTTCACCTTTACTTGTTCCCAATTTCTAGTGGGTCCTGTGGTGGCTCTAATATGAATGATTAGAGTATGAAAATGTTTAATGTACATATACTGTAATAACTGATTGAAAACATCTAACACAATCACTACTTACGCATTTAATTTGTCTGCAACTTTTGGCCAGCCCTCTCTCCTGGCTTTTGCAGCCTTTGAGGTGTTCCCTGTCATTTTTATTAAATTTTGGAACTCCCTATAGCCCTCCATCAAGAGTTCTTGTTCTGCCGCTAAAGAAAAAGTGGGCGCGCTCTTTGGCCATTGTGGGCAACCAATAACAGCGTTGCTGATCAGTGTTTATACTATCGATACATATCCCCTTTTAAACCAGCGCATGAACGAGCAATGATCTCAGATAACTCAATCCAGCCATACTAATCATCAACAACAAGTGCGTTCGAAGAACCTAATTAGCCAGATAATGAGTAGCTGGATCATATCATCTCGGATGTGTCTTTTGATCTCGGATGTAATAAGCGACGTATGAAAAACGGACCCCTGGTTAGTTCTTCGTGGTAACTGGTGAAGCTGGTGATGTTGTTTGTGGAGTTGTCTAACCCTCCTCTGCTGTGATCTTCAGAGATGTAATGTATTTTATATTCAGCTGAATTCATCTAAGGCTGTGGCTTAAGTCAGCTGTAGTTCTTGAGTTTCCATTTGTCTCTTTTTTTCAGTTCTCTTCTTTCCTTCAGTGATTTTGTTTGTTAACAAGCTTAGACAGGCTGAGAGGACTCTATAAATAATATATGAAGATTTTGTGGCTTGGAAAAGTGTAGTTTATTTCTTTGTTTTGGGCTGACATGTGGCATTGCTATGGCTTGCTTTTGACCCAGATCTGACAAACAGGAGCAGTCCGCCCAAGTGGGAGATACATGTGGGCCAGATCATCATTCCACATGTGCCAGATCTGGGCCGACAATATGTTGCTATCTGGGAATGTTCTAATTTCTAATGTTTCTAAATCTAGAAGTGGTTCCATGTTTAAGTATGATGGAGCAATTTGCTTTATTGTGTAAGGTTTAATCACCAAAAGAAACCACCAAATACCAAAGGCCTTTAAAGAAGAAAGCCATGTTCAACAGTATCAAAAACCTTGCCAAAGAGCTAAGAATAAAATAAAACTTTATCGTAAAAATACATATAAGCATCATGCCTGAAACTTTTTGCTAAAAGCTAATATTTAGGCTAAACAAACATTTACAATTGTGAAAATTTAAGAAATGTTAAAAACTACTCGCCATATGTTTTCTTAAATAAGAAGAACAGACAGTTACAGTCGTACTGTCATGGTCCTGCTGGTGTGCCCTGACCGGCCACCAGATGTCTCTGTATGTTAAGCACATGGCTTGTTGTTGGTGCCATGTGCTCTCATGTCTATTGTCTGTCCCCTCCCATCTTGTTACCTAATCATTGTTTCAGTTTATCCACCTGTGTCTCCCTCGTTTGTCTCCCTATTTATCCTCCTGGTGTCTGTAGTCCTGTGCTGATCCATAGTTTTACGTCATGTGTATGTTATGTATGACAGTGTAACAGTCATCTGCATGCCTGGCTGTTTTTCCCCCTTCGGGGTGGTTTTTTGTTGATCTTTTATTATTAAAAGACCCATTTTTTTCCTGCATTTGAGTCCTTGTCCCATCTGTCCTCACGCACCCTGACACATACCTGTTTCCTGGAACAAAACTAAAAGGCAGATGCCTAAAACAGTGAAATAGTAAGATCGAGGCCTTGTGTCACATGACCGCTTTGTAGACAGACCAGAAAAAGCTCTAAAGTACAATCACAATTTAAACACTCAATTGGCTTGCAATTAATGATCTTGTACTGTTTGTTCTCATTTTCACTTGCTGCAGAATGGACCAAGTCATTGTGTTTGTTTGAAAATTCATTTATTTTCAAATAAATGAAAAATATTTTTTACCACTATTAATTAGCAGTCTTAACAAAAAAGTGTATGTTTAATACATATTGTACATAGGTTTTAACACAGTAGGTATTTTCTACCTCTGGACATCTTTTTCATTTAGCATGTTCTGTGCTTTTTAAGCACAAATTAAATATTCTCAGGAGACCCATTGATCCACAGAGGATGTTCCTCGCATGTGGAGCTTCATTCAAGCATAGTTTACAACTCAGCTGGTATTCAAAGAATGCACGTCATGAGGACATGGGTGTTTTTGGAAAGGCTATTCACATGTCTGTAGTTGACTTAAACATTTTAAATGAACGTTATGTGGAAAAAGGGCTGGTAAGTACAAAAGTCATAAAATCTCTCTTCAAAGACAGGCATACAAAGCGGATACATCACATATTGTCATTTTCTACATATATTTTTCAGTATAGATAACCAATAGTATATCGATAGTACATGATATTTATCACGCTGATAAAGGTCAGTTCAGAAAAGGCTGATAAAATAAACTAAGTACAAGTTTCCTTTAAAATGATAAACTAAGATTTAAACAGGTACTGTTGAATAAAATCATAATTTAGGTTAAATTGCAAACAGATAAGTGAAATATTTAATAAAAATCTTTAATATTTCGTCTAAACAATCTTTAAATTTTTGAAAGATCTTGTTTATACTCTTAAGATTATTCTTTAATACTATCAATGCATTTATAAGATGAAGATGCTCACTTTGAAAAGGGTTAGCAGACTACCTTGACACATGAGCTGTTAAGAACCGCAGAGACTCCTACCATCTCAGAGTGGGCCTTGAAGCATTCAATCCATTTAATTACTATGTTTAGCCCTGGGAATTCTCTGTGAGTTTTGTTTATATTTCAACTTAAACATTTTATTTTTATTTTTATATGTATCTATTTGATTGGAAACATTTAATTTGTGGAATGGACGTCAAGTCACCTTTATTTATATAGCGCTTTTAACAATACAAATTTTAACAAATCAACTGCACAATATCAAAACAGGAAAATAGTGTCAATAATGTAAAAAGACAAGATTTAATACTCAATTTTCAGTTCAATGTTCATTATTGACTTTTGTGATGGCATCATCCATCTCAGTTCAGTTTAAATAGTATCTGTGAAATCAAGTCGATGATATCGCTGGAAATGAAGTTTCCCCAACTAAGCAAGCCAGAGGCAACAGCGGCAAGGAACCAAAATTCTTCGGTGAAAAAATTGAGAAGAACACTTTCGAGAAACCAGGCTCAGTCGGGGGGCCAGTTCCCCCTGGCCAGACGAACCAGCAGTTTGTTCCAATTACAGCAAAGTCAGATTGTAAGGGCTCAACTGGTTCCAGTGGTCTTTTCCCGATGGCTGTCTAGGTGATGGGGTCCTCACTGGGGATCTTTCTCTGGGGCTCATCTAGGTGTCTTAGACTCTGCTGACGTTCAGGGCTGTAGGGGCTGTAGAGGTTGTCTCTAGGTGCTGATCCATCATCTAATCTGGATACGGACTGGACCTGGTGACTGCAGTGATCATCTGGGCTGGATAAGGACCGGATCGGGTGACTACGGTGACCTCGGAGTAAGAAAGAAACAGACTAATATTAGCGTAGATGTCAATTTTCTTGCAATGTAACAAATACATTGTGTTTTATGGGAAGTGTTCCCGGTTCCGGTTGACCTAATTAATGCAGCCTAACAATCCTTTAACGGATTTGAATATTAGAAGTGCATTAGTGTGCTATATGTACACCAGGTTGAAGAGATGGGTCTTTAATCTAGATTTAAACTGACAGAGTATGTCTGCCTCCCGAACAGTGTTGGGTAGATTGTTCCAGGGTTTGGGCGCTAAAGAGAAAAAGGATCTGCCACAGTTGATTTTGATATTCTAGGTATTATCAAATGGCCAGAGTTTTGAGAACACAGTGGACGTGGAGGACTATAATGGGATAAGAGCTCACTCAAGTACTGAGGAGCTAAACCATTCAGGGCTTTATAAGTAATTAACAAGATTTTAAAATCTATACGATGTTTAATAGGGAGCCAGTGCAGTGTTGACAGAACATGGCTAATGTGGTCATACTTCCTGGTTCTGGTAAGGATATAGCTGCTGCATTTTGAACCATCTGTAGTTTGTTTATTAAGCATGAAGAACATCCACCCAATAAAGCATTACAGTAATCTAACCTTGCGGTCATAAACGCATGAATTAACAATTCTGCATTTGACATTGAGAGCACAGGTCTCAGTTTAGATATATTTTTAGGATGAAAAAATGCAGTTTTACAAATGCAAGAAACGTGGCTGTCAAAGGAGAGATTGCTATCAAATAGAACACCTAGGTTCCTGACAGATGACGGAGAATCTACAGAGCAGCCATCGTTACTATGACACGAATCCATAAACACTTTTGATTCAGCTTTGACTGGCTTTGCAAGTCACAACATATTAGATATATAACATGTCTATCTATCTATCTATCTATCTGTCTGTCTGTCTGTCTGTCTGTCTGTCTGTCTGTCTGTCTGTCTGTCTGTCTGTCTGTCTGTCTGTCTGTCTGTCTGTATCTCTATATCTATCAATTTAATTCAATTCAGTTCGAGATTATTTGTATAGCGCTTTTTATGATACAATCGTTGCAAAACAACTTCACAGGAAATTAAGTTTCTAAAATAGATTTATATTGTAGAAACTCAATATAATTAACTTATGGCAAAATTTGGTTAATTCAGTATAATCACTGATGGCTGGCTTCCTCTGAGGTCCTCCGAGGGGTTGTCATCATCTCTTCTCAGGTGTTCGGTCATCTCAGATCATTTAAGGGTTGGATCCAGACTGAAGCCTGTGTAATTCCTAGTTACCACGGGATGTTAATCCCTTGGCAGAAACAGAGAAACAAATAAAGACAATTAGCGTAGCTTTTGTTCCTTCCAGGAACAACCCTGGATGAAATTATCAGTTTAACCCAAGCTAAGGCATAATAATGTGCGTTTGATCAGCTATACCTGCAGTACAAGATTGTGAGATGCATTATATGAATGCTTGGCTATAGAGATGTTTCTTTAATCTAGATTTAAATAGAGAGAGTGTGTCTGAACCCCGAACGTTATCAGGAAGGCTATTCCAGAGTTTGTGAGCCAAATATGAAAAAGTTATACCTCCTTTAGTGGACTTTGCTATTCTAGGTACTACCAAGAGTCCAGAGTTTTGCGATCTTAGGGAGCGGGTTGGATTGTAGCGTGATAGAAGATTAGTTAGGTATGCAGGAGCTAAATCATTTAGGGCCTTATAGGTAAGTAATAATATTCTGTAACTGATACGAAACTTAATAGGTAGCCAGTGCAGAGACTGTAAAATTGGAGTAATATGATCATATTTACTTGACCTGGTAAGGACTCTAGCCGCAGCATTTGTACTATCTGTAGCTTGTTTATTGAAGATGCAGGACAACCACCTAACAGTGCATTACAATAGTCCAGTCTAGAGGTCATGAATGCATGAACTAACTTTTCTGCATCAGAAACACTTAACATGTTCCGTAGCTTGGGAATGTTTCTAAGATGGAAGAATGCTGTTTTTGTAACATGGGAAATATGATTTTCAAATAATAGGTTGCTGTCTAATATAACACCCAGATTTTTGACTGTAGAGGAAGTAACAGTACATCCGTCTAGTTGCGAATTGTAATTCAAGAGATTCTGTGTACTGTTTTTAGGTCCAATAAGTAATATCTCTGTCTTATCTGAATTTAATTGGAGAAAATTATTGGTCATCCAATCTTTTACATTTTTAACACACTCCGTTAGCTTAGATAGTTTAGAAGTTTCATCTGGTCTTGAGAAATTTAGTTGAGTGTCATCAGCATAACAATGGAAACTAATCCCGTATTTTCTAACAATATTACCAAGGGGCAACATGTATAATGAAAATAGCAGAGGACCTAGGACAGATCCTTGTGGTACTCCATACTTTACTGTTGATAATTGAGATGCCTCCCAGTTTAAATAAACAAAGTGGTAGCGATCGGACAGGTAGGATCTAAACCATCTTAAAGCTTGTCCTTGAATACCTGTATAGTTTTGTAATCGATCTATGAGTATGTCATGATCTATAGTGTCGAACGCAACACTAAGATCAAGTAAAACTAACAATGTTAAAGTTTTAGACAGTGTCCTAGGTTATTACTTGTGGGGGTTTTAGGTCCGATAATTAACACCTCTGTTTTTTCAGAGTTTAGCAGTAAGAAATTACTTGTCATCCAATTTTTTATATCAACTAGGCATTCCATAAGATTTTCAATTTGGTGTGTTTCACCAGGCCGCGAAGAAATTTAGAGCTGAGTATCATCAGCATAACAGTGAAAACAAACCCCTTTATTTCCTGATGATATTTCCCAAGGGTAACATGTAAAGCGTGAAAAGTAATGGCCCTAGTACAGAGCCTTGAGGTACTACGTACTGCACTTGTGATCGATATGATACCTCTTCATTCACTGCTGCGAATTGATGGCGGTCAGATAAGTATGATTTGTACCATACTAGTGCACTTCCACTAATGCCAACAAAGTTTTCTAGTCCATCTAAAAGAATGTTGTGATCGATAGTGAAAACAGCACCGCTAAGATCCAGTAGCACTAATATAGAGATACAACCGTGATAAGAGCAGGTCATTTGTCGCTCTAATGAGAGCAGTCTCAGTATTATGAGATGGTCTAAATCCTGACTGGATTTCCTCACAGATATAATTTTTCTCTAAGAAGGAATATAAATGTGAAGATACTACCTTTTCTAGTATCTTTGACAGAAAAGGGGAATTAGAGATCGGTCTATAGGTAACTAGATCTTTGGGGTCAAGTTGTGTTTTTTAATGAGAGGTTTAATAACTGCAAATGTATAGGTTTTGGGGACATATCCTAGTAATAATGATGAATTAATAATAGCCTAAAGAGGATCTATGACTTCTGGAAGCAACTATTTTTGTGGTTTAGATGGAATAGGGTCTAACCGTGTTATTGGTTTAGCTGATTTAAGTTTATACAATTATTCATCTCCTATAGTAGAGAATGAGTGGAATTCTTTCTCAGGGGATCTATATTGCACTATTTGATGTGATACTGTAGCTGATGGCTGCATGGTTACAATTTGATCTCTAATAGTATCGATTTTGGAAGTAAAATAGTTCATAAAGTCATTGCTGCTGTGCTGTTGGGAAATGTCAACACCTGTTGATGCTTTATTTTTTGTAAATTTTGCCACTGTATTGAATAAATACCTGGGGTTATGTTTGTTTTCTTCTAAAAGAGTAATCAGATCTAGCTATTTTTAATGCTTTTCTGTAGGATATGGTATTTTCCCACCAAGCCATACGAAATACCTCTAGTTTTGTTTTCCTCCAGCTGAGCTCCATTTTCCAGGCTGCTCTTTAGGGCACGAGTGTGCTCATTATACCACGGTGTTGGACTCATTTCCTTAATCTTTCTTAAGCGTAAAGGAGCAATCGTATCTAAAGTGCTAGAAAAGTCCATTGTTTCTGTTACATCATCAATATTTTCTGCTCTGTTGGACATGCTGAGGAATTGAGATTAATCAGGAAGATTACTTACAAAGCAGTCTTTTGTGGTAGAAGTGATAGTTATACGATACTTGTAACAAGGAGTTGAATTTACAGCTTTAGCTATATGGAGTTTAAACAAGACCAGATAATGATCTTATATATCATCGCTTTGCTGCAGAATATCAACACCATTAACATCAATCCCATGCGACAGTATTAAATCTAAAGTATCATTTCGACAATAAGTAGGTCCTGACACATGTTGTCTACTCCCGATAGAGTTCAAAATGTCTATTAATGCTGATTCTAATGCATATTTTTTCATTATCAACGTGGATATTAAAATGACCCACAATTAAAACTTTATCTGCAGCCAGCACTAACTCTGATCACCAAATTCTTTAAAAAAGTCTGTATGGTGCCCTGGTGCCCTGATATTCAATTGATAAAGCCAAGCTTTATCAATTGTTTCTCTGTGTTATGTACATTTTTCATTTGTTGAACATCAATTAAGTTGTTACTCATCATAAACTGGTTTGGACGTTTTTTGTATTTTCTAGTTCGGGGAATAGACACAGTCTCTATAGTGTGATATCTAGGTGAAAGGGCCTCTATGTGCTGAGAATTAACTGACTTCTGTGACGTGAGGCGGCTAGCAGACGGTTGGTTTAGCCAGTCTGTCTGCTTCCTGACCTGAGCCCCAGTTAGATTTCTAGAGAAGAGCGGCACCACCCCAGGAGGGATGAAGACCATCTCTTTTCAACAGGTCAGGTCTTTTCAACAGCCATTGAGTGACAACAGTCTGCTTTGAATCTCATCGCCCCGGTAAGCAGGGAGCGGGCCAGATCATATTACAGTGTCTGACATCATATTTGCAAGTTCACACACCTCTTTAACATTATTTTTAGTGATCTCCGACTGGTGAAGTAGAACATAATTTGCGCCGACGTAGATGGCAATCTTACTGAATTTACTGTAATGACACGTCGGCAGGAAGTCAACTTTCACTACAGGTTACGAGGTGCCAGCTAAAGAAGCGGCGTCTCTATAAAGCCCCTCCCCCCTCATCAGAGCAAAAGCGCGCACTTTCTCTCGGGGACAGAACAAAGGAAATTACTTTTCTGTTTCTCTTCTCACAGGGAACACCGAAACTCGTGTGTTCCTGTATGCAAAAAGACATTAATTCATTTCATGATTATTAAAACCATCTACTCAAGAAACAATATGGATATTAATGTTATCCTCTGCCTTTCATATGTTTAGTGTGGATTTGAATTATTTAGAATGTGGAATGCTATTTAATCTGTGCCTTAAACTGTAGTATATGTACCATTGTATTCCAAATGCGGAGTGTTTAGTCTCTAAAAGAAGCTGGCGTCGTAAGTAATAAGTGGTGTGGATGACCGTTAAACTTTAGCATCATAATGTATGATTACAACATATATAAGAGATCTGTGTATATCTTTCATGTTGAATTAAATATCAGATGACGAGTGATCATGTGCCTTGCAAGAGAAGCTGTGTGGGGCGGGGCTCCGCCCCACACGGACACTGATTCGAACAGCCGCCTGTGGGCGGGTCTAAATCGGACTGTTTAAGGCCTTTTATAGTATGATTTGTTAACCCTTTAAGACCTGCCATAGAACAGTTCCGCCAGAGCATATCTTAGTATTTTTACATGCTGTGCTGTCATTCTTTTGAATATTTTCATATGCCATATATCAATACAATCCTTACATCCCCAATTTGAAGGCTATGTATGTAAGAAATCCATAGTAACTAGATAAATAGCTCAAAAGTGCAATAAACACACGCAAAAAAATATATATATATTTTTTTTTTCATATTTTATTAAATAGAGAAATATGACTAATAAAATATGTTTAAAACAAGGCGCGAGTGCTCAAAATGCTCTCTTGCTTCTCCATTTCATTGCTCTCCAACTCGCACAAGGAAGCCGGTCCGCTGGACTCTCGCCTTATCATTGGCTGAGACAAACCCAAGACTTTGTAAAAGCCGTAACATCGCAGAACCAGCATCAAACAGCCCCGTGCTCCAACATGGCTTCCCCCGTGAAATCACGCAACAGCGACTCGAGCCAGCGGAGATTCCCAGAGCAACACATGGAACGGAACAAAGGATCGAGCAACACGTTGGAACGGAACAAAGGATCGAAGAAACACGTGGAAACACACGTGGAAACAAGACAGAGCCACAGCCTGCTTAACCAACATAAAGCAAGTAACTCAAACAAAATCTCTTATTACTGAACTGTGAATTGATCTGTATGCAGTAGCATTTTTAATGCTCGTGATCTTTCTGTTGGTTCAAGTTTTGGAATTAGTTAAGAGGGCTACTTTAACTTTCTGAAGTTACCCGCAAAACATCTGTATGTATGTGTGTGTGTGTGTGTGTGCATGTTGTGTTTTTAATAGTTTAGATCATGTATGTTAGAATAGCAGTAGAATAAATAAACCGTGTTTCATTTTATAAAGTATTGTCTCTGGGGATGTGATTTTTCTAATATTTTAACCTTATATTGCCATAAAGAAAACGTTAACTCGCTCGAAAGTTGAGAAAGATTATTAATCACGTTTTATTGTTCGTTGGTCACGAGGCAAGTGAAACGAGATTTAATAAGACATGCTGAGGTTAATAGTCGCTGGACGAGTCGTTATCCCAGTATAATCATAAGTTAAATATTAATATTACTTTAATCAAAGAAATATTTAATCTTTAATAAATTAATTCCCGGAGCTGAAACAATAGCTTCTTTTAATAATATACTACATATGGTGGAGAATGAACGCTGTCATAAAAGATTAATTTGAAAATCAATAAACATCCATCAGAGACAATAAGGGTATTTCTCACATTTTTATCCGGAAAAATAGAGTAAATACAGAGAAACAAGAGGTTATTTGTGATATTGCATTCTTGTTTGTGAAACACAGTGCGTTTTGAATGAAAGAGAGTGTAACTGTTAACTCGAGTTCGTTGAGAAGAAATGAAACTGCAGTAAATAATTAATATGAAGTCGCTTTAAAAGCGCACGAGAGGCGAACGGGCGTGTTCCTCGTTGCTCTCCGATTTAAGGCCTTTTATAGTATGATTTGTTAACCCTTTAAGACCTGCCATAGAACAGTTCCGCCAGAGCATATCTTAGTATTTTTACATGCTGTGCTGTCATTCTTTTGAATATTTTCATATGCCATATATCAATACAATCCTTACATCCCCAATTTGAAGGCTATGTATGTAAGAAATCCATGTATGTAATAAATCCATAGCTATCCCTAGATAAATAGCTCAAAAGTGCAATAAACACACGCAACAATATTATTATTATTTTTTACATTTTTATTAAATAGAGAAATATGACTAATGTCAACCTCAAATTTGTCATTGTAAAAAACTTTAGAACTACACAAAATTGATTTGAACAGTTTACATAAATTAGTTTTTGAGATAAACTCATTTTTATAAACAGTGCGCTGTGAAGCCAAACAGTAACATTTTGCCTTTAATCGCAATGTTGATTGAACTGAATGAGACCATGTCAGATATTCTTGTGTAAAATTAAATGGTAATTTATAAATAAAAAAATTAAATAAAAAAAATTTACATTCAGACCTAAACATGCTGAACCACTACATATACACATATATACATACGGCACCCCTACATATACACAGGCAACACTAGCTGTGATAGGACTTGTGACAGTTCCTGTCCAGAATAACACAGAGGGGCACTTGGCATGCCTCACACATGAATGGAGTGTATTTCCCACACAGCCTTCATTTCCTGCGCCCCTGTGTGGCTTTTTTTGAGCCAACTGTACCAGAAATGGCAAAACCACACAGCTCCACCGTCAACTGTTCTTGGAAGGCCTGGTGTGTCATGGGCTGCTCCTCTTTGCTGTTACACAGTTGCTTGTGTAGCAAGTAGCTGTTTGTGACCGCAATGTCAATGAAATGGTGAAGCACAGTCATGTACCACTTCCTGCTTTTTTTCCATGAGGAAATAGTAGCCAATCAACTGGTCTGAAAGGTCAACTCCCCCCATGAAGTGATTGTAATCTTTGACAGCCGTAGGAACCGGAACATCCACGTTCTTGTACCCACTGCTGGATTTGCACACTCTTTTCACAGTGTCCCCCAATATGCAGTGTGTAGAGTAGTGCACACACTCACCTCTCGTGTGTCCATCCATTTTGTGAAAAAGAGTGATCCCTGTCTGATCCACCTTATTGACCCCCGTGGAGATTTCCTTGTCAGCGCATTCACTTTGGTTTTTGGGACACCAGTTCTTGTGTCCCTGATGGTTCCACAGGCTCCAAACCCCAGGTTATAAAGGTGCTGGAAAAGTACTGGACTGGTATAAAAATGATCACATTAAATGTGATATCCAGATCCCAAGAACTCCTTTCTGACAAGTGACATCACAGCATCGAATGAAAGTCCCTTCCCACTTACGACACTGGACTTCCCTGTTTAAATGTTGAAATCTACTGTGCAGCCATTACTGTCACACAACACAAACAGTTTTATTCCCCACTTTGTTGGCTTGTTTTTTATGTACTGCTTCAGGCTGATTCTGGCTTTGGTGGCTACCATTCGCTCATCCACAGAAAGGTTTTTGTCAGGGTGGTAAACAGCTTTGCAGGCTACACGTAAACTGTCATATAGTATTCTATGCAGACAGTCATACTCATTGGTGCCTTTTTCCCTGTCATTGGCAGCATCTTCTGCAGGGTCACTCAAGTGCATGTTCCATGTGATGCTGAGGAACAGGTCTCTGAACATGACATTTTGAGGGTAAGGAACATGGAAGATGGATTTGACATGCCAGTAATCTCTGAGCTTTGGAAGCTTTAGAATGCCCATGTAGCGTGTGAGGCCAATGCATTTGCACATTTCTTCTTCTGTGACTTCAGTCCACTTGAACTTTTTCCCTGCAGCAGTATTCCTTGCTGCTTTTGTATTAGTGTTGGAACACAGTGTTTTGATAGCGGACTTGTCAAAATACATTTTGAAAAGCTCAATGGGTGTTGGGTTGTCCACAGAAGTTGACAGAGGTGGCTGCACACCTGGCTTTCTTTTGGGCAGGAAAGGATGGGTGTATTGAGGTAAATGGTCAGGGTCCTTTTCTGTTTTCCACCCACCAGAATGATTAGGCGCTGTCTCTAATGTACAACCCTTGCCACGGGACCTTTGGCTCCGACTTCTGTAGGCTCTGATGTTAGCCCTCCGACCATAACCTCTTCCTCTACAAACCCGCACAGATGGCTCTGAGGAGCAGGATGCCTCTCTAACATCTTAAACACTACAACAAAGAAGGTAAGTAAAATGGTAAGTTAGTTGTTTTTGGCACAAAATCAAAATAAAAAAAGGTCAAGAGTAAATCCAATGTCATGCACTCACATTCATTCTGTGTTTTGTTTGTTTGTTTTTTATTCTCTAACTCAAAAGCTAAGCATATCTCATGAATACATAAGTTAGACGTTTTGGCACAAAAGCAATACAGAAATGACAAGAGTAGACACTGTGTCATGCATTCGCATTCATTCTGTGTTTGTTTTGTTTATTCTCAACTAAAAAGCAAAGCATATCTCATGAATATGTACTGACGTGTCCTGGAACAGATCTATTCCTTCAAAAAAGTCAACTTCATCCCCACTAGAAACAGAGTCAGGAGCAGATGAGCAGTCAGAGAGTTACTCTTCGTCGGACGTGAGTAGAATGAGTAGAACGCAATAGAATGGCATATACAGGAAAACGAAGTCAAATGTCGCGCCTTGTGACATCACACGCGTCAAACCTTGGGGTCATAGTGCACAGAACGTGATTATGCCAATGAGTCATAGGAAAACGTAACTAAGTATCAGCTACCGACCGCAAATCTATAGAGCACATGTGCAAAGATGCACAATGCATTTTAGTGCTTTTCGTTGCAAACGCATATTATGCAATTTGTGGAGACTTGTTAGAGGGTGAAAACAACCCAACAGGAGCATGTTGTAGGCTTGATCTGAATGTGTAGCATCTTTGATTTTGTATGCAAAAATAATTATTGTGCTATGCATTTAGTTTCATTTTCTACTGGCTTTTAAACAGAGACCCATTCAGTGTCCCACTTTCAAACTCAGCTATAGTTTCAAAACTCCCGGCTGGAGAAATTTTATTTAGCTAATTAATAAATGCTCGGCCACGTTGATTCACCCCGCGAATGAAATCAAACGTGCGGTGCTCAGACAAAGGAGTAGCCCATGCGGTTTGAGAAGGGAGAAGTTTGCGATCGATTTAATTGTTTTATATGTGTGCTGTGTCTAAACAGACAAATATCAGCATAAAGGTCCGCCGAGGCTTTTGATGATTTATAATTAATCCGTAGATTAATTTATCTTGCCCTAAACGAGTGAGATTGTATGTGCTGTGAAAGTTTCAAATCAGAATAATGCTTGTTGATTTTGAAGCGTGGAGCACATTTACAGGTTACAGGCACTGTGAGTTACCAGTTTAGCCAGGAAGTCATAAAAAAAAAACCTTCCAGGCATTTGCTAGTGGAGACTTAGCCACAGCGCCACCTTGAGTTTGTGTAAACTAATAGCATTAGCGCTAAGCTAACGAAAACAAAGAAGCTTTAGCATCGAAGCAAATGCAATGCTGTTAGCATTACGGCTAGCGATTAGCACGTAAAATTTAGAGAGTTTGAATATGAGTTGAATGCTCTGTGTGGAAATTTGACTCACAGCTAGCATTAATTATCTTTCTCTCTCTCTCTCTCTCTCTCTCTATTTATCTCCCTTTTTGAAAAGACTAACAGGTGTTAATAAACTTTTGATTAAAGTCTTTTACTTTTAGTGGGTACCAGTTTAATAGTTGGTAGTTATTAGAAGATAATTCAGTATTACCTCATTACTGTCACAGTTTGTCTCTCCGTGTCTTGTGTTTCCCCTCCTCTCGTGCCCTTATTTGGTATTTTCTGTCCTTGTTTCGTGTAATTAGTTAATCATCGTTAAGTCCTATCACCTGTGTTTGATTAATCATCTTGTTTAGCTCATTCGTTTGTCCCTTCAAAAGCCCTGTGTTTCCCTGCCTCTGTGTCCGGTCTGATCGTCTTAATGTGTTTATTCCTTGTCTCCAGCGATTCCTAAGTTTGTTCATTAAAAGTTTATGTTTGAAAGAAGTTCCTCGTCT
Source organism: Gymnocypris eckloni scoliostomus (assembly GCA_027564155.1). Lineage (NCBI taxonomy): Eukaryota > Metazoa > Chordata > Actinopteri > Cypriniformes > Cyprinidae > Gymnocypris > Gymnocypris eckloni. Next base: position 32,214,996 of record CM050425.1, read on the forward strand.
CCGCGTTTCCCTGCTCCAGAGTGAGTGTGACAGAAGACCGGACCGATACAGTTACCTCTGCGCCATTTCCACCCGGTTTTGTTTTCCTCCCCTTTTGAAAAGTTTTTTGTTTCCTGTTTTTTTTTGCTCCCGCGGCAATGGAAATCGCCGCCCGCTTCATCGCCCTTGCCCACCTAGATCTCCCTTTCCCCGAGTATTCGCGGGAGTTCTGCGGGCTTGCCGCGGCGACGGCATTAGATGACGCCACCATCCTCTCTCTGTTCTGGTACGGGGCCAATTCCCATCGTCCCCTGGACCTCCCAGACACCACGGGACTATGCTGGTGGGAGGGGATCCTCTGGTGTCTGGAGAGTTTCCTGCCCCGAGCCAGAACCAGCCTGCCGCCGTCCGCGGCTCTCCCGAATCCGCCGCCGTTCGTGGCCCTCGTAATCCCGCCGTCCGCGGGAAAATGCCCACCGCCGTTCGCGGCCAAAGCAGGCCCGCCTGCAGTGAAGATGGCCAGCCTGCCTGCAGAGACTAGGGCAAGCCTGCCGGCAATGAGTATGGTAAGCCCGCCTGCATAGAATATGGCAAGCCCACCTGCATAGAATATGGCAAGCCCACTGGTCGTTGATCCTCGCAAGCACCCTCCAGTGCCCGCTCCTCGACAGCGCCCTGAAGTGCCTGCTCCAAGACAGCGCCCTCCTGTGCCTGCTCCAAGACAGCGCCCTCCTGTGCCAGCTCCAAGACAGCGCCCTCCTGTGGCCGCTCCTCGCAAGCTCTCTCCTGCTTCTCTGCTGGTCCCGTCCAGCTCTCCGTCGTTCCCGCTGGTCCCGTCCAGCTCCGCGCTGCCAGAGCGCCCCTGCGAGTTTGCGCTTCCCGAGCGCCCCCGAGAGTTTGCGCTTCCCGAGCGCCCCCGAGACGCTGCGCTTCCCAAGCGCCCTCCAGTGCCGGCTCCTCGCCAGCGTCCTCCAGTGCCTGCTCCATCCAGCTCTCCAGAGCCCCTGCTGCTCCCGTCCAACTCTCCAGAGCCCCTGCTGGTCCCGACCAGCTCTCCAGAGCCCCTGCTGGTCCCGTCCAGCTCTCCAGAGCCCCTACTGGGTCCGTCCAGCTCTCCAGTGCCCCTGCTGGTTCCATCCAGCTCTCCAGAGCCCCTGCTGGTTCCGTCCAGCTCTCCAGAGCCCCTGCTGGTTCCGTCCAGCTCTCCAGAGCCCCTGCTGGTTCCGTCCGGCTCTCCAGAGCCCCTGTTGGTTCCGTCTGGCTCCCCAGAACCCCGAGCGACCATGCCTCCAGAGCGCCCCCTGGCGTCCGCGCCTCCTGAGCGCCCCCCTGAGATGAGGAGTTACCCCAATTTTGGGGGTGGGCTACCGGCCATGGAGGCCACCCAAGCTCCCCGATCCATCATGGCCACCCAAGCTCCTCGCCCCGCCATGGTCGCCCAAGCTCCACGCTCCGCCATGGCCACCCAAGCTCCCCGCTCCGCCATGGCCGCCCGAGTCCCCTGACCCGCCATGGCTCCCGGAAGGGGGCACTGCCCTGGAGGCCACCTGCCCGGGCTACAGGTCCCTTGAGGCCTCCAGAGCGCCCACCCCCCACGGTAATGTCACAGTTTGTCTCTCCGTGTCTTGTGTTTCCTCTCCTCTTGTGCCCTTATTTGGTATTTCCTGTCCTTGTTTCGTGTAATTAGTTCATCATCGTTAAGTCCAATCACCTGTGTTTGATTAATCATCTTGTTTAGCTCATTTGTTTGTCCCTTTAAAGCCCTGTGTTTCCCTGCCTCTGTGTCCGGTCTGATCGTCTTAATGTGTTTATTCCTTGTCTCCAGCGATTCCTAAGTTTGTTCATTAAAAGTTTATGTTTGAAAGAAGTTCCTCATCTCCGCGTTTCCCTGCTCCAGAGTGAGTGTGACAATTACCTTGATAATATGGTGATTTCATTTAATTATAACTGGCTTTCCTGATTTTAAAACACATCAGTGGATAAGTTGCTATTGTTAGGAATTTTTTATTGTTAATTGAATGTCATAATTAATTACAAATTTGAAATTAATTTCATTTCATAAAATAAATTAAGTCCCTTCCAAATAGCATCAGTATCCATTGATTAATCATAAGTGCGCTTATAATTTGACAACCACAGTAAAACCTTAATTATTATCAAGAGGGCCAGCAATTTTTATTTCATTTACAAGTAATTAGGGTAGTATAGATTAATTTGGTTTGATGTTAATGACACAATGAGGAATGAGAAACTTGGGAAATTATTTAATTATTATTATAGGAATCCGAAACTAGTGATTTGGATGTTGTAAGTTAATTTCATAATTAATTATGAATTTGAAAATTACATTTAATAATTAATTACACTTCCTGTTTACATATTGCAACACTATTGGTTTATCAACGCCATTGTAGATTGCTCTTGTAATTCTAATCCCAATCGATCCTATCAATTTTAATGATAACATCATTCAATTTTAATTAGAAACCACAAAGTCTAATTTGAATACTAATTTCAGCCTGTAGGTCATATTTCATTCCCTCAGGTGATCTGATTAACTCAGCTAAAAGGTAATAAAGTCCTCTTTACTTAGGCCTGAGAGTAGATAGTGTATAGATAGTCCCTAGTGTTGGATTGGTGAAGCGACAGTGACACCACGTAAACCATGTAATTTCTCACCAAACTTAGGGTATAAGGATGTTAACCTTCTAATTAGAAAATCCCAAAAGGGAAAATTAAGGGTCCTTCAACTTAGGTCAGTTTGTTTACCCTGTAAACAGCAAAACCAACCTAAGCGTATCGACTCAACAGCACCACCATGCTACCAACTTATTATTAGTTTTAAACCTTGGGAATAAATCTTCACTTCTCTTATCTTTCCTCCCTGTTACTAACTTCTAATTTGACTTGTTTGCTTAAGACTTTGCCAGTGGGAAGATCACGAATATAGATAAATGTCACAATTGAACAGATGTTTATGAAACTTGAGAACTACGTTCAAAACTGTTTGCTATTTACCCTCTATTGTGAAATCCTACCCTAAAACAGGTGCAATGAGAAGATAGTCATCGGCAAAGAGAGACACGCTAACCAGCGTTGCGGTGTAAATTTAGCCATTAAGGAATAGCACTGTTATTGCTATGGTTTTCCTCCGTCCAGGAGAAAATTCCAGATAGCAATCACAGTCCTATCACAAAAGAGAAAATTTCACCAACAATCCTCTGATTAGAAGCGTCCTTCTAAATCAGACTTAACAAAAGTGACAAGAAAAAAATCTGCTATTAAAAGAGAGATTTGGTTATTGTTACTGTCCTTGTGTACTCATTCTGTTAGTGTGCTTTTCTTTCTCTGTTTCCCAGCTGTGCTGCCCTTACGTGCGCTCAATTTCTACGCAGAAGCTGCAAATTACAAGCACCCCACCAGAGGATCACAGACACAGAGAACCACACTCAAACACTAGCAGACACTACACTTTGCACATTCACACCCCTGTTTTGCTTTGTTCTGTTTTGTTTTGCTTTGTTTCCCATTCAGTGTCAGTTCGGTTCGAAATCTCCCTCACCCGCCAGAACATGTCTCACAAAACAGAACATGTCGGTCACTGGGAAGAACTGGGAATGTGGCTAAGTGTTGCAACAGACAGAATCCTCCCTAAAGCTGCTGAAACACTCCAACATCAGACACAGGACCAACTGGATGACAACATAACAAGACTTATGAGACAAGACCCAAGTCAAAGCTACAGTCACAAAGAGTCTTCTCTTTTTCACTCAATGGAGGCGGTCAAATTTTTCACTCCCCGTCCTCGCCCTTATTTTCCCTGCTTGCTCTCCTGTATTGTCTGATCTATTGAGAGACTCTCTCTGCACTGCTCTCCAAACTGAAAGATTATGGATTTGATCAACTGGTCTCTAAGCGCAATTGACACCATCTTCTCGATGAGAAGCTTGGCTTCTGGGGAACCTGTCTGCCCTGACGGAACGTTCTCAGCTGGCTACACGATGGACGCATAGGAGAGGTGGGCGGATAGTGTGTCTAGCGGCTCTTTCCGTGGAGGACATCGAGGATATCTACCTATTCGGAACCATGATAACAGGTCTTCTGCTGATTGGATTAGGCTTTGCCCTGGGTTATCGAAGAATTCAGAAAACGGGAACAGCTGTCCAAAGCCTCACAAGGCTGCCCGTCATGATTGAAGCAGTGAGAAGAGCGGTCAGCATAGAGACTGAGACTATTAACCGCAATATGGTTTCTATCATGGAGAAGCTCATGGCTTTGCAAGGAAAAATTGATGGTGGACACCAGAATGGACAGAGAGAGTAGCCGTGGAATTGGAATGCGGTTACTCGCCCCAAGACTAAACAATCGCAATCTTATCTTTTTTGGCTCCCCTGAGCAGTAGCCTCGGCCAAGGTCACTGATGGAAAATTACCCCTGGGAAGAGCTCTGCAGTGAGACGCTCTTGCGTTCCTCCTCCTTTGTACAGACACTGATTATTACACACACAAACACATAAAGATATGCATTCACCCCCCCACCCCCGATCCCTCGCCTCCGTCGCTTTGAACCGCCAGCCTGACAAGCGGGTCTGTGACCAGCGCAGGATTAGTGGCTGCGGGACCGGATGGCTGCTTGCTGGAGCTGGATTACTTCCCCTGTGGCATAGTCGTGTGTTTATGGTATATGTGCTTGTGTGCTGAGGTGTTTTTCCTGTTCTCACACTGTACTCCTCAAGGAGCATAGTCTGGGGGTAATTTTTTTTCTCCTCACCTTCCTCATGTTATGGTGTATTTTTTCTTCCCCTGTCTACTTGCATTTCACTACTGATTATACCCTGTATGATTTTGTTTGTGACGAATAATAAAGAACCTTGAGAACCTTGAACAAAGAACTAGCCAAGATCACCGGCTCCTTAAGTCACACACTCATCGCCACCATCACACTGAGCGACAAGCACGCTGCACAACGCCAGCAGGAGCTTACAAGCGCACAATGACGCATAGAGCAGCTGGAACGTGAAGCTCAGGAACGACAGGAAGGGACCGATGAGGTGGAACAGGGCGCTGAGGAGGAGATCAACAGGCTAAAAGAGACTCCAGCAGCTACCAGACATGAAATGGAGCAAATCAAAGAGGACTTCGCTGATCGTGCTGACAAGCTACAGTATGCAGAGAAGCTACTAGATAAGGCAAAGACTGACTTCAGGGACAAAAACAGCAGAATCAAAGCCCTTGAAGCTCATCTGGCTGAGTCAAGAAATGAGACCAGCCGCCTAACACGACAGCTCGACTACGTCACAGAGGAGTCTGAAAGTTTCCAAGAGGAACTCAAGCACGCTTACGAATTATGCCATGAGCCGTCAAGGACAGGACGTGCACCAACTGCACCCCTGCCAAGCAGGACCAAGTCACCTGTTCCTGGACTGACACATGAGCATAAGACAGTGTTAAAACATTCACCAGCGCCTTCTGAAGAACTTTATATCATGACAGAACCAAAAGAATCTTCTGCAGCCAGCCGCAAATCGTCGCACGGCTTGAACCTAAAATACCTTGACAAGCTTGCCAGAAACATTAGCAAATTCAACCCCAGCGTGCCAAACAGCCAAAATGTCCAAGCTTATCTGCAAGATATTGATTTCCATCTGGAAATGTGACCTAACGTTACGGACAAAGATAAACTCTACTTACTCCAAATGACATCCAGTCTTGAAGTGCGCAGCTTCCTTGACCGGCAGCCTGTTAACACGAAGACTGATTATCAACGGCTTCAAAAGGCCCTCATTAAAGAGTTCACCGACCCTGAGTCCGATCAAGGCTTAGTGGCTGCCCTGGAGACGAGACAAGGACGTTACGAAACTCCTCAAGCTTACTACAGTCGATTCAGACAAGCATACTTTGGAACTCGCAATGAATCTGACATGGAAGATGAACTGAACTTTAAAACTCTTCCTAAGGAACCTTCATCCTGGCATAAGCCACCATCTTGGCGTCCTCGCATGCACACGAACGATGAACACTCAGCAGTTGCGAGACTTGGTGCAAAAAGCCTACTGCAAACAGAAGATGGCCTCAGACAAGAGCGTAAAAAACCCCCAAAAGTTCTTGATTTCAACACTCAATACCACGAACTGGCTCTAGAGGGCACCCAATGCCAAGACAGTGCTAAGCCGCCACACAGAGAGTGGAATGCACCCCCGTCCAACAGAGAAGGAGACTCACACGCTGGCACCCGACCTAAACAGAGGTATGACCGCTGGGATGGACCGCGTGGACGTCAACGCTCACATGGACGACATTGGGATAAGTCATGGGACCATGCAAGGCCTCATGAGAGTCAATGGGAGAGATCGTGGAACCAGCCAAGCTCGTTTGGAAACTCAAGAGAGAAAATCTCATGGGAAGTCAATGGAAACTCCAAGGGAAAGCAACAAACTCACCCTGGAGCAGTCAGCCCAAGGAATCAACAAAATAATTCACCAAGATTCCAAACTGACCGAGCTCAAACTGAATCCATAGAAGAACAAGAAACACCACCGCACTTCGACTCACAAAAGCTGATAGAAATGATGATGAAAGAGTTCTTCCAACGAAAGGAGGAGGATCGGAAGTGGGAAAAGAAAGAGAAACCAGATTCAGCCTGACTAGGGCGTTGGCCTAATGGATAGAGCGTTGGACTTGAAACCCGAGGTAACCCAAGGTTGTGGGTTCGAATCCCGGCTCCGAAAGGAAGTCCATGACTGCTCCACGGGCGCTGCACAGTCGGCTGCCCACTGCTCCAAGTGTGTACACTTGGATGGGTTAAATGCAGAGAACACATTTCACTCCTCATTATACTCTGTATAATTGTGTATGTGACAAATTAATTTGTTAATTTGTAGCTGTCGGACAGAAAGGCAGTGACAAGCTGAACAAATCAGCCACAGAAAACAGCACTGCTTCACCTCACTCTCAGAGAACAGTAAACACCCTAACTTCAGATGGATATAAAACCCCACCTGAAAACCCAGCAACAGAGTTAAACACTAACTCAACACCCAATACTCCAGATCACAGCAGCGTCCAACAAACACCTGCTGATGAAACCCTTCAAGTTCCTGAAAGTGCTGTCTTAGTCACCTGCCACTCCTCCGAAGAATACCAGATCACTTCCGACAGCCTAAACGTTTCCTCCCAAACTCCAGCCCCTCAAATGACCAGACAGATGCCCTCACCAAAGCAGGTGCATTACATGAAGACCCCTGGACACTTCATGCCCTCCCACCCAACCCTACAGTGGCAGCAGTAACCCGCCGCCAGCACGCCACTGGCGCGCACACCCCTGCCCCCTCCCGCATTGCCATACCACCTCAGTTCACTGCTGACGATCTCCTCACCCTCCAAAAGGCGGATTCGTCACTGCGAACCATGGCAGCTCACATGTCAGTCCCATTAGAACATTCCATTTCCCCCACGGACCTAAACACATCCTCCGAGCTCCGCACGCTCCACTCTGTCAAGCACATGCTGCATCTGCGAGACGGTGTCCTCATGTATGTCCCTGAGCCACTCACTGTGCCAAAGCTCGTAGTACCTCACGGCCAGAGGGGGATTATGCTGACACACGCACACGATGCACCATGATGTGTTACCAACTCCAACCGGCAAATCCAAACCACCGACATGACAAGGGGGAAGATCAAACCCACTGACACAGACCGACAACCATATGCTCTACACCACACAAGCATAAGTATTGTCATTTTAGGAAAACATATAGCAACCATGCTTAGACACAACCCATATTCTCTCCTCCGCAGCACTGCTAGGACCAATCTCTAGTAGAGAGGAGTTACACAATTTTTTTTAGTCGTTTTGGTTTATTTCTCTCGTGTCTCACTTTGTGTTTTTCCTTTCCTCTCTCTCACTTTGAACCCCCTCAACCAATCCTTGAATCCAGGTCCTGAAATTGAGATCGACTTCCGTCAGTAAAGTCGTTGTGAGAACCGTTGTCAACCGGTCGAGGCCACCCGCCAAATCATGAATGATATGATACGCGATGTAAGTTCCTTGATCGACAACTTAGCTATGGATAGGATTCCGTGCTATGTGATACTTCTTATCCTTGTCCAAACGTCGTAACTTCGGCCACTGCGGGCCCCGCTAGTCTCATCCAAACCCATCTCGCCCCTTTCCTGGTAGCGCTATTCCCATATACGTAAGCCCGGAAACAGGTGACTTGCTGTTTTTTTTCAGTTTTCCCATTATCAACGTTAATATTTACCGGCTTAAAGACGTTGTGAATGTGGGATTTTGGCAAGGGAACACCTATGTCAAAATCCACACTCCTAAAGTTGTCGCGTATCACGATAACAGCGAGCAGTTGTATCTGGCCCCAAACCTAAAGATGTGTACGCTCACTAAAAACATTAACTTCCTCTGCCCGAGTAAACCCTTCGTATGCGATAATACCAAGGGCATCTGCAGTTTAGAATCCGTTAAACCCGACACTAGCTGCCCCGCCGAAGCAACATCACGTTTTCAAGTTGAGCCAAGCTCGTTTGGAAATTCAAGAGAGAAAATCTCATGGGAAGTCAATGGAAACTCCAAGGGAAAGCAACAAACTCACCCTGGAGCAGTCAGCCCAAGGAATCAACAAAATAATTCACCAAGATTCCAAACTGACCGAGCTCAAACTGAATCCATAGAAGAACAAGAAACACCACCGCACTTCGACTCACAAAAGCTGATAGAAATGATGATGAAAGAGTTCTTCCAACGAAAGGAGGAGGATCGGAAGTGGGAAAAGAAAGAGAAACCAGATTCAGCCTGACTAGCTGTCGGACGGAAAGGCAGTGACAAGCTGAACAAATCAGCCACAGAAAACAGCACTGCTTCACCTCACTCTCAGAGAACAGTAAACACCCTAACTTCAGATGGACATAAAACCCCACCTGAAAACCCAGCAACAGAGTTAAACACTAACTCAACACCCAATACTCCAGATCACAGCAGCGTCCAACAAACACCTGCTGATGAAACCCCTCAAGTTCCTGAAAGTGCTGTCTTAGTCACCTGCCACTCCTCCGAAGAATACCAGATCAGTTCCGACAGCCTAAACGTTTCCTCCCAAACTCCAGCCCCTCAAATGACCAGACAGATGCCCTCACCAAAGCAGGTGCATTACATGAAGACCCCTGGACACTTCATGCCCTCCCACCCAACCCTACAGTGGCAGCAGTAACCCGCCGCCAGCACGCCAATGGCGCGCACACCCCTGCCCCCTCCCGCATTGCCAAACCACCTCAGTTCACTGCTGACGATCTCCTCACCCTCCAAAATGCGGATTCGTCACTGCGAACCATGGCAGCTCACATGTCAGACCCATTAGAACATTTCATTTCCCCCACGGACCTAAACACATCCTCCGAGCTCCGCACGCTCCACTCTGTCAAGCACATGCTGCATCTGCGAGACGGTGTCCTCATGTATGTCCCTGAGCCACTCACTGTGCCAAAGCTCGTAGTACCTCGCGGCCAGAGGGGGATTATGCTGACACACGCACACGATGCACCATGATGTGTTACCAACTCCAACCGGCAAATCCAAACCACCGACATGAAAAGGGGGAAGATCAAACCCACTGACACAGACCGACAACCATATGCTCTACACCACACAAGCATAAGTCCACAAAAGTCCATAAAATCCACACTCCTAAAGTTGTCGCGTATCACGATAACAACGAGCAGTTGTATCTGGCCCCAAACCTAAAGATGTGTACGCTCACTAAAAACATTAACTTCCTCTGCCCGAGTAAACCCTTCGTATGCGATAATACCAAGGGCATCTGCAGTTTAGAATCCGTTAAACCCGACACTAGCTGCCCCGCCGAAGCAACACCACGTTCTCAAGTTGAGGCAACGCAAGCCGAAATCATCGGAAACCGATGGCAGGTCAACACCCCAGCACGAACAGCGTATGATGCATTAGGGGGTCGTTTCGAGCTAGCGTGCTCTAATGTGTGTGCGCACAGATCAGATTCACCCATGCGTCCCGGGTGCGTGCGTAAAATGCGCTCCATTGGAGCAGAGGTGGATGAGTTTGAAAGGAGGATCCATGCGAATTTACTATCAAAAAGTAAGTGATTTATTACATTATATGATTATATTTATATATATTATACTTATATTTATGTATCTTATACATATTTTACAGTATATGTTGAGGTATTTGTTTGATTTGCGATCACTCTGCTTACTTCCGGTGTGAGTTTCTTTGTTCACGAAATCGCCTATTTTGTTGTTTATGAGGTAACAAATTAGTATAATGACATGGATAGGTGATTTATGAGGACATTTTCATTGTCACCACAATTCAAAACGTTTATAAATCATACAGAGTGAGTTTTCTGTGGGGAAAGTAGAAATGCACCATCTCCTGTGAGGGCTAGGTTTAGGTGTAGGACAATAACACATAGTTTGTACAGTATAAAAAACATTTCACATACAGAGAGTCCCTGTAAACCATAAAAAACAACGTGTTTGTGAGAGAGAGAGTGTTTGTGTGTGCTTGTTTATGTGCTTGTGTGAGTATCTGTCTCTCTGTGTTTGTGTTTATGAGGTAACAAATATGTATAATGACATGGGTATGAAAGTTATTACGAGGAGAAGGTGATTTATGAGGAAATTTTTAGTGTCCCCATAAATCAAAATGCTTATAAATCATACAGAGTGTGTTTTCTGTGGGGAAAATAGAAATAACACATACAGTTTGTACAGTATAAAAACCATTACGCTTATGGAGAGTTCCTGTAAACCATTAAAAAAACATGTGTATGTTTGTGTTTTATACATGTTTGTGTTTTGGTGTATTCCTACTAACTTCTAACTTTTTTATATCACAAAAAAAGGCCAATTTTACAGGAATCGTAAAGGGTTAAATGTGAACCGACTCAATGTTCAGGGCATCCCTGGGAGCAGCTCTTCCTTAGACCCACAGCCAGGAAGCAGTAGCAGCAGCACCTTCATTACTGGTAAAGAGGTTTTTAATTCACTTTGTATAGGCTACTGTAAAATAATTGGTAACTACCTTGCATTTGGTGTAATCCAAATGTCAGCTACACTCTTCAACTGGTAAATATTGAGTAGTGCTGAATTGCATTGACATGAAAGGAAGGCAGTTAAACCTACTTTGAGTAAATAAAAATAAAAATAAAAAAAGTTGATATGTTTCTTTTCCTGTGTACCTTATTGTAATTCATTTTTTATTTTTTTCTCTCTCTCTATTTCTGTGCAGTTTTACATAACACACCCACACTTTTACCTGTTCCCATGCAAGTGGTGGCTGAAGCATGTGCAGTAAGTGGACTTGTTGTTTTTTTGTTTTGTTTTCTCAATATAGTGGAGACACCGTATCACTTTGTCATACCATTTATTTTCATTGCACATGACAGTGAAGAGACCCTCTCGGATGAGTGTCCTTTGGAGGAAGTACCTGTAAATGCATAACTACACATAACAATGCACTATATAATATAACCTATACATTTGTATCAACTAATGTCCTTCATATTTTTGACCGCAATATGAGTTGCAGGAGTCTGCACAGAGGCCTGCAAAGAGGGAGACTGCACAGAGAACTGATACAGAGGTGGACAGTGTTGCATATTTTTTTTTTTTTACTTTCAGTTTTTTTTTTATGTGTTGAGTCTAATTTATTTTCTCTGCAAATGGCACAGGGTGACATCCGTTCCCTCTATAAACGTAGCCTACAGCATAAGGTTGAATATTTGCATTTAAAAAAACAAAAACTGAGGGGAGAAATAGAGCTCCAACAGCTAATGAAGAAGAAAATTGCTCTAGAAATAGAGTTGCTGCAAAAGGAACTTCAGAGTAAGTACTAAAAAAACATTTCACACAGAGCACTACTGTTGACCTTGCATAACAATATCTCTTTGCAGGCAAAAGATGACCCTAATTTTTTTTTTTTTTTCTCAAAGAACAACTAATAAAAGTCATGGAATCCATATTTGCCTTGTCTTTATTTATTTATTTGTTTTAATTTTTATTAAATTCTTCTCAAAAATGGTGTTCCACAATCCTGTCCCGTGCAGCTCTGCCACTAGGTTGATCCAAGTGCACTGGCTGGAGGTCTTCATCAGGCTGCACTTCCACCACAGGGGTCCTCTCCTTTCTAATAGTGGCAATGTTGTGTAATACAGCACATGTGACATGTCGCATGCCCTGTCAGGTGCAACCCTCAGACTTTTCAGACACTGAAATCTTCCCTTTAGTTGCCCAAAGGTAATTTCAATGCGTGCCCTTGTCCTGGCTAGAGCTGCATTGTAACGGATTTGTGGTCCAGGGTTGGGGTCAGGGAATGGAGTCATAAAATACTGCCTAGAGGCAGAGCCCCTGTCTCCAACCAGGATCCCATCGTAATCACCTGTACAATGGTAAAATGCAGTTCTGTTAGGCCCACAATAAGTGTGTGTGTAATACAGTGAGCATGACATTAATATTATCCTTACCACGTTCAAATAATGTGCATAAATTTGACTCTCTGAAAATTCTTGAGTCATGCACAGATCCTGGCCATTTGGCTTCCACATTTGTGATATGACATAGAGTCACACACCATCTAAGACATTGTAGTCAATCAACTGCATACTTATGGAAGACATTGTATATATTACCAATATAAAATATTAAGAATTGTGATAGTAAGTCACCTGCACATTTATACTGTGAACCCCCTTTCGGTTCACAAAATCCCCTTCATTGGGGCCTTGATATGAATGTGTGTGCAGTCTATGGCACCAATCACATTAGGGAAGCCTGGGGGACAATCGCTTCATATTTACTAGTGTGGTCATATTCACACGATTTTCATTAACAAGTAGAATGTACCTGCAATTGCGAAATAGCTCTGTTTTACAACTTGGGGTCTTAAGTGGCTTGGAAAGACTACAAAAACACCTGAAAACTGCTTGAGCGCCAGGTAAACTTTATGAATGGCACGAAAGACAGCACTTTTGGCCAAGTTCTCCGCATCCCCAATAGTGTACAGGAAAGTGCCACTCGCAAAGAATCTCAACGCGATGCACACAGTTTGTGCTGTGGTTAAAGCCCGGATGAGCTTTGAAGAACCAAACAATCCAAGATCATGCCAAATCATCAACAATCAAATCCAGCTAGCGACGTACGTAGAACGGACCCCAGGGCTGCATTTCCCAAAAGCATCTTAAGCCTAAGTTGATCGTAGCTCCATTGGTTTCAATGGGTCTATGATGTACTTAAGCTTACGATGCTTTTGGGAAACGCAACCCAGACTGACTTTATTTTTCTTTATTTATAAATATCACTTTTATTCTTTAATAAATGAATAAAATGAACAGCCTTCAGGCCTTGAAGGGTGGAGGAAGCCTTTCTCCTGTTCCTCCTGCGTCTCCGAGAGCAGTATGCTGTAGCTTTTTCGGCCACCCCAGGGGCACTGCATCTCTGTCGAACACCGCTGCTGGAGCTGCGACTTCGTCGACCGCCACCAGAGGCGCTACAGCTTCGTCGTCCACCACCTGAGGCATACCAGCCACCTTATCTGGGGAACGTGCCGAGAACTCCACAAATTCCCCAAACGTCAGGTGGTCTTGCCCCCTCATCCTCCACCAGCTGAGGGGGGCTCACCAAGGGCACTGTTGAAGAGGTCCTTGAGGGCTGGCTATTGTACCCTAACCCCTCTGCTGCACCACTGAACTCCAGGGCAAACTTCCTCACGTCAGTGCCCTGCTGACGGCAGGAGCTCAGGGCCTCAAGCTGGAAGATGCGTTGGTAGAGGGGGCTGGAGATAGTGGCGGTGGTGGACGACACAAACCCTTCCTCTTCTATATTTTTTTTACAATATATTGTTGAATATATGTTGAAGTATTGAAGAAAACTTTCAAATTGTCATTACAAACAAACAATAGTAATTGTAGGAGCCAATGTGTTAATGTCAATGTATTTTGGGCTGTCACCACTTGGGGGCAGTATGTGCACATATGGTTTTTAAGTCAGTATTTCATTCACATAGAGCAAGCAGGCTTGGGACAAGGAACGTATACAGTTTTTACCACACTTTGGGAAGCTAAGGTGTGCACCATTCATCATTGCAAGTATGTATTTACATTATATTCAATAAAGTAATCTTAGACTGAAATCTATATGAAGACTGGACATTGGATGTGTGTGTAAAGCGTGCGTTGCTATATTCCAACCCTGGAAAAGCAAATGAAGAGGTTTGTCAAATATTGTAAAGAAGCTGAAGATTTGCATAATTCGATTGTGGAAATGCCAATACCCCAGGATGAGTTTGATAAGCAAACCAAATGGTTCGATGCTAAACTGGCTGAAAATCAGTGTTTTCAAAAGGAAATCACAGAATGGTTGTCTGATGCTGGAAAAACATTGTGTGTGGATAAACCTGTGTGGATAAACCTGTGTGGATAAAACCTGTTTACTACTTCATCTGCAGTAAACAGTGAAATAGGAACTGATGACAGTATTTCAAACGTGTCTACAAAACAATCCCAATGCAGCAAAGTGTCAAAAGGTTCAGCAAGTACTTCAAGTTCAACTTCTGCACGGATAAAAGCGATGGCAGAAAGGGCTGCATTATTACAACATGCTGCTGCTATGGAGAAGACACACACTTTGGAGGAGGAAGAAGAGAGACTTCGCATTCAAAGTGAAAGACTCAAAAGACAAAAGGAACAACTCATGATGAATGCAAAAATAGCAGCCAATGATGCAAGGTTGTCAGTTTTAAAAACCAGCGACGTTCGAAGAGGCAAAAAGGCATCATCTGATTATTCAAAGCGTAAAAAATCACACTCATTGAACCCTGATTCACAAGTACATCTTCCTGGTAATTCTACTCAAGTTGCAATGCACTGTATAACTACACAACAAGCTGCAGGCATACAGGATGGCACAGCTGTTGTTCAAAATAATCCAGTCTCTCATTCCCAAATACACATCCATTCTTTGCGATCTCCTGTTCATCCGCCAACTGATGTTGGACAAGGTATTTTGTATAACATCATGCAGCAACAGGCAAACATAACAGCTCAGCTTTTGCATAGAGCTGATTACAGGAATTGCTGTTACAGGAATTGTGCAAAAGAAACATCGGATGGGATAATGAAATGCCACAAACCTTTTCACGCCAGTGGTCTGAGTGGTTGCAAGATCTCAACAAGGTTGCTATGGTGAAAGTTGACAGATGTATCAGGCCAAAGGATTTTGGAACGATCAGGATGGCTCAATTGCATCACTTTTCAGATGCAAGTCAATGTGGTTATGGAACTGTCTCTTACTTGCGTCTGGAAGATGAAAATAAAAGGGTGAGACTTTCCTTCATGCTTGGAAAATCTAGGGTTGCTCCTTTGAAACAAATAACTATACCAAGACTTGAACTTACAGCTGCTGTTTTAGCAGTCAGAATTGACAAGATGCTTAAGAAAGAACTTCAACTGGATCTAGATAAGTCAGTTTTTTGGACAGACAGACAAACTGTACTAAAGTACATTGCAAATGATGCCAAAATATTTCATACATTTGTAGCTAACAGAGTGTCTGTCATCAGGGATGCAACAGAGGTTGTACAGTGGAGACATTGGAACAAAATTAAATCCTGCTGATGATGTCTCCAGAGGCATGTCTATTGAACACTTCTTGAAATCTAGCAGATGGATACAGGGTCCAAATTTTCTGTTGGAAGCTTCAGAGGAATGGCCACAATCTTCTTTTGACTGAGCCTTGATAGATGATCCAGAGGTAAAATAGGATATAGTGGTAAATGCTGCCATTTAAAACTGTTCTGACAGTGCTACTCATAAACTCTTGAACTATGTTTCTGTAAAACTTCAGTTTCCTTATGAACTAAGTTTTCTTTCTGTGTTTTGGATCACTTCTAAATCAAATCAGAAATATATGTTGGCTGTTGTGAATGAAATCTTCTACAGATCTGGGAGCCCAAAGACAAGACACAGAGAGGCATCATGGCTTTTGAACTCATTTATTATATGTAAAACAGGCCTTTATATATGGGACCAGTGGGGGGAGGTCCACAAAATGACCAAATAAGGTATAGCAGGACATAGCATTACAGCCCAAGAATGCATAGACTATATCCCCTCCTCCACCTAGCCAAGGAGCCATGTGTCTTCAGTGAGATTAAAAGTATTACCCTTCATTTATGTGGCTTTACATTCATTTATGCGGAAATTAAATCTAACAGTTGCCCTCTTTAAGTCATTTGTGACTTAGCAGTAAATTTCCGCACCCATGATAAACAGTAAAAGTAAAATGAAAAAGTCCTAATCTAAAGACCACGTCCGTTCTGAGCAGATGTTTTATCTTTGTTTTTTACCTTACATCTGAATTTGTGGTCACCTTATCTCCTGGTCTTGCCTGAGCAACATGGTACCCTTTCATAATCACACTTAAAGATGATTTTAATTATCACAATTAAAATAAACCCATGTTCGATTTTACTGAACAGGCTGGAAAAACTCAAACTCCAATTCCAATCATCTCTATTTCTCTCTTGGCTTGTCATCTCGTCAACTGCTTTGGTGATGTCTTAATTCCTTGGTCAATCAAATGTCCATCCACATCATTATCTGGAACATAAGTACAACAACTATCGCCAACAATAACACATACATAACAATTACCTTTCATGTCACTTGTCTTTACGGTGTAATTAGCCAATCTCCACCACATGTTTGTAGCATATGACATTTACATATGAGTGTGGTGGATCGTCGTGGTCTAACCATGAATCATCTTCATCTATTAATCTAAATGCTTGTGCATCGGCCAGGATCAATAGTAGATATATGATTGACATGATGGACAATTTAGACCCAAATGTGTTACAGGGGAACCTTCAGAGGTGATCGGGAAGCTACTAATGGGGCAAAAGTTTGCCCAGGCCCTATATTCAGCCCACAGGTGACCCCCTCGCCCCCTAAAAGAGCGAGGATCTTCTGTCTGGCACAAGCCCTCTCACCAGTGCCCTGTCACACACTTTGGGCAGGCTTCTTAGGCCCTACAGTGTCAATTGGTAATGCGTATGTTGATAGATGTTTCAGCCTGGATGCGTGAATCCACTGCGGTTGATGATCAGTTAGCACTCCAGTCCTGGTCACTGCGATGACTTCAGCTGTCCCCAAATATCTCAGTTCCCCCACTGCGACTGGTTTCAGACTCCGAATCAGCCCCTGTTGGCCTGGAACGAAATTATGGGTGGGCTTATCTGACAGAATAAGGAGAGAAAGAGAAACATTAGCACACACAGAATTCAGTTTATCAATAAGGGAAATCACGTAGTCATCCAGGATCACCTCCATGTCTCCTAGGGAAGAAACGCTTGCGCGACCTTTGACCCAAGGGGTCGGGAAAGGTCTACCCATTAAAATGTAAAATGGTATACTTACCCCCATTGTAAGTATTTTGTCGTTGAGGATGGGGTCATTCTCATTTCTGCCAATACGGCTGGTAGCACCTCTGGCATTTTTAAAACCTATCGACGATAGTTAGCATGTATTCTAGATTTCCGACCGCTGGCAGATGTGAAAATCTATTTGAAGGCACTGAAAAAGCGCTTCTGGAAATGATAACGCATCATGTGGTGTTTTCCGGTGAGGGTTTGTTTTGGAGCATATCAAACACGAGTTTAGAATTAGTTTGACCATTTTCGCTGTATCCTGTATACAATACAGGCGATTAATCGTCTGTGTAACTTTAGATGTGCTATTGTGCGGAATGCCGTGGTAATGTCATCAATATCACCAAGGACAGTTTTTGTAATGCTATTCTACTGTTTGTATCTCTTATCAAACCGTTAGCATCTGGCACGCATCCATATTCTGCCCAATGTTTCACGTCTCCCTGTGTGGGCTGACTTTGCAATATTTTCAAATCTATGTCAGGAACGCATGATGCATGTACAAACATAATTGTTTCTATGTCCCTATTCTGCACTCTCTGATATGCGGAAAATTCTACATGTTCCGCGGCCCATTTGGCCATTTCATCAGCATTTCTGTTGCCAACAGCATCTGGTTCATCTCCTGACGCGTGTCCCTTGACCTTCACTACAGCTAGTTCAGATGGCAACATTGCAGCTTGTAATAAATCTACCACCAACCCTACATGTGATATTGGTTTGCCCTCAGATGTCTGAAAATTGCACCTAGCCCAAGTCTGGGCGAAATCTTGAACGACCCCGTGCGAATTTTTGCTATCCGTATAAATGGTGGCTCTTTCGTCTTTTGTTAACTCACAGGCTCTTGTTTTCTCTTTGCAATTATTTCCGTAGCCTAAGCTGAGTTATGGTTTAGGCGATATGCCTCCACCATATCACCCTCTTGAGTCATAATGGCATATCCACACTGATACACTCCATCAGACGGCCTTGAACATGAACCATCTATATATTTGTGTTCTCCCCCATCCAGGGGCGTATCTTTCAGATTGACCCTGGCCGAGGTGGAGATCTCAATAGTATTCATGTAATCATGAGGTATAGTTTCAGTGATCAATGTGGATAAGCCAAACAGCGATTGAACTGCTGTGCTAGAAACTGAAGTGGGCTTAATAGTTAAATTTACCATGTCTAGGAGTCCTGCTTCTTAGCCAGAACTTCTCTGGGCCGTCATGTGCTGTGTCTTCAAATTGTGCAACACAACACCCACCTGATGAGTGGTGTACAAAATCAAAGGATATGATAAAACAGTTTTGTCAGCCATTTTAACCATCTCCGCCGCTGCAGCCACAGCACGAAGGTATTAAGTTATACCATGGACCATCGGTTTGTCACCATGCTCTTGGGTCAACCATTGCAACACCCACAGCCTCCCCCCGCATGTAAGTGAAACGGCCTGGAATAGTCTGGTAGCCCCAAGGCAGGAGTGCATGTGATAGCAATCTTCAATGCATCAAAATGTTCTTTCATTTCAGAAGTCCAGTTCAGCGAATGTGTCGGACCCATTCCATGTTGAATGAGACATCGTAGGTATTTGTCATGGTACGCACAGTCAGGTATTCCTGCACGGCAGTAGTTCGCCAACCCCAAAACTTTGTAGCTGCGTTACAGTCTCAGGAGTATGCATAGTGTTTATCAGCTGCACCATCTCAGCGGAAATGGCATTCAGTCCTGGTGAAATGATGTGGCCCAGGTAATGGACTCTGGATTGCACCCACTATAGTTTTCATTCGAGGTCTTAAATCCAGTGCTCGCAAGCACATTGCAAACAACAATTTAGGTCTGCAAACAGTTAGCCTCAGTTTCAGCGGATATTGAAATATCATCTGTATAATTCAGCACACAAACCGTGGATGGCAGGTTTGTGACAGTGTTCAAAACACGTTTCACCGCAGCGGAAAAGACTGCAGGGCTATCAACAAATCCCTGAACAAGGTGTGTCCAGGTCAGCTGCACACCTTTAACAACGGCTGAGTCTCTGCATGGACGGGGATGGAGGAAAAGGCTGAACACAAATCCACCACCTTGAAGCAGGTGTGTGTCACAGTCTGTCTCCCTCTGCCTTGCGTTTCTCTGCCCATGTTTGGTTTTCCTGTTTTTCCTGTAATCATTATTTAATTAGTCCCCATCTGTGTCTTGATTTCGTCCCAGGTGTTTCCAGTCATGTTCCCCTTTAAATAGTCTGTTCTGCCCCATGTTTGTCGTGGATTATTGCTAGTGTCTAGATCGTCTGTGAGTGTGTGTACCTGTGTCCGTCATCTCCGTGTTTTAATTAAATGTATCTAAAGAAGTTCCGTGTCTCCTCGTTCCGTGTTCCTGGCTCCTCCGTGCAACCTCTTTGACGCGATCACGACAGAATAATCCATCCTCACCCAAAATGAGGCAGCGACTGATTCTGGTTCCCCGCGAGGGATGGCCGGGAATCATCAGCCCGCTCCCGCCCGCAACGATGGCGATGCCTTCGCTGGTCCCGTCCAGCTCACCGATGCCTTCGCTGGTTCCGTCCAGCTCACCGATGCCTTCGCTGGTTCCGTTGAGCTCATCGATGCCTCCGCTGATCCCGTTCAGCTCATCGATGCCTCCGCTGATCCCATGCAGCTCACCGATGTCTTCGCTGGTTCCGTCCAGTTCACCGATGCCTTCGCTGGTCCCGTCCAGCTCACCGATGCCTTCGCTGGTCCCGTCCAGCTCACCGATGCCTTCGCTGGTCCCGTCCAGCTCACCGATGCCTTCGCTGGTTCCGTTGAGCTCATCGATGCCTCCGCTGATCCCGTTCAGCTCACCGATGCCTCCGCTGATCCCGTTCAGCTCACCGATGCCTCCGCTGATCCCGTCCAGCTCACCGATGCTTTCGCTGGTTCCGTCCAGTTCACCGATGCCTCCGTTGGCCCCGCCCAGTTCACCTTCATCTCCGCTGACCCTGACTGGGTATTCCCCGGCCGGCGAGCGGCCAAAAAAGATTTGGGGCCATATACCCGATCCGCCGTGGCCGCCTGAGTCCCCGGATGCTCCGTGGCCGCCCGAGTCCCCGGATGCTCCGTGGCCGCCCGAGTCCCCGGATCCTCCGTGGCCGCCCGAGTCCCCGGATCCTCCGTGGCCGCCCGAAGCTCTGCGCCCTGGAGGCCACCTGCCCGGGCTACAGGTCCCCTGAGGTCTCCAGAGCGCCCACCCCCCCTACCCTTTCGATGTCATACGGCGCGGGACGCGCCTAGGGGGAAGGGGGGGGTAATGTCACAGTCTGTCTCCCTCTGCCTTGCGTTTCTCTGCCCATGTTTGGTTTTCCTGTTTTTCCTGTAATCATTATTTAATTAGTCCCCATCTGTGTCTTGATTTCGTCCCAGGTGTTTCCAGTCATGTTCCCCTTTAAATAGTCTGTTCTGCCCCATGTTTGTCGTGGATTATTGCTAGTGTCTAGATCGTCTGTGAGTGTGTGTACCTGTGTCCGTCATCTCCGTGTTTTAATTAAATGTATCTAAAGAAGTTCCGTGTCTCCTCGTTCCGTGTTCCTGGCTCCTCCATGCAACCTCTTTGACGCGATCGTGACAGTGTGATTGTGTGGTATAGAATTTAAAATAGTCGGCACATCAGGCACAATCAGGGCCAGAGGAATTCTTAAAGAATGAATAGCCCTCAAGTCTTGGGTTAAACGCCAACTCGTTCCATCAGCTTTCCTGATGGGATTGATTGGTGTATTGTAAGGTGAGTGAGTGGGGACAATAACCTTGTTTTTCAAAAAAATTATCAATTACCGGTTGAATACCTTCAACCTTTTCTGGTGACAATGGGTATTGCTTCATGTACACAGGTATGTGTGATCAATTTTGCCTTGTAAAGGGGTATGTTACCGAGGCCTTATTCATCTTTAAACTGTGACCACAACGATGGCTCTACATCTGCAATGTTGTATTTAAATTGTTGTGGTTCGTCACTGCTCATGAATATGGTATTGCGTCCACAGTTGCATCTAAGACATCTGAATGCAAAGAGAAATTAACAGAGCTGTCTGAAAATACAATCTCAATGCTAAGTTTATGCATGAGATCTCTGCCCAAAATATTCAATGTTAAATTTGGAATAATTACAAATTTGTGAAATAAGGGTATGTGATTAAGTACCTTTACCTCAATGGCAGGTGTCATGTGACAAATAATGTCAGTCCCTGAAACCCCAACAGAGTACATAGTACGATTCGTGATCGGCCCTTCATAAAATTTAGCAGAAATAGAGTAGCACGTAACCCTTGTGTTGAATAAAATGAGTAATGTAATCTACCCCATTTACTTCTAAATTTAAAATTTTAGTTCATCCGTGCAATTGCTAAAAGAAAAACAAATCATTAACTGTGCATTTGGACCAACATTGCTCTGTGGGCATCCCTATGCATTTTTTTTTTTCGTTCATCCTTCTTGTTTATCCAAGACACCTGATATTGATCAGCATAATTCCTATAATTAAGTGGCGCTTGAGTATGGTTTATCTGTTGAGGCATTCGTGCGAAATCATGTGCCTATTTCAGCCTACACTCTCTTGCACAGTTCCCTGCCTTTCCGAAATAACAGGCGCGTTCCGGATCTTTTAGGACCTCCCCAGAGGTGGGCTCCGACTATACTGTGCACCGCCCCTTTGGGTCCCGTTGGTACACACAGACACAGCAGTCATTCGTTGCTGTGGAGCTGAAAACATAACTTCCTGTTTCGGCTTAAACAGAAACGAAGTAAAACCACCAGAAATGTCAACTCACGAATTCTTTGCCAAAATCTTCAACAGTTTGTTGCATTAAATTTGCAGTTGTTACACGAACCAAACGCGTCACATCTGGATTAATATTATTTAAGCACGTGTTAATAAACAGTGAGGACATTTAACCGCACATCGGAATACGAGCATCTTTATTCCCATACAAGCAGAAGCGGTCTCACCTTCATTTCGGTTGGTATTTGTGGCATGGGTTACAGACATGAGCACGAGCATCTAGAACACTCTTAACCTGATCAAAGTATTTTATTACACTTTCCGGATCGGTCTACCAAAATTCCTGAAGATCTCACTGTATACCACTGCCAGATTCAGTTAATATCATCTGCCAAAACTCCTAAAAAGATCGATCTGTAATCCGAGCCTCTTAATTGTGCAACGTGTGTGTAAGCGCAAAACATCTACAAATGTCTTAGAATTATTAGCGTTCGGGAGAGTTTTACATATAGTTTCAATCTCTCGTTGTTGCTGGTTTAAGAATAATTATAGGTCCTTCATGAAACCACGCTAGGACCGCTGCATGAGCCGGACCATGCGGGCGTGTTTCTTTGTTCAACTCAGAAGGGGGAAGGGGAGGGGGATGTGCACATGAAAAAAGTTAGGAAGAATATACATTTGAGCTGGTCTGAGCATTATTTTGGACATTAATTACGGCTGTATCATAAAGTGGCTGTGTCTTAACAGTCGACGGTGTGTCGATCAATATTTCATTCGCTTTATTATTTAGTTTTGGGCAGAAGTTTTGACAATAGTGTTTTTTCATATCTTAAAACATATTAATGGCCAAAGTCTGAATATACTTTGCTACAATAATATGTGAGCAGCATGATTGTTTATGTATGTGTGTTTATATGATTTATCAAAACACAAATTTAAATAATTATGTGGGTATTACTCTGATATAACAACTTAAATGTGGTTTTTGATTAAATAGCTTGAGTCCTTATAATTCAGATAGCTTAAAAACAATATTTTATTAAAAATGGTTGTATGCAGAATGTTGGTAGGTACAGAAAAAAAAAATATTTTTGTCTATGGAATAAAGTAATACTCCAAATGATTTAAAAAATTTAATAAAAATTAGCTTTTTTGATTCCTGATTCCAGCCTAAAAAAGGCATACCCAAAGTAAATTGCATTCTGTTCTTGGACCATTTAGATTAAATGCATTCCCCCCCAAAAAAGACACTTGGAGACTCCAAATGACCCTTTGTAACCAACAACACAAAAAAATGCTGCAATTCTTGAATGCTTTAATTTACAGTCATAATTTTGGGCTCTAATGAAAGGTTACACTTAGAGCTATTTAATTTCTCAGATTCACTGTAAATAATTGCTGACACATAGTAACTGAAGCTTAAACACGTTATAGTGACATTTTGTCAGCATTCTACCTCATGTAGTTTGTCTCCGTGCCTCCTTAGTTCTTCTTCCTGTGGTCTTGTTAGTGTTTTCTATCTCACCTGTGCCTTGTTTCCCCCTGTATATTTAAGTGGTGTATTTTTCCTTTTGTTCCTCGCTTGGTTTTTGAGTCTTTGCTCTGTGTTTCCTGCCTGGTTTTGCAAAGCCTCTCTAGCGACCCCAAGTAAGGTATCTCGAGTTACTTTCTTTAATTGAAATTGTTCCCTGGCTCTGTTTTCTCCCCTTCTGGAGTTTTTATTTTCTCTCTTGTTTTTTGATGTTGTTAATACCTTGGTCCGAGAATAATTTTGTTGAATTATTCATGCAAAAAACGTTTTCTTTTTTTATTAAACCTTAACTTCCTGGAATACTGCATTAAGTGTTTTATTTGGGTCCAACATTACCACTCTTGTGGCTCAGTGGTAGATCTCTTAACCACCACAGTAGGGCCAGCCAGATAGTTGTAATGCAGTGACAGCCAATCAGACTGAAGCATTTCAACAGCTGGCCAAAGAGCGGAAATGATGTCACAGCCAATCCAATTTTTTCATGCATTTATTTTTAATTTACCATTAATGGTCTAAACCAGGGGTTCTCAAAGTTTACATTCAAAGGTCCGAATCGGAATTATCATCAACGTCAAAAGGTCCGAAATAATTGTTATTACAAAACTTGTTTTTATAAACATGCTTATAACTTTATATAACAATTCAACTTGATCTATGCTTAATTATCATATTTATGATGTTATCAGGTCGTACTTGCGTTTTTGAAAATTAATCATAGTTTTATACAAATAAAACAAAAAAAACTTGGTTACTATACTTAAACCATGATAACAACAAATTAACCATGGCCTTGCTACACTAACCAAAGTTTAACCATGGTATTTGTAGTGAAACTGGTTATATAAATTGTAATCAATATGCAAAAGAAAAAATACATTTTTTACTACACTTTTATTATAATAAAACCATGGTTATTTTTCATAAGGGTTACTCAACATCACTGCATTTTTATACAGCTAAATGCCCAATAAGGCAGTTCTCATTTAGGCCCACATATTTTATGTTTCTGAAATAGTACTTCAATGTAACCTGCAGTCGCTTCAACTGAATTGCCAAAATCTTTAATTATATATATTTTTTTATATATATTTCATGGAGCACAAACGTCCAAACTATGTATATTTCAACCCTTTATAGACGAACTACATTCATGTTAATATGCCAGACGGTCAACAGTGAGAGGTTTTTGGAAACGTTGTTTTGTACTCGTTCATTCAGAAGTCTGCTACGGTTCGGTTCTTTGAATACGCTGCTAACTCTGCTGGTGTAGAAAGACTGCGTCGGGAAGGCGAAACCTCGCTCGCGGGGCGAAACCGGTGACATTATTCTACTGAATGAAAGTTAAGGTTTATCCAAAATGTCGCTAGTTGCTATGTGCTTTGTCTTACAAAAGAGTTTGTAATCACTGCAACACTGGTTCATGCGCCCGTGTGTGTGTGTGTGGCACGCACACCGCACGGAGGTCTGAGTGATATGAGTGCGCTTGAAATATCAAGTGGAGGCGGGTCCGGATTGAATTCCCTCCCGGTCCGGACTTTGAGAAGACCTGGTCTAAACCATTGTTTCACACAACTTTGTGCTTTTTATAAACAACATTATAAAATGTAACAATAGATTACTGTTTTAAATTTGCGTCTATTTTTTATTTACCATTAATGGTCTAAACCATTTGTAAGTCGCTTTGGATAAAAGCGTCTACTAAAAGACTAAAAAGTAAAAGTTTCACACGGCTTTGTGCTTTTTAATTACAAATAAGAAAAAGTAAATAAAACTATAAGATAAAACTATATAATAAATACTATATATACACACTTAAGAAAATTGAGAATTTAAATAAAATGACAAATGCATAGGCTACAACTAAATTTCAAAACTAAACATTTAAATGAAAACAAAAATAAAGCTAAACTATATACAGTATATATATATATATATATATATATATTTATATATATAAATATGTGTGTGTGTTATTTTATTTGTAGTAGGCCTATGTTGAAGTAATGTTACTAAAATAACTCCAATTTATTAAACTAAAGAAAATACCTATAAAGACATAATACATTCATACATAATTTATCTAAAATTAAAATAGATAACCCATCAAACGGCAGTAGTTTATCAGTAATCCTAAAAGAACACTGTCAAAAACACATGCTAACAAACAACAACTTGCACATAGTAAGAATTGGTTATAAAAACTAAAACAGATGTGAAACAAGCAGTAAGAAGGAAGATAAATAAAAATCGTTACTTATATCCTTTGGCAGTGTCCCTGTCTGGTGGAGTCGCACGGTAGAGTCGATGGTCTTTACACTACTCGGTCTTCAGGCGAAGGCTGCCGCGGTAAACTACGCTTTTTATACACGTCTCTACAGTAAACAAAACTAGCGTTTCCTAGCAACAACAACTGCGCTAAACAATGATGAGACAAGTAAATACACTTACGAGCTGTTTTTAACTTCTGCTGATAGACTGCTTCTCTCAAAGTCTATTTCTTTACACTGTCTTCTAAATTAACCCTAATAATCATCTAGCCTACTTGTTTTAATGAAAATAATCTCAAACTTGATTTTTACCTCTATGTTGATATTGTATACAATATTTGGATGCTGATCACCATTTACAGAATCATTATAGTAACATCTTTATAAAATTTAGTGATAGTTGGCTATAACATAGTAATGCGATAAAAAAATTATGACCATATAATCAGACAAAGTTAAATGTGAGTGGATACCGTTTTGCAACCAATTGAATTGCAATGTTAACATTAAAGGATGCAAGACGAGAGAGAGTAATAGTATGCTTTGTGTCAAGATATGATTTATTGCCCCCTCATAAAAGACCACCCATAACTGGACACGTACAGCCCCCACCCTTGTGTCTAGTCTCCCCACGTGGGGATCTTAGACGGATAACCCACGTGGGATATCTGATCCAGGGAGGAGGTGTGGAATGTTTTTGTGAAAAAAACTTGTTTTTGTGTGTGTTATTGAAATGTGCTTTTTTTAAACAAATTGTGAAACTGTGTAAAATGGGGAGAAAGGGAAGTTTTTATTAAAGTTTTTTCATACACATACATATGAAGACATCGAATATACACGTAAAATGACCAATATCTATTTTTCCAGAAAGCGTGGTTTAAAAAATTAGGTAAAATGCAGTGTAAGAAAAGAAATAAAAATGAAGACACATTAGTTAAACAACTAAGACAATATTAACATTAAGAAAATCTCGTGGTCTAACATTAAAAGCGAAATAATTTGAAATGTCTTACCTTACTGCGGTATAAAATAAATATCAAGTCGTTATAAAGATACGTTTCTCAGAAGTTTGTAATATTGCAATTTAAAACTAGTTAGTTTGACAATGAAAATAAAAAATCTAACTTTAAGAAGTAAGTAAGAAGACAAGGAAAGCTGTGAAAAGGTAAAAAGAATCGTGCATTTAGCCGTTGTCTAAAAAGAAGACAATATCAGAGGAGTTTGTTAAAACACAATATCAGAGGAGTTTGTTAAAAAGTCAAAAGATAGACTACAACAAATAGGTTATCATTAGCTTTCGCTGAAAGGAAAAGTTAAACGAGAGAATAAGACCTTATCGCATTCGTGTGTGTGTGTCCGTATAGAGCTCCGTGCACGACACCAGCCAAAGTTAGAATGAACTCACAAGCACAGCGGTGGCTGACCACGCCTAAGTCCCACCCCTAACATCGGAGGAGGGATTCCAAAGAGGGGATGAAACGATATGTTTAAAAAAGGAGTGTTGAGGATACAACATCTTCGCCTAGACAAAAAAAATAAAAATACAAACTGTGATTTTGTGAGTTTGAAAAAACAGAAATTATTCTACAATAATGGCAGAAGCATCGTCGCCTAAAACCCCCGAGAAGACCGTTCATGATGCTATGGTTGATCTCACTCTGGCGCCTAGGAAGATGAAACACGGCCCGTGTCTGGCTAGCTTCCTCCACGAACCTTTGGATAATGTTAAGCGTGAGTTTCGTTTATCCGGCAATCGCATTTGCGGTTACAACTTTGACAAAACCAACAGAGAGGTCAGGTTGAGCACCACGGACAGTGATGAAAGGATCACGTACCACACCACCGACGACCCCGACTTGTTTTTCACCGTAAAAGACTGGTGTTTACTTTACAACTATGTTTGGCGTGATTTAAAAGACGGGTGCGACGACCCTCTATTCATAGGTGAATGGAACGGTGTCACACCGGGAATGCGATACAGAGTGTTGGGGGATCACGTCAACAAGCACGCGGATGATTACATTTACATACTTTGCATTGAACACACTGAAGGTCTGCCTGAACGCGTTTGGCCAATATCTGAAGAGGATCACCTCAAATACTATAGCATTAAATTCTTGTTTCGATGGAAAGATGTACCTGCGTTAGAAGATATATTCGGAAAGATCGACAAATTTGTTTAAGTGGTGCGAGGCGTTTGACAAATACAACAGCATAAAAGTAAGATTGTTTCACCCTGAATGGTGTGTGACCAGTCGGAGAGACGTTCACGTGGCTCCGCCTACATTCTATAATCATTAAATACAGAACGTCAGGACTCTCAGAGGATATAAACCTTGACCGTTAACGTCGGCAATATGTCCCAAGAAAATACCTCACCCAACTCCTAGTTTTGTATGCGATGACGGCGTAACCGCTACGGGATCGTCTACGGACAACGCTGTCTGGCTAGACAAAATTTGTACAGAACTTGTATACCACAATCTTGCATTCTTGGCAAAGTAAAAAACATCTCAAACCGTCCCGACTGATACTGCAGGCACCGAGGGCGTCTCGGATGCGGTCGACGGGTGCATCGGTGTGACAGGTCATAAAATCATTAAATCAGTTGTCGAGATCATTCTGGAACATCTAGTGGACAGACATCTGAAGAAAAATAGCTACGGCTGCGAGGTCGATCATCCTTCGCAAACACAACATTCGTGTCTCTATGAGTCCCCTGCATAATATTTTCTCGGATATTTTGAAGAACTGCGGGGTAAAGTGTGTAAACCTGGTCTAAAACTCATTCTGGCCCGAACCTTGAAACTGTTTGGTTTATCACCGCACCTCCAAAGGATTCAGGGTGTTGCCGATGCTGTTCTGTGCGAGCTCAGAGATGAGATGTACATAGTGGGTGGATTGGCTGAACTCAGGACGAAACTTGTGGATGAAACCTGCGAACAAGCTATTTACGACGCTGTTGACAGATGGAAGGAAAGCGAATCTGCAGATTCTGACTAACCTGAAGAGTCATGGGGAATCTCTGCAATTGTCTGACAAAACTCTTAATTAAAGATCAAATTAAGAGCGAAATAATGCATTTATTACATAAGATTATCGATGATGATGGGGCTAATTGTTTTGTGGATAATAAATGTTTAATGAAATAAAAAAATCTAATGTCTGTTGTACGGGGTATGTCGAGTGAGTGGACTGTTATGACAAATCAATGTATCGCATAGGGGTGTGATACCCACACTGTGGTTAAATACATTATTGAAATTGTGTCTGAAACTGAAGAAAGTCTTAAAATAGGTAACATTTTATGTCTTTGTACTTATGTAACCGATGTATGTGTGATGATACAGGCAAGAAACAAATCGATGGATGTGCTTAAAATTATTGATGTATTAGTTGATTATGTGATTGAGAAAAATATTGTAATGTGTGTGAAATTCCTTCAGTATCTAGATGTTGTGTAACCAATCGTATTCAATGTTTTTACATCCATTGTAAATAAAAAACCTTCGACACTACCATCGTGGTCATTATTTTCTGAAAAAACATCGGAGTAAGATGTCTGAATTAATGAAAAAGGTGTACTACAACCCTTCAGATCCAGGATCTTTGGGAGGTAAAGAACGGTTAAAACAAGGTGTGTTACAGGAATACGGAGTAGCTCTGAAGGATAAAGACGTGACGGATTGGTTAGCAGCTCAGGACGCCAATACATTACACAGAACTGCACCTGTCAAATACAAACGTAATAGAGTAGTGGTGTACGGGAAAGATGTGCAGTTTCAAGTAGATCTGGTCAACATGTCTGCACATACGAAAGAAAACGATAATATAAAATTTTTACTGACTTGCATAGATGTTTTCAGTAAGTATGCTTGGGCTCGCCCGCTGAAGAATAAGACAGGAAAGGAGGTCACGAAAGCATTCGATTCCATACTCAAAGAAAACCGAGTGATAAGGGCACCACATTTTTTAACAAACATTTTCAGCAACTGATGAAAAAGTATAACATACACCATTTTGCTACAGCGAGTGACATCAAAGCATCTGTAATCGAGCATTTTAATTGGACTCTTCGGGACAGATCCTCACGGTTTTTAACGGCTGTCAATTCAAAACGTTATTACGATATCTTACAAGATCTTATAGATGGGTATAACGCGAGTTATCACAAAAGTATTAAAATGCGACCCCTGGACGTACATAAAGAAAACGAAGCGGATGTGTTTAATAATCTGTACGGAAGGATGCTTAAAGACGCACACATTTTTAGATATAAAATCGGTGATGAGGTTAGGGTGTATAAAGTCAGAAACGTGTTTTCTAAGGAGTATGAGCAGAATTACACGGAAGAGTTTTTCACAATAGTGGCCTGTGTACCACGGACCACTCCAGTGGACAGGTTGCAAGACTACGATGGTGATATTATCGATGGATGTTTTTATGAAAAAGAATTACAAAAGATTATAGTAAATCAAGATAAGACATTTAAAATAGAAAAGATTTTAGATCGAAAAAAGAGAAGAAAACAGATGTTCTGTCTTGTGAAATGGAGGGGCTGGCCTCCTAAATTTTCGTCATGGTTGTCAGAACGGGATATCTTTGACATACAGAAAACCTTAAAGTAACGACGAGTCTATCATAACCATCATTCGTGAAAAAATCTACATCATGGGTGAAGGATGGTTTTACGTCACGCTACCTTGCAATGCATCGATGAACATATACCCTGACAATCGTATTTCTAATTACAAAACAAGACTTGCCAGAAGCATGAACCTCAAAGGACCGTGGGAGGTGGGTTTGATCGAATTGTATTATCTGATTACCTGGTACACATTTAACGATGAGGATGCAACATTTATTATTAACACGGACCTCAGCATACTAGGGTATGATGAGAAATACCCCAAAGAGGTCGAGGGTGTGATTATCTATATTAAAGAAAAAAACCTTCAAAACATATCTAAAGTATGCAATGCATTAAAAACCGGATATTACGAGGATGTACTGTTTCTGGTTAGAGAAATAAATGCAAATCTACCTCCTAGAGTGACCATCGGTTACGATCACGTCAAAAACAGGACATTTCTAAAAGTACCACTGAATACATCTCTGATATTTTACGGAAAATTGGCCGTTATTTTAGGCTTAAAACCAGGGGTGTCTCTAGGGTCTGTAAATCAAAGTCGTAAAGACCATTCTGGCGACGCATCTGTCGTGACATACACCCCTCACCAGGCTGATATAAGAGGTGCCTTTTATAGCATGTACACAGACATTATCAAATATCAATCAGTCGGCGATTCGTATGTGCTACTACTGAGAACTGTACATATAGAGTGAGCGTCTAACGATTTCGTCAGTGTCAGATTCGATAAGCCGCATTACGTGCCTGTGAATAAATCTAATATTACGGACATTTGCATCGAAGTCAAAGACGATCAGAACAAACACGTCCGTTTCACTTACGGTAAAGTTGCGGCCAAACTGCACTTCAGACCTGTGAAATAGGTTTTAACAAACTATCACGCGATCATGGACCCCGAACGCTACGTCGCATACTACCGAAGCCAAGCCGGTAACGGGTTACCCGGCTATGCCGGTGGGCCTGTTATGTACGGGGCCGGTATAGGAGGTATTTTCAAAGCGCTTTTCAGAACTGCGCTACCTCTGTTGAAAAGAGGTTTTAGTATAGTAAAACCACATCTAAAAACCGCAGCGAGAAACATAGCTAGTGACGTTGTAACCAGTGCCCTATCAAGATCTTATAACGACACTAACAACGATGGTCAAAATGGCAACAGATTAATGGTTATGTCGCGCGGTTCTTTTAAACCGCCTGGCGCACGAATATGTAGGGGCAGTGGCCGTGTGAAGAAAACTAAACGTACTAGTAAGAGACGCACGGTCGCAAAACGTTCACAACGCTCCCGTACGAAACGTTTAAAGAAAATCCTCCGTGTCAAAAGACCCCTGAATACTATTTTCTAAACCATGGCTCTATTCCACAATATGTCGGAGGAATGTATTAAATCTGAACTAGATTTATTTACAGTGCCTATGACCCAGACGTCTATTGAAAAAAATACCTACGTCGAAATACCTCCTCTATCAGCGATAACAGATTCGTCACCGATATAATTTTTTATTGCGGGGACAGGTGAAGATTACATCGATCTAAATAACTCCTTGCTATACACCAGGATCAAAATAACCAGACCGGACGGGGGCAATATAGCGGATGGTGCACCTGTCGGGTTAATAAACTACCCCGGAGCGTGTATATTCTCGCAGGTGGATGTTTCTCTAGGCGACCGTCTGATAACACAGAGCTCCAGCACATATCCTTACAGATGTTTGATCGAAGCTCTGATCAATTTCGGTAGAGACACCCTCGAAAGCGTCTTTTCAGCAGGTTTGTTTTACAGAGACATGGCGGGGCACATGGATGCCACAGACCCCGTGGGACCAAACGTAGGGTTAATGAAGCGAGCAGCGTTTACAACCGCTAGCAATGTCGTAGAATTATTAGCACCCATTCATAGTGACATTTTCTCTCAAGAAAAATTAATGTTGAACGGTGTGGATATAAAAATACGAATGACGAGGGGTAAAGACGAGTTCTGTCTGATGCGTGATGACGCTACCGCTTATAAACTCAATATAGTTTCCGCATCTCTTTTTGTGAAAAAAGTATCGGTTTCACCGGGTTCTTGGGACGTTACCAAAATCTATAATTTTGGCAATGACAGAAAATGCAGCTTTTTCAGGGGCTTACGATAAAAACCCCTTTGCCTTTAAACATTTTAATCTGAAATTTCTGGCTTTATATCGTGATGGAGTTCAAATCCCTTCCAAACCATTTCAGCCAGAATATGAGAACGGATCTGCCATGAGGGACTTTTATCAGCTCGTATTATCTACCGGAAGACATCTTAAAAATCAGGCTCTGGCAATAGATCGACAGGATTTTCTCAACGGCTATACTCTCTACGGATTTAATCTATCACCCGACGAAGATTGTTCGAATCACATATCGCTAACACGTTCGGGAAACATTCGACTAGAAGCCCGATTCAGACAACCTCTCGCGCGATCCATAACCATCATCGTATACGCTATTTTTGATTCGATCGTTGAAATATCCAATAGAAGACAGGTGCTGGTCGATTATTACTGAGACCGACGAAATGAATACCGTCCAACTAATGGCTGTTATGGATAAAATGACACACAACACGTATTTTTGGGGTGTTCTTCCATGCGATTACCTGCCTAAAACTCTGTTAAAGAATTTACCGGCCATGGTTATTTTTAATACCGACCCGTCCACAGAACCGGGTCAGCACTGGGTGGCCGTCTACATAAACAGCGATGGTGTTAGTTGTTTTTTTCGACAGCTTTGGAGGAGCTCCTAAAGATCCACGTTTTCCGAAGAACCTCCATGATTTTTCTAAAAACAATTCTATACATGTGGAATACTCTAAAAAGCAGGTCCAAGATTTCACATCAGATACTTGCGGCCAACATTGCGTGTTTTTTCTGTATCACATGTCAAAAGGACACGCTTATGAAAATATTGTTAAAAAGTATTACGATGATCTGATAAAAAATTATGCCATGGTCGTTCGATTTGTAAAGAGACTGAAACCTTGTCTCTGTGATACATTTAATTGTATTCAGTGCGTGCAAATATGTAAATCTCTGTAATGCCCCTAGAACAGTTCTATAATATGTGTTTAATAAAAGGAGTTGTAATCACAAAAAGCCTCAATGTATGTATGTATGAATAAAAGACAATAAGCAATCAGTCATATATTTTTATTAACAACACACACGTTTATTACAAATCGTTCAAACATGTTTTACAAACAACAACATTAAAAAGTTAACCACGCATTAGCATCAAGAGTCGGTAAATTAAATGTGTTTCTGAGGGGGGTGATAAGTTGTGACGTAGCCACAAGCCTTTTACCTCCCCGTTTTTTCAACGGGGACGGCATCTTTGGCGACATCTGATGGCTGTGTGCGGTTGATTTCCTTTTAAGAGTCTCGACAGAGCGTTTAACTTGTGGGTTGGCTATGGTTGAAAAGGGTATATTTAAAACAGCAAAAGCATCCAGAAATTCACTCCATCCGCAAGGTCTGTATTCATCACGGATCATATGAGGAGCTGTTATACTTTTAACCAAGTCCAACATGTGTGATCCGTTAATTACACATCCTTTAAACACAAACTCTCCAGAATCTGTCCATGTACACAATTGTTTGGCATTAGACATTTTATTCAAGATGAATTTGATGTCGACATTTTTGCTTGACATATATTCCAGCCACTGTATTGACGGAGTGGAATATGCTTTGTATTGATTAAGATAGGCGTTTTTGGGTGTTAGGGCTATTGTGTCTTTGGTTAAAAAAAAGTGTTTTATACACCTTCATTGCACACCCCGCATAGCGTCACACAACCGAATGGATCCACATTTGTACACTCGATAAATTCCTTTCTGTATTTTATACATCCCTCTCGTAATAAAATTACATCATTTTTGCAATACATTGCGAGTTGTTTTTAATCAAATATCTGTCCTTCTACGCTCTCGTACCATCTGTCAAATTTTTCACGCTCATGGTCAGACATGGTGTAATATCCGTAATGTTCTTTAGACGGATATGGACCGACATAATCTGCATTTTGCAAATGATTAAAATTATGGGGAAAGTAACCTTTTTCGTCAGTGTCGAGGTTTAAAGCGGAGGTCATTTTTGACAATTTCATAGGCAGGAAACTGTAACTGTCTATGTATCTCTGTTTAAACGCTTGATCGTACATATATACAAGTCTGCACCCTTGGAGTATAATTTTCGGTGTCAACCCCTGACTTGTGAAATACTCGAGCAATATATAAGAATCGAAACCTGCAGCATTGTGCGCTATAAATGTAAAGTCTGCAAATTTTGGACGTCTGAAATGTTTGATCATACGGTCTACACAACCAACCCCTTCAGCTGTAAACACTTTACCCTCTTGCGAAACGGCACACACGTAATTTGCAGTATGTTATCCATTTTCATGCATTGTCTCGAAATCAAAATAAATATACTTATCGCTATATTCGTCAGGTTTTATGGGTTTGATATAACAACTGTGATGTCCTCCGTCTATCAGAATGTCGCTGCAATGCGGACATTTGGACGTGTACACAAGTGTGATAATAGTTTATCGCCCGACCATTTCGTTCTATACTGTATGCAACATTTCTCGCAATATTTTACGAGATCACACCTAAACCTTGGACCGTCACTTTCCGATTGTTTAAGTATTTCATAACAGAACTCAGATCTGCAATACCTCGCGCAATCATTGCACTGTATCCATTTCTCGGCGTGCGTGTGGCACTGAGACGTATTGCATACGTTACATGTAAATTTACAATAATGTAAACTACGATCGTTAAATCCTTGATAGCAATACTGGCAGACATACCGTAACCTAATAATCCCTTCAGATTTTTTATCATGTAATAATGCTCCTCGTGTAGATATAAGTGTACGTTGTTCTGATGTGTTTCATCTGCATTTGTATACACTACCAATTCACCTGAAGATGATCTGTGAAAGATAACTATTTTCAAGTCTAGAGCCGTTTCGAATTTAGACACGTCGTGAAATGCAATTTTATCTTGCGGCTCATAACCCAGATCTGTGTGTATGTTTTTGGCTATTCTGATCAGTTCCTGATCGGGACAATGTGGGTTTAAAAAATGAGCTAGACAAATACTGAAACACATATTGTCTGCTATATTTTTGGGGGCAAAAAGATTCATCTTATTTTTTTGAATGACCATATTGTGTGCTAAATAACTGTAAAACAGAATCACAACCCACATCTGCATTGCTTTGAATCACGCATTCGATTTGATCAATAAATGTATTAACATTATGATTATTATCTGGTGTTAGAACCGCGTTGATATCTGTGGGGAGACTCTCACCTTGCAGAGAAACATTCATAAAACCGGTTTCGCCTGTCATCAACCGAGAAAAATCTATAATCTCTTTCAGAATATCCTGCAAAAAGATATGATATGCTGCATAATCATCAGAGACTATTTCGCGGAAGTTTAAAGTTCTACGAATTTCTAAACCATTAAATCTCTATCTCGGGATAATTGTAAAATCACCCACAGGACCTCCTTCGCTTATTAGTCTGTCTATAAAATTTCGACTGAGCCCCATATCTGGAGCTGACGGATCATAACCCGAAGCATCGTCGTTAACCGGTCCACTACCCATCTGTGCACAGTCATTTATAGATGCTGCCAGCCATTCATTCTGTTCGTCTATGATTTTGTGTAATCTTTCGACCATATTAAGCGAATGTGATGGTAGCATTTGTAACTCGTTGTTAATGATTTCGTGTAACTGTTCGATATTATTTTGAAAATCGTGTCTAGGTCTCGAGGGTGTCTGATCACCATCATCATCATCTGGTTCACAGTTGTGTGAATCATCATGACATCTCTTACCGCTCATTTTGAAAATTTATTTTAAAATCAGAAAATACAAAAATGGTTCAACCTCAAAGACAAACGTGTGCACCCTGTTGAAAACTCTGTTCTTCTAAAGTGTAGAAACTCAGAAGAGAAGACCAGGAGACTTCGGATTCGATCGTAGAATTCTTTATTGAAAAAACCCCAGTGTGATGGTAGGCTGCAGTCATCGAAATCTCTTCTTAAGTAACTTTACAAGGTTATTTTATAGGCATTTTTGGAGGAGGACTTCTTGGAGGTGGAGCCAAATTCCAACAAAGCAAGCACATGTTGGTTTTGTTACCAGACTTCCCGTAATCAAATCTCATCAACATCATCAAATGCATAGACACTAATTCAATCAACCTAAATGAATCAACGTCTGGCAGGGGTTCTTTGAATCAACATCTGTTACCAGACTTCCCGTGGTTCTAATCTCATCAACATAATCAAATGCATAGACACTAATTCAATCAACCTAAACGAATCCACATCTGGCCAGGGGTTTACACCAATCAACGTCTGGCAGTCAACATGACTTGATTGAGACAAAGCACAGTTATACATTGAGTTAAAAAGTGGATAATAATAATCTAAATTAAACATGTAAATACAATTTGTAATCCTTCAATTCCCCCTTTGAGAGTTCTAATAACTCTCACAAAATACAAATTTAGACACTTAAAAGTTAATTCTTGTAACTTGTAATCGTTACAGGCACATTGTACATGTTCTGTGTTGCTTATATGTAATTGCATGCTGACACAGAAACAAAACATGCAATTAGGGTCCGTGTGGTTCTTACGGGTAATAATCTCTTCTGGTTGGAACTGTCATTTCCTCGTGAGAGGCGGGCGTCATTTGCTAACAAGTTTCCGAAACATGAAGAATTATCTTCAGTCATCTGGTGTAATTTTGCTGAAAGATCAAGAGTACGGAAATCTTGATCATGTTGATGGATGACTGAAGTTCCCGTATGTGAGTCTCTGCGTTGTGTATTTTTTTTTTCTTTCTTGTGTGATAGTCGGCTCGGCAATGGGTCTAGTTGTCTTCTAGAGGTTGTGGTTTCATCCGCAGGTGAGAAGGGTGGTGCATATGGATCTCAGGACAGCCATCAGGTGGTATCTGCACAGAGGAAGACAGAAACACAAACAAGAGAGAACAACGGCACAGAGCAGTATTTGTAGAGTCTGCAAACATTAGGGTTGTATCCTCTGTTCAAAATATAGTCTGCTATGGTTGTTCCTTCTTTCCCTATTTCTTAATTCCTGCGACACCTAAAGAACAGTGAGGAAAGGATGGACTAATGGAGGGGAAAGGCCTATGAGGAAATCTTCACCTCAGGGTTGGCCCCCGAAGCCTGTTGCTTTCGGTTCTTCCCTGGGCTCCTCACTGGTTCTTGTGTCTGCCCTATCCTATCCCTGCAGGGGGAGGAACAACCTTACAATGTGACACATGAGTCCAAGTTTTCCTTCCCTGACACAATACTGCAGCTGCTGTAATCAACATCACTTGATGTGGTCCGTACCACTTAGGCTCTAATGGCTTGTTTTGAATGCCTTTATCATGACCCATTGACCTGGGACGATTGTGTGTCCACCTTCTGGTGGAGTCTGCCAACACGACTCAACTCTCTCTTTGGCACTCTGCACTGCCTTTGTGAGGTTTTCACAGTAGCGATCAGGGCATCTGAAACAATGTGCACATCAGCATTTCTAAGATCAATCACACCTGGCATCTGCATTGGGCGTCCAGTAATAATCTCATGAGGGCTCAGTCCTACTGATCTGTTAGGTGATGCTCTCATACTACACAGTACTGCGGGCAGTGCTTCAACCCATGGTACTCCTTCCTGATGCATTTTGCTTAGCCTGGTTTTGATTGTTCTGGGTTGCGTCTTTAGCCCACTCCTGTACTCCCTGTACACACACGACTGTACAGCTACACACAGCTCCAATGTCATCGTCAAATTTGCTGATGACACACGGTGATAGGCCTGATCACCGACAACGATGAGACGGCCTACAGAGAGGAGGTGAGTACCCTGACTAAATGGTGTCAGGAGAACCACCTCTCACTCAACATCGACAAGACCAAGGAGCTGGTGGTGGATTACAGGAGACAGAGCAGAGAACACACACCCATCACCATCGACAAGACACCTGTGGAGCGGGTGACCAGCTTTAAGTTCCTCGGCGTTCACATCACTGAGGATCTCACATGGTCTGCTCACACAGATGCAGTGCTGAAGAAGGCACATCAGCGTCTCTTCTTCCTGAGACGGCTGAGGAAGTTTGGAACGAGCCCCAGAATCCTCAGGTCCTTCTACACCTGCACTGTGGAGAGCATCCTGACCGGCTGTATCACCGCCTGGTTTGGAAACAGCACCGCTGGCAACCGCAGGGCTCTGCAAAGGGTCGTGCGAACTGCCCGCCACATTGTTGGAGGTGAGCCCTCCCTCCAGGATATCTACACCAGGCGGTGTACAAGGAAAGCCCGGAGGATTATCAAAGACTCCAGCCACCCGTCCCACAGACTGCTCTCTCTGCTGCCCTCAGGCGACGTTTCCGCAGCATCCGATCCCGCACTAGCCGACTGAGGGACAGCTTTTTCCCTCAGGCTATCAGGCTAATGAACAGTCACAAATAACTCACCTACATCACACTCCCACTCACACAACATGCCATGCACTGCACTTTAACACCGTTCAACTGGACTACACGCACACACTGCACTAATCACAACCTATCTGCTATCACTGGACACCATACAATGCACATCCACGACACTGCATATGCATAATCTGTTGCACCTTTGCACATCTATCTGCTGCTCAACCAACCAATCTGCTGTTAATTTATAATCTGTTGCACCTCACATTATTACTATGCATAGACTACATTATGTATAGATACTGTACATAATGCAGATGTGCCCATACGGTGTATAATGTGTCGTTGATAATTAAGTATG
Source organism: Gymnocypris eckloni scoliostomus (assembly GCA_027564155.1). NCBI lineage: Eukaryota > Metazoa > Chordata > Actinopteri > Cypriniformes > Cyprinidae > Gymnocypris > Gymnocypris eckloni. The sequence continues at coordinate 32,254,483 of CM050425.1, forward strand.
TCTTTATAGTACACTATGTGTACTGAGTATATGTATGTGTATTTTGCACATTGTCTTCTGTACAGTCTGTAAATATGTACTGTCCATATGTAAATTGCTGTTGCTTTTTTGCACTGTCTGTCCATATGTAAATTGCTGTTGTTGTTGTTTTTTTGCACTGTCTGGAGCACTGTAAATGCTCCAGTGCAGTTTTTTGCACTGTCTGTCCATGTGTAAATTGTCTGTTGTTGTTGTTTTTTTTTTGCACTGTCTGTCCATAGGTAAATTGTCTGTTGTTTTTCTGCACTGTCTGGAGCACGCTCATAAGAATTTCATTCACCAAGGCACTTGTGCTGTGGTGATGTGACAATAAAAGTGATTTGATTTGATTTGATTTGAACACATGTGTGTTTGTGTGTGTGTGCGTGTGTGTGTGTGTGCAATAGGTTAAATAGTTTACACTCTGAGTTTTTCCCTAAAAAATAGGTTGTGAGGGATTTACATTTTTCTAACTCATAGTAGTTATATTATACTATGAATATAATCAATATGTGATGATTTTTATGGGATTATTTATTAAAGTTTAATTACAGTGCTTGCTGGGAGTATAATGCTATGAGCTGTAACTGATGTGTTTTTTGGTACATTTTGGAATTGGGTGTGTGTGTGTTAGTAGCCTTGTGTGCAGAGAAAAACCACAGAGGGGCAGTTTGAAGAAGCTACAAGCACATAGAAAACAAAGAAGTACACACTGTGAGAACATTCTGTACCAAGGTGAAGTGGGAAAAATACCCCCACACACATAACAGTTGAGTGTTTGGTATCAGTTGATAAGGGAGCAGAAACTGAAGGGGGGAGAGAGTCACATGTTGTTTTGCAGGACCCAAGGGAACAAAGGGAGGAGAATGTTGGTTGGAGGAGCGTTGGACGGTTCTGGCGGCCAACGAGAAAATGACACAAGTCGACACATATCTATAAATACTCTGTGAAATGTCTTCCTGTGGTTGGTTCTCTGTGAGACGTTGGTCTGAGAGACAACCCAGCGCGCTGTTCTGATCAATAAATTTCAATACTTTGACTTTTGAAGCCTCCTTCTATTTTTGAACACGCAGGACAATTTGAAGTCCAACAATTTGGTGACCCCGCGACGTGATAGAAGAAAAGGCTGTAGACCTAAGGGGCCGTTGAGGGCCAATTCCGGGACGGAACGCATTTGAGTTCAACACACGGTACCGAATAAAAAAGGTAAGCAGAAACCTGGTAAATCCAAATTCTGCAATTGGACATTCTAAATTTATGTGTTGAATTTGAATTGTATTCTGTTCCATTTAAAGAAAATAAAAACAAGTGTTGATATATATTGATCAGAAATTATTGTAAGTACCGAGGGGTAACCAGTCCACCCGGTCAAGAACTGAGGGGTAACCAGTCCACCCAGTCATTATTGTGAGTACCGAGGGGTAACCAGTCCACCCGGTCAAGAACTGAGGGGTAACCAATCCACCCAGTCATTATTGTAAGTACCGAGGGGTAACCAGTCCACCCGGTCATTTATTGTATAGAGAGTGTTAAGACTGTAAACAATTGTATACATTTGACATATGAAATTGCTGTGTAAATAGCTGTAGTCGTTTTTATCCGCAGTGTTGGGTTATTATTTTGCATCTGTTGAATGAAATGTTGTTTTTGTGATTTGTTGATAAAAGATAAAACTGTTTGATTGTACATTTAAAGAAAAAGGGAACAAGACCTATTTGTGTCTTTCTCGCTTGAGCTGTGTGTCTGTGAGAGGCAGAGAGAGTAAAAAAGGAGGGGGCTTTTTGACTGTGTGAGTGAGTGCATTTATTTGTAATCATTTCTTTCTGTTGCTAATTCTTTCTGTTTCTACTTAATCATTTTTTGAGAAGACTGAAGGGTTTTATAATCCTACAGCAGTTGGTGAATCTAGAGTGTCAGATTATTAAAGTGCATTGTGTGTATTATTAAAAATGTCTGAATTTGAACATGAGTGTGAAGAATACGGGTGCCCACCTGTCACAAAGCAATGGGGAAACGTAATTGATATGTTGATGGCTCAAACTGAGCCTAAAAATCAGAAAAAAGAGGGAAAAATGTGGGAAAAGAAATGGAGTCAGATTTGTATTGAAAGTGGGTGGGATAATCCTGAAAAAATGTCCGTAGCATTAGCACCCAAAATTAGAGATATGGAAAAAAGAGCGCACGATAAGCTGAAACGGCATGTTGAAGGAGAAGATAAAGTTAAATGGATAAACAAGCGAAGTCATACTAATCAGGAGGAAGAATATAGAACTGAGGTCAGATTATGGACAAAACTAGCAATAACAGCTACTGCATTGAGTCCTTTTAAAAAGGGAAGGGGAGAACATGTGAAGGCAGAGAAGTAAGAGAAAAAAAACACACTCACACAGCCATGAGGGAGGGGCTGGAGCAACCAAGAGCGAGGCTGAGATTATCCACAACGCTGTCACAGCCAAGACAGAAAGAGAGAAAGAGAGAGAACTGTCCACAAGGAGGAGCCAAGGAGAGCGGAAAGTGAAGATGGAATGAAGCCAGGTGGTCTGAACCCCTGAAAGTCACTTCAAGGACCTCACATTGTGTTCGCTTGGCTGGGAAAGGTGACACGTGGTATCATTTATCTGCATGTACCGCTTCTGATCCCCCCAGCAGGTCTCTTGCTCAAACTGCTGTGGACCTGAGGACTCAGGTCCAAGAGAGGGAGATACCATACCAGATACCAGAGATACAACACAAGAAGGGTAACCTGTTTCTGAGCCCTCCTCAAGAGCCCTTGGCACATTGTGTGAGTGCAGATTGTGCATATGGTGCAGGGATTGCAGTGACATTTAAGGAAAAGTATGGGGTGGAAAAAGTGAGACAGCAAAACAAAAACCTGGTGAATGTGCAGTGGCGCAGGAAGAAGACGGCAGAACAATTTTCACTTTAATCACAAAAAAGTGTACTGATCTCCCCACATATGAAGATTTCACTAACAGTTTGAAACATATGAGAGAGTGGTGTGTAGAACATAGAGTGAAAAGTGTTTCTGCACCCGGCTTGGGGTGTGGTTTGGACAAACTAGACTTCCAAAGAGTCCAGGACATTTTGAGAGAAGTTTTACCAGAATAGATATAGTCATAACCATATACTCATTATAATTATCGTTTAGGAATGCTTGAGGTAGTCTTTAACTATATATAATTACATCTGTATTTACCTATAAATGTATGGTTTGATGTTTTGTGTTTAAATTTCATTTCTACTAATTTTGTGTTTTAAAGAAGGTATAAATGAGGTTGTGGAAGATTGGCCTGCTGAAGTACCAAACCCGCACACGTTGCTAACCAATGTTCCATCTGCTGCTAATTATTTTACTGTGATTGATCTCTGCTCAGCTTTTTTCAGTGTTCCCCTAGCTGAGGAGAGCCAACCACTGTTTGCATTCACCTACCAAGCCCCAGATGTATCATTCACCAAAGCAATGGGGAAACTGAAAAACCTGAGAGAGGAGGTGACCAAGAATGCTGGAGCAGACATGCATACCTGGGATTGGTTTAATTCACTTTTTGGGTCTTGGGGACAATGGTTAACCAAAATGGGCATTGTTGTTATGTTTCTTTTGTTGTTCTGTTGTATTGTGCCTTTCATCAGATCAATGCTGGCCAGTGCTACAGCCAAACAGATGATTAATGTGTCAGTGAGACCAACTGGAATTGATGTTGGATGCACCAACATGTATACAGTGGGACCTGGACTGGATGAACTGGATGAATTTGTGTAAAACATCCTTGACCGAGTGGTAGGGAAGGGGTGCCTTTTATTTTCATTTATTATTTTTACCTTGTATTGTAACTTTTGATAGAAAGGGAGTTAATATCTTCATTGTATTTTCTTTTCATATTATGTAGTAACATTAGAATATTTGGATAGAGTAGGAAGGAAGTTAGATGGTTTTATGTATTTTATTTTGGCATATACCCTTCCTGAAGTCATTTGTTTGAAATCTTTATCTTTGAATCATGTATTCTGAAAGCATTTATTTATAAATAGCATTTAATCTCCTATATACATCAAATGTGAAATGTAATTATTTTTTGCAAAGAAAGAAAGCGTTGAAGGTTTAAGCAGGTCAGTGTCCGTGTTACGAGGCAATGCAACCAGAAAAGGGGACGATAAGAAAAGACTTTAACCTTCATTATCGGTATGTAGTTTATTTCTTTAACACTGGAGAATTATCACTGGAAAATATGAAAAGAAGAAAGGACCGACGAGCATCTCAGTGTTTAGCAGCATGAGTAGATTCAACTGGAGGTTTAAAACCCACCATCTACTCCAACACCAGATAGAGCTGAAGGGCATTGAAGCTGCCTAAGAGCTCCTCTGGCAACGAAGGACAACAATCACCAGATAGCGCCAAGCTACCGGAAATGTTTGGAGTTCCTCTGGCAGCGTGGGATAGACCAGTGCATAATATATTGCATTATATTACTTTGTTTTTTCTAATCTTGATATTTGATAAGTATAATCATTTGACTAATCATTCATGTACTCTACATAACCATGACAAGCATGGGCAAGGCTAAAAGACATGCACATGCTTTAAAAACACATTGCTGATTTATTTTGAGTGTTCATTAACCCCAAGAATGTATAGGTAGGGAAGTAGATTATTTTACTCTTCTCTAGTCAATGGTGAGAGGAGATGTTTGATCTGACTTCCTCTGGAGTGCAATAACATGAAAAAGCCATTTGTTAAGAGAAAAGATGATGGAGGACCTTTATTGGTTCATAGAAGGATAGAAGGACGGGTGGACTTGTGATGTTGCACTCTGGGTAAGGGATATTAGTGGTGAGACTCAGTAAGTCTCATAGGGGGATATGTTGTGTTGTTTTTCTTTATAGTATGTTATTTACTCAATATGGTGATGATGATGAGGAATGATGTGTGACCTCTTTGAGAGGTCAAGAGAGGGATTGAGGGATTTACATTTTCTAACTCATAGTAGTTATATTATACTATGAATATAATCAATATGTGATGATTTTTATGGGATTATTTATTACAGTGCTTGCTGGGAGTATAATGCTATGAGCTGTAACTGATGTGTTTTTTGGTACATTTTGGAATTGGGTGTGTGTGTGTAAGTAGCCTTGTGTGCAGAGAAAAACCACAGAGGGGCAGTTTGAAGAAGCTACAAGCACATAGAAAACAAAGAAGTACACACTGTGAGAACATTCTGTACCAAGGTGAAGTGGGAAAAATACCCCCACACACATAACAGTTGAGTGTTTGGTATCAGTTGATAAGGGAGCAGAAACTGAAGGGGGGAGAGAGTCACATGTTGTTTTGCAGGACCCAAGGGAACAAAGGGAGGAGAATGTTGGTTGGAGGAGCGTTGGACGGTTCTGGCGGCCAACGAGAAAATGACACAAGTCGACACATATCTATAAATACTCTGTGAAATGTCTTCCTGTGGTTGGTTCTCTGTGAGACGTTGGTCTGAGAGACAACCCAGCGCGCTGTTCTGATCAATAAATTTCAATACTTTGACTTTTGAAGCCTCCTTCTATTTTTGAACACGCAGGACAATTTGAAGTCCAACAGTTGGAACGGAACTGCTTTGATCATTGATCTGAAAAACCAGACCTCCCCCCTAAAATATCAGATCGCACCATCTGCTCAAAATCTCATTAAATTTCAAATGAGTGGTTCCGTCAGAGACGTTCTGGCGTTCGTCTGCCCATATTAGTAATGCCGTAGACTTATGTCAACTGATAAGGGACCCTTACGCCTGAAATCCAGAGACCATCATTATCTTTCATCTCTGTTAAATATTTGTATGTGCATAGCTACACTGTAAAAAATGATTTTATGGCTCAGTAAATAAAACAGAATAAATCATGCATCTTTTGCTAAGAATATTTGTGTAAAATTAAAAACTCTTGAATATTAAGTAAAACCTAAAGATATACTCATTTTTTTCTTGTAATTATTAGACATCCGACAGACAAGTACATTTTACTTGTGACTCTCTGTCATATTTACACGAATTAATAAAGTACTTGAAGCAAATAAAAAATCATGTAAAATTTACGCGTCTTGAAGCAAGGAATCTGCGCATGCGTTGAAAGAAATCCGCGAAGATCAATGGCTTCTACATCTACACCACCATCTCTTCTCGGCAGGTAAGTATTTAAAACTGCATTATATTACGGATTTTAGATTTCATTTATTCAAGAAATGTAATTTTATTAGATGATGGTGTTGTCATCACTTAATTCTGTGCCTTTGAAATGTTTAGAGTGTTCTCGAGTTAGCTTTGTGAAACGAGCGCCATATAAACTAACGTTAACGTACATTGCAAAATATTTAACACGTTTAAACTTAAAGTTTCACATAAATACGGGTAAAACGAGAATGTTAACTAGAATTTAGTTGTTATTGTTATTTTGTATGTTTGTGCATTGATTTTCGAACAATATGTATCGCGCCACGAATTAATAATAGGCCTACGTGAACAGGTTTTCATTCCATCATTTTATATAAATGCACAATATAAATCATTCCACCATTCTTTAATTAATTTGCTAAATTGTGCGTTCTGTTTATTAATGGGTCCTTCTTTACTCAATCGCGTCCATTTTGTAATTACCATAACTCGTTCCTTTTTAAAAAAAATCAAAACGAGTGAAAGATTATTATAATATGGACTTAGATTTAAATTAACGTGGTTTAATGCAAGGACATGGTGAGGGAACTTGTACGGTCATGTTTTTATGAGTTTGATCTGATTTAGTTCAATATAGAGATGACGTTTCGTTTTGGAGTTGTTTTATCACTTTTTACACAAGTTTTGTGTGATCTCGTTCCAAAGACTGTAAGTTACGTTAGTCTCCAAAGAAAAAAAAAGTAAAATTCAAAGATAGCCACGGTTTCTGGAGTGTTAAAAAATTCCTTGTTCTGTCTATTGTACTTATTGAAATCATTGAAACATATTTTAAAAAGTTAAAAGTTTTAATACTATTTAAAAATGTAAGAAAATTGTTATAAAATGAGATTTATTCACTATTGATTATTAGAAATACATCTCTTTACAGGGACATACCATTGAGAAAAGACGAGATGGCAGTCTCGTTGAATGTCTTGGAGAGGGGGCAGAGAATCTTTTCAAAGACGGCAGTGTAAGTCCCAGACATGTTATGCTAAACATTTCTATCCAGTCTGTAAAACTGTCCTGACCATTTTTTTGTTTCTACAACAATATAGCTTATGATGTTATTAACACTTTAAATTTGCTTTTTCCCATCATCCTCCTTGATTGCATAAGGATGGCAGTCAAGAAGACTTCACAGAAGACGTCATGATGATTCTTGTCCATGGAAACAGAGACGAAGAGCCAGTGGTTTCCATTGTTCTTGAAGGAAGCAAGGTTCTATGTAAATGTGAAAATACTGCTAAAGCTTGTGCTCTCCTGATGGGACTGATTTATGCTTTAAATCTGCAGTATCCCTCAAAGCTCAAATACACTTTTGAGGTTTTCCAGAAACTGTTTCTGGAGCTGGATGGACTTAAGCTCTCTCTAAAGTTCGGTCTTTGAAAAACAAGCTGCTTGCTTGACATGTTTCCATACTCTGGATGTTCTTAGGCATTTATCTGCCTTGTTGACTCACTTATTTTGCTTTGACATTCAATTTGGAGAACTGTACCCTTGAGAAAATCTGTTCCCTCTTACATCCAAAATGTTCATTGTGTTTCCCTTCCATTTACATTTGTATTAGTTGCATGCACAATTCTTATGTTGTATTACAACAGAGTTGATAATGTGGGTTACCCTCATTTGATAAAACTTTTGTTTTGACAAAATAATTTTACATTTACAAATTTCAGAATTTCTTTTCAGATTTTTGGTTAGTTTAAAACTTTTCAAAATACACTTGGGCAAGGAGTTTTCTGGGGTGGGGCCAGGGGCTTAGTTAACAGGCTTTATTTGTAACTGCAGTCTGTGGTCATGTTTTGATACTAAGATTAAGAAGCTGTCATATCTGCATAAAACTGCTGACGTTGCAGTTTTAATATGTGTTTTATATGTCATTGAACATGGATGTTTATCAATGCTGTTTAAACTGTCTTAAAGTGATCTTACGCATCAAAGGTTCCTGTAAGTGCTTGATAATTCTTGCATTGTTATTTCTTCCTAATAAAAGACTTAACTACATAACATTGTCATCGTATTATTTTGTCACATTATAACAGTAAAATGTAATTTAAATTAATTACCAGCACTGCATAAAACAAGTAAAATGTATTTAAAAGAACAACTGATTTTACTTAATTATATTAATTACATCAGATTTATAAGTAAAAATTACTCAATAAAATTTAACATGTCAAGTTACATGTACTTAATCGGTTTGTTAATTTTACTTAACTTAGTTAAGTAGATTTACTTAATTTCCATCTGTGTGAAATTTACTTGAAAAATATTCGTGCAAAAACTTGCAAAACAAAAATTTAGTAAATTATACTTATTGTTTTTTTCAGTGTATACATTTTAACCATTATAACGTTTCGTAAGATTGACAAAATCGTAGGTTAAATAAAACAACTTTTTCCACGACTTAGGATCGGTTTGTTTAAAATAACAACTTTTAAAGGAAGGATCTCTATTTATTTAAGTCTGTTGTTACCATCTTCTTTAACCCATCTTGAATTTCAGTTTGAAGTTTTGATCATTGATCTGAAAACCAGACCTCCCTAAAAATATCAGATCACACCATCTGCTCAAAATCTCATTAAATTGCAATGAGTGGTTCCCACAGACACGCTCTGGTGTCCGCTCTGCCCATATTAGTAGCGCGCCTTTATGTCAACTGATAAGGGACCCTTACGCCTGAAATCCAGAGACCATATGTTAAATATATGTGCATGTGTTTTAACTGCTATAATGTTTCATAAGATTGACAAAACCGTAGGTTAAATAAAACAACTTTTTCCACGACTTAGGATCTGTTTGTTTAAAAGAAAAACTAGGCTAAACTATTTTTTAAAAGTGAAAATATTTACATTTACATTTATGCATTTAGCAGACGCTTTTATCCAAAGCGACTTACAGAGCATTCAAGCTATACATGTTTTAGGTTGATTGTCAAATAGATTATACATAGATTCAGGTTGAATGGTTTAATTAATTAAAAAAATGTAAAAAAGACTTATTAAAAATAACTTCTAATGTTTTAAAAACAGTCCATGGATTAATTCCTTTAAATCTCAGTTTTGGAACCCCTCCTCCGACGTTAGGGGTGGGATGTAGGCGTGGTCAGCCCCCGCTGTGCTCGTGAGTTCATTCTAACTTTGGCTGGTGTAGTGCACGGAGCTCTCTATACGGACACCGCGAATGCGATAGGACTTATTCTCTCGTTTAACTTTTCCGTTCAGCTAAGTTATGATAGACTATCTTTTGTCTTTTTAACAAACTCTGATATTGTGTTTTAACAAACTCCTCTGATATTGTCTTCTTTTTAGACAACGGCTAAATGCACGATTCTTTTTACCTTTTCACAGCTTTCCTTGTCTTCTTATTTACTTCTTAAAGTTAGATTTTTTATTTTTATTGTCAAACTAACTAGTTTTAAATTGTAATATTACAAACTTCTGACAAACGTATCTTTATAACGACTTGATATTTATTTTATACCGCAGTAAGATAAGACATTTCAAATTATTTCACTTTTAATGTTAGACCACAAGATTTTCTTAATGTTAATATTGTCTTAGTTGTTTAACTAACGTGTCTTCATTTTTATTTGTTTTCTTACACTGCATTTTACCTAATTTTAAACAACGCTTTCTGGAAAAATAGATATTGCTCATTTTACGTGTATATTCGATGCCTTCATATGTATGTGTATGAAAAAACTTTAATAAAAACTTCCCTTTCTCCCCATTTTACACAGTTTCACAATTTATTGTTTAAAAAAGCACATTTCAATAACACACACACAAAAACAAGTTTTTTTCACAAAAACATTCCACACCTCCTCCTCCCTGGATCAGATATCCCCACGTGGGGACTTAGACGGATACCCACGTGGGGAGACTAGTCACAAGGGTGGGGGCTGTACAAACAGGTGTCCAGTTATGGGTGGTCTTTTATGAGGGGGCAATAAATCATATCTTGGCACAAAGCATACTATTACTCTCTCTAAGACGTTACTTAGACTATTGTTTTTACATCAAACTGAATGAAAAATTCCAGTCCACACTTGCAGAAGTGTACAGCCCCAGACTGACAGCTGGCACTGAGTGAACCATCTGCATTTTAAAAAGAAAAAGACAAAGTTTAAAGATTATTTACGATTCATTATTGTTGCCAACTTATCTAGTCATTGCTTGCTTACAGTGCTTTGTTATGGAGCAGATTGTTAGTGTAACAGTGCCGACAAGACGAGAGGCATGCGGATCCATGTGCAAGCTTTTATTAATAGGCATGGTCAAAACACAGACAGGGTCGAACAAATGGCAAAACATGTATATTGAGGGCAAGGCAGATGAGTACTCAAGTAAACGGGCGTGGTCTTTAATCGGCGAACAATATCCAGAGGGCTTGACAAGAGGGGTAATCCAATATACAAGGCAGAAGGTCAGGAACAAGGCAACACGAAAAGACTAGACTGACTAAAATAGGAAACGAGAACTAGGAATGGCTCCGTAAAGCAGCTAACACTCAGAGAGTGAAAAACGCATAACAATACAGGAGCCTGAACACAAAACAAACACGGAAAGGCTTGGTAAGTAGCTAACATTAGGAAAATGCTAAACAATACTCAGCAGAGAGGAAGAGGAAGTCCATGGTTTAAGTAGGTTGTGTGATCAGTGCAATCAGCAGTGTGTTCAGAGCAATCAGCAGTGTGTTCAGTGCAATCAGCTGTGTGTTCAGCGCGTGTATCGTCAGTGCAATGGGTGATGGGAATTGTAGTCTGAGGTGGAGTGCAACAGTGAATGTAGTGCAAGAGTCCATGTGGTGAGCGAGTGACCTCTGGTGGTGAGTTAAGGGAAGCTCATGAACCGGATTCGTGACAGTTAGATCGCAATCTAATTTGTTTGTCTAATGAAGTCACACCGTAATTTAAAGGGGACCTATTATGCTCCTTTTTACAAGATGTCAAATAAGTCTTTGATGTCCCCAGAGTGTGTATGTGTTTAGCTCAAAATACACGACAGATAATTTTTTTTATAGCTTGTTAAAATTGCCACTTTTAGGGTGTGAGCCAAAACACTGTATTTGAGTGTGTTGCTTTAATGCAAATGAGCTGGTGCTCCCGGAGAAGAGGGCGGAGTTTCAAGAGCTGACTCGAGCTCCTGCATTAGCAGTGCTAGCCTTTACTAATAAACATTCCACGATTAGCACAAGCCTGTTATCTTTACAGAAAACGTACTCCGCTTCAAAGTCAGTCATCTGACTGTACTGTGCATAACTTCCGCTGATAGACTGCTTCTCTCAAAGAGTGTTACTTTACACTTCTATCTTCTGCTAGCGCTTAAACACAATTTCCTTTTAATCACAATAAATGGCCCAGCAAGCGCCCGACACTGACAAGGGATGTGATACAGTACGAGACCAAGCGCGATTTCAGCACGTCTCCACACAGTGGAGTTATAAACAACATTATAAAATGTAACAATAGATTACAGTGTTTTAAATTTGCGTATTGCCTTTTTAAATTGAACTCCAACTTAGTAAATAAATAAAGAAGACAAACAGGTCAACATTCTGGTGACACATCTCATCCTGTAGAACAGTGGTTCTCAATTCCAGTCCTGGGGACCCCCTGCTCTGCACGTTTTGCATGTCTCCCTTATTTAACACACGTGACTGAGATCATCAGCTCGTTAGTTCAGTTCATGTCTCTCTCTCCTAATAAGCTGATGAGCTCAATCAGGTGTGTTAAATACCTCCGCTCCACGTTATCGTCCAGGCAGAATTATTGTTCCAGCCACTAAAGACAGATTCACCAATAACCTGCCTGATTTATCTCAACTGCTCTGTATTATTATTATTAACTCCTCGTTATCTTTAGGTCACATCCCAAAAACATTTAAGCTGGTGGTTATTAAGCCTCTTATTAAGAAACCAAAACTAGATCCTTGTGAACTGGCAAATTACAGACCCATTTCAAATCTTCCGTTTATGTCAAAAATATTAGAAAAAGTATTGTCTGCTCAATTGTGCTCCTTTTTGCTAAAAAAATATATCTATGAAGAATTTCAGTCAGGTTTTAGGCTCCGTCATACCACAGAAACTGCACTTGTTAAAATTAAAAATGACTTACTTTTTGCGTCAGACCAAGGCTGCATCTCATTGCTAGTTTTACTTGATCTTAGTACTGCGTTCGACACTATAGATCATGACATACTGATAGATCGATTACAAAACTGTACAGGTATTCAAGGGCAGGCTCTAAGATGGTTTAGATCCTACCTGTCCGATCGCTACCACTTTGTTTATTTAAACGGGGAGGCATCTCAATTATCACCAGTAAAGTATGGAGTACCACAAGGATCTGTCCTAGGTCCTCTGTTATTTTCATTATACATGTTGCCCTTGGTAATATTATTAGAAAATACGGGATTCGTTTCCATTGTTATGCTGATGACACAACTATATATCTCAACAAGACCAGATGAAACTTCTAAACTATCTAAGCTAACGGAGTGTGTTAAAAATATAAAAGATTGGATGACCAATGATTTTCTCCTATTAAATTCAGATAAGACAGAGATATTACTTATTGTACCTAAAAACAGTACACAGAATCTCTTGGATTACAATTTGCAACTAGACGGATGTACTGTTACTTCCTCTACAGTCAAAAATCTGGGTGTTATATTAGACAGCAACCTATCTTTTGAAAATCATATTTCCCATGTTACAAAACAGCAATCTTCCATCTTAGAAGCCACGAACATGTTAAGTGTTTCTGATGCAGAAAAGTTAGTTCATGCATTCATGACCTCTAGACTGGACTATTATAATGCACTGCTAGGTGGTTGTCCGGCATCTTCAATAAACAAGCTACAGATAGTACAAAATGCTGCGGCAAGAATCCTTACCAGGTCAAAAAAATATGATCATATTACTCCAATTTTACAGTCACTGCACTGGCTACCTATTATGTTTCGTATAAGTTACAAAATACTATTACTTGCCTATAAGGCCCTAAATGATTTACCTCCTGCGTACCTAACTAATCTTCTATCACGCTACAATCCAACCCGCTCCCTAAGGTCGCAAAACTCTGGACTCTTGGTAGTACCTAGGATAGCAAAGTCCACTAAAGGAGGTAGAACTTTTTCATATTTGGCTCCCAAACTCTGGAATAGCCTTCCTGATAACGTTCGGGGTTCAGACACACTCTCTCTGTTTAAATCCAGATTAAAGACACATCTCTTTAGCCAAGCATTCATATAATGCATCTCACAATCTTGTACTGCCAGTCTATCTGAACAAATGCACATTATTATGCTTTAGCTTGGGTTATACTGATAATTTCATCCAGGGTTATTCCTGGATGGAACAACTGCTACGCTAATAGTCTTCATTGATTCTCTGTTTCTGCCACGGGATTAACATCCCGTGGTAGCTAGGAATTACACCAGCTTCAGTCTGGATTCAACCCTTAAACGATCTGAGATGACCAAACACCTGAGAAGAGACGATGACAACCCCTCTGAGGACCTCAGAGTAAGCTAACCATTAGCGATTATACTGACTTAACAAAATTTAGCCATAAATGGTGGATTAGCACCTAGAGACAACCTCTGAACCCTGAACGTCAGCGGAGTCTAGGACACATAGATAAGCCCCAGAGACAGATCTCCAGTGAGGAACTCATCACCTAGACAGCCATCGGGAAAAGACCCCTGGAACCAGTGGACCACTTACACTCTGACTTTGCTGCAGTTGGAACAAACTACTGGTTCATCTGGTCGGAGGGGAACTGGCCCCCCGACTGAGCCTGGTTTCTCCCAAGGTTTTTTCTCGATTCTGTCACCGATGGAGTTTTGGTTCCTTGCCGCTGTCGCCTCTGGCATGCTTAGTTGGGGAATCTTTATTTCCAGCAAAATCATCGACTTGATTGCACAGATATTATTTAAACTGAACTGAGCTGGACAATGCCATCACTAAATTCAATAATGAAATGCATTCAGCTTGACAATTGAGTGTTAAATCCTGTCATTTTACATTATTGACACAATTAGCCTATTTTGATACTGTGCTGTGCTTTGTTACAATTTGTATTGTTAAAAGCGCTATATAAATAAAGGTGACTTGACTTGTCGTAGTTACATCTGATTGGCTGCTGCAACGTTGGTTGATACTGATTGGCTGCTACCGAGTGGCAGGTCCCTCCTACCCTCCGGCTGCCAGTCCTGCCGCTGTCGTTGGCAGCCGCTTCCTGCTGCCAGCTGCCGATTTTTTTTATCTGAACCCCTGCTGCTTTCAATTCCGCCCCGACTGCAAGCGGCTACTGCCTCTAGGTCTGTGCGGTGCTGCACGAAGTCGAACACACCTAGTATCTGCTTCAAACAAGGCGAACCTCAGTTTCCTTTACATTATAACACATAATGCGTTAGCATTGTTTTCTTTTTTATCCTAACTTATATATTATGGTCAAATTAACTTTGCCCATGAAATAACAGTCTAAGGACTGAGGCAGAGTTAATATTGACAGATCATAGATTTATTTGAATAATTTTTGTGGCAGTACACTGACACAAATGAATGACTTTGACAATGGCCATTATTTTAATACAATAAATTAAAACAAGGAATCAGTTGTATAACCATATGTGAAACCAGCAGCTGTAACGTTAATGAATTCACAGCACGTTGGAAGGCGTTGTTCATTTTTAAGACCCCTAGATGGCCACAGCATGAACCGTTTAAAAAAGCTTCGAGTAATGAACCTTTTCCCGATACAATGAGTAGCTCCAGACTGCAGTCTGGACGATGGGGCGGGGCGACACATTAAGGTGGGGCGACACGTGTCGCTCCGCCCACCCCCAATTTCATTGGTTTATATTATAATACAGCAGAGCTTATTGGTGTAGGCGTTTGCGCATAAGCATTCTTTTATAAACGTTTTTATGAGTGATCTATGCTGTTTTGCTGTACTACAGAAATATTAAATGCTAACAATAGCGATTTTATTTAGAATCAATTAGCAAATGTTTGTTTTTTAAACTTATGACAAACTAGTTAGATTAAGTTCCTGTCAAACACTTGGTGGCGGCATCTCCAAGTACTTCGGGCAGAACAGAGCTGTGTAATATGAGCGGTTCACGAATTAAGTCTGGGGAACTAATTCTTAATTTGTGGCCAATTAATTTGTATAGCCCTGCTCCACCGAAACCACGAGGTTGGTGAAGTCAGCGGCCGCCGCGTTAGTAAGGCGGGAAGAAAAAGGCTGTTTCAGGATCTGGAAATCTCCTGATGCAGATCACCGAAAACGGCAGCTTCCTCCGCTCATTTTGGAATTTACCGCTAAGAAACCGCTCGTCGAGTTCTCAAGAGCGAGTCACGGGCTCGTCGTCCAATCCATGCGAGCTTCTCAGCGCGCGCGAAAGCACGCGTCCACGAGCTCAGAATAGGCCGGTGAAGGCCACGCCTCCTGACCGCTAAGCGGTAGCGCATCTGCTAAACTAGGCCCGAAATCCTCGGAGTCGGAGGCCGCAGTTAGCAGAACATCATCTATCCCGAAGGAAACAGTATAACGTGCCCTCGGGCTAGGAAACAGATAATCCTGCGTGAATTCAACTGGTGAATTCGCGCGCACATGCTCTGGTGAGGGAGGGAGAGAAAAGGCGAGGCCTGTCTCCTCGAGCTAAACATCCGAACCCCAGGTCGCGGATTCACGAGAAGCCGCGGAGGCCTCCGGAGCGCGACGGGGAAGAAAATGGATGACTCCTTTTCACACACCTCAAGCCGAGAGCGGAGGGTTATGAGACGGAGATTCTCACAAATTACATTCAAATCCCATAAACCGCATGCGTGAACCCGAAACATATAATTTTACTTATCTGTGCGGGTCATAGCGAGCGATGAATCGCGCGCACGGCGGTTGACAGCGGCGAAACTCCATGGCACTTCACCGCGAGGAGAACAAAGTTCCACTGAGGCAGTCGCCGAAGTGCAGATGGATGATCGCAAAAAGGTAAGTTGGGTCAGAAATCGCAACAACGAAGGGCAATGTGACCGCTTCGTGAAGGCAGAGAAATCTGAGGAGTGGATGGCGCGTTCGCCAGTATGACCTGACGACGTCATTGCATCAGAGAAGGCGTCGCGCCATCAGCCAATGAATTGCCGTGATTCTATATGGGTTTCAGACTCGGTCACGCAGTGGGCGTTCCCGATGCGTAAGCTACGCAGTGTTGAGTTACCTATGAAAGAGAACACCAATAGATTCGTCTAGATGTTGTTTTGTGTTGAATTTACTACTTTTTGAAGAAATTTGTAAATTGTTATCTCAATTTCTCTCAATTTTTCAGGAGCTCAGCTCATGTCTGACCTTACTGTAGAATGTTCTCTCTCTCTCTCTCTCTGCGGTTACTTTATCAAACAGTAGGAAATGGAAAATGCTGAACAGTCAGAACAGGTTAAGTTGGTTATTTTTAATATAACAGCGTCTCATTTATCTTGTATACAGCAGGTGTCGCTGCTGTGCCTCTACATTTTAATCTGGACAGCAAATAGGCTAAACTCCATGTATGGTGAATTGCAAAATAATTATGTCTTACCAGTTATTATTTCTGAAAATAATTAATGGGAATGGATTTTATGGATTATGGGGTTCTAATTAAATACAAAATAGGACCTATTTATTTTTGTAACGTTTAATCATTGGAATAAACCATGAGATTTGTAGCAGTAAAATATAAAAGTATCCAGAATCTTAATGAGTTATTATTAATCCGAATGATTGGTAATAATAATAATGCCATGCATCAGAAGTAGCCCTTTTACCCAGCTATAGAGCTGTCATTAGAAATAGCCTACATGTACCAGATGTCCTCGGCGCACTTGCGCATTGGTGTCTTAGATGAACACGCCTCTTGTCTCCAGTCATCCTAAATCCAATAGCCCGAACGGAACGATACAGACATCATATGAAACCATTTCTAAGAGCAGGGAAATGTTTTTTAGACGAAGACATAACCTGAGACCTGGCATACGACACACAACTACAGCATTCGCATTTGATTCCAGGGATGACATATTTCCAGTGATGCAGTGGGCTGAATGCATGCAGCATAATTTGTCATAGAGAGATAGGGACAGCTCGAGATTTTGCGGCTCAATAAATCCGGCCTGTTATTTTTATTTATTTATATTTTACCGAGTCCATGACGTGTTCGGTGTTCACACTCGTAACAAGAGATTCGCAGATTGGAATTATAAATAAGAGGAAACAGACGCAACACGTTGTTGGCTGGTCATCAGGTGTCATTCAGTCTTCATTCAGTAAGTAACAAGTTTTACATGTGTCATTACATGTAAAACACTTCCTTAAATAATAAGCGCACATGCCAGTATCTGTCCTGTACGACATAGAAATCAAAGACATACAGGCTACCAAAAAAAAAAACATTTCATATTATTTTTGTATTTTTTTGTATGGGTTAGCAACTAAACGTGCGCTTTTGGGGCTTGTACAATTTACAAATGCACATTTACAAATCACCGTAGCCTGACTGACATTTTAACCAATTTCGTGATGAGTGTTGATCTTTAGCACATGACAAGGTACAGCGGTATGGCTAAGCTAAAATAGAGGTTAATTCAGAAAAATTGGGACTTTTTTCTTAGTCATCTCAGTGTCAAAAAAGTGGCCCAATTTGCTTAAATTTACTACGCTGACAAAAGATGCTGTTAAAAAACAACACCTTTTTGAACATTGTGAAAATTCATGCTCTCTCTCTCTATATATATAATACAGGTGCATCTCATTAAATTAGAATTTCGTGGAAAAGTTAATTTATTTCAATAATTCAACTCAAATTGTGAAACTCGTGTATTAAATAAATTAAATGCACATAGACTGAAGTAGTTTAAGTCTTTGGTTCTTTTAATTGTGATGATTTTGGCTCACATTTAACAAAAACCCACCAATTCGATATCTCAACGAATTAGAATGCTAAATAAAAAAAAAATGTGTGAATTGTTGGCCATCTGGAAAGTATGTTCATTTACTGTATATGTACTCAATACTTGGTAGGGGCTCCTTTTGATTTAATTACTGCCTCAATCTCAACAAATTAGAATATGGTGACATGCTAATCAACTCAAAAAACCTGCAAAGGTTTCCTGAGCCTTCAAAATGGTCTCTCAGTTTTGTTCACTAGGCTACACAATCATGGGGAAGACTGCGGATCTGACAGTTGTCCAGAAGACAATCATTGACACCCTTCACAAGGAGGGTAAGTCACAAGCATCCATTGCCAAAGAATATATTCTATAAAATATATAGGAGCCCCTACCAAGTATTGAGTACATATACAGTAAGTTAACATACTTTCCAGAAGGCCAACAATTCAATATTGTTTTTTTATTGGTCTTATTAAGTATTCTAATTTGTTGAGATTGGTGGGATTGTATTAAATGTGAGCCAAAATTCACAATTAAATTAAATTAACCAAAGACTTAAACTACTGCAGTCTGTGTGCATTGAATCTATTTAATACATGAGTTTCACATCAGAACACAGATGAACAGATGAATGCAGGCCAGCATGAAATAAAGAATGCTTTAAGGAATCAAAAGGCCATGTTGGAGGTTTAGTGAGTTTATTATACTCTAAAACATGCTGTAGACATTAGGATATGTCATAAACCGCTTCTTTGTCTTGTTTGCTTATTTCAATAACCACAACAGACTTTGGAAACATGTCAGCAAATATATACAGTGCTCAGCGTAAATGAGTACACCCCCTTTGACAAGTAAAATTTTTAAACAATATCTCAATGAACACAAAAACCATTTCCAAAATGTCGACAAGACTAAGTTTAATATAACATCTGTTTAACTTATAACATGAAAGTAAGGTTAATAATATAACTTCGATTACACATTTTTCAGTTTTACTCAAATTAGGGTGATGCAAAAATGAGTACATCCCACAACAAAAACTACTAAATCTAGTACTTTGTATGGCCTCCATGATTTTTAATGACAGCACCAAGTCTTCTAGGCATGGAATGAACAAGTTGGCGACATTTTGCCAGATCTATCTTTTGCCATTCTTCAAGAATTACCTCTTTTAGAGATTGGATGCTGGATGGAGAGTAATGCTCAAATTGTCTCTTCAGAATTCCCCATAGGTGTTCGATTGGGTTCAGATCAGGAGACATACTTGGCCACTGAATCACTTTCACCCTGTTCTTCTTCAGAAATCCAACAGTGGCCTTAGATGTGTGTTTAGGATCATTGTCATGTTGGAAAAGTGCACGATGACCAAGGGCACGGAGTGATGGTAGCATCTTCTCTTTCAGTATAGAGCAGTACATTTGTGAATTCATGATGCCATCAATGAAATGCAGCTCCCGACACCAGCAGCACTCATGCAGCCCCACATAAGGACACTGCCACCACCATGTTTCACTGTAGGCACCATGCATTTTTCTTTGTATTCCTCACCTTTGCGACACCATACAGTTTTGAAGCCATCAGTTCCAAAAACATTTATCTTGGTCTCATCACTCCAGAGTATAGAGTCCCAGTAGTCTTCATCTTTGTCAGCATGGGCCCTGGCAAACTTTAGGCGGGCTTTTTTGTGCCTGGGCTTTAGGAGAGGCTTCTTTCGTGGACGGCACCCATGCATGCTATTCCTCTGCAGTGTACGCCGTATTGTGTCACGGGAAATAGTCACCCCAGTTTGGCTTTCTACTTCTTTAGATAACTGCAGTGAACTTGCATGTCGATTTTCTTCAACCCTTCTCATCAGAAGACGCTCCTGACGAGATGTTAACTTCCGTGGACGACCTGGACATCTTTGTGAGATGGTTGCAGTTCCATCTTTTTTAAATGTTTGTACAACTTTTGCTACAGTATTCTGACTGATAAGTAAAGCTTTGCTGATCTTCTTGTAGCCTTCACCTTTCTTGTGTAAAGAAATTATTTTCTTTCTCTGGTCTTTCTTGTGACATTTCTCTTCCATGTGGTGCCATTGCTGACAGCATGAAATGGGAAGGGGTTTTCTTTAAGTAACACCCTTTTATAGTCAACTGTCTGCTGAACACCTGTGTAATGAATAATTAGACTCACCTGTGGTTGAATTCTTGTTAAATTAGACATTTGTAGTCTAAAATTTAGCTTTGCTCCAGAGACTCTCAGTGGGGTGTACTCATTTTTGCATCACCCTAATTTGAGTAAAACTGAAAATTTTGTTCTCTAAGTTATATTATTAACCTTAATTTCATGTTATAAGTTAAACAGATGTTATATAAAACGTAGTCTTGTCAACATTTTGGAAAATGTTTTTGTGTTCATTGAGATATTGTTTAAAATGTTACTTTTCAAAGGGGTGTACTCATTTACGCTGAGCATTGTATGTGAATGATCTCATCGCACATTTATTCAGTTGCATATTTAAGGCAACTTGTTCTATGTGAGTTCTGCTTATTTGGCATTTGAAATTGAGACAATATCTTAAAATTCTGCATAGTTAAAATAGTCACCTTGTTACTAAACTCTTAGCAAGCATGTCAAATAATTATGGCTCCAAATGAACAAGGTCTCATTCACTTCAAAACTGTGAATAACAGACTTCGCAAAGGCCCAATCTTAAGTGAAAGCCTCTTAATTAAGACCCAATCAATGCTTTTCTTGGGTTTTGATTTTCAGGAGACTAATGATAATAGCTTAGAGGTAACTGTACATCCCAGCCTGAAGGGCTGAGTTTTTAGACTTTACAATTGAATCTCTAATATAAATCAAACAGTGCAGGCATTTAAAAGCAAAGAGCCTGGAATATTTCAGAGAATTCAATTTCACACTCATTCTTTTATAATTTTTAAACTTCTCAAAGAAAATGTGATTATCTTTACCTTTAAGTCTACACCAGATAAGATCACGTTGCATCAAAAGTAAACTCATCATAATCAATGAAGTTGTCTATACAGGAGTCCCGAAAGAGAACAGATGCCTGCTCTATTTCTGAATGAATATATACTACTACACTGCTACATCCAAAAACAAGACATAGATTTGAAATGTTTGCACTGATGCATCCATACAGGCTTAATGCATTGCATTGCATTACTTAAATAGATGCGCCCAGTAGTAACTATATAGTTGAGAATGTGTTCTGAGTTGTTTTTAAGAGGTCTTGGTAAGTTGCTAATGTGTTCTGGTTGGTTGCTATGGCAATGGTAAGCAGTTAATTACTGGCCCTGGTCAACATTTCCTTCTTCCAGAATTGTGTACTTTCAGACATTTTACATGTGTCCTATATTTTTTATCAGATAAATGCAGCCTTGTTGAGCATAAGAGACTTCTTTCAAAAACATTCAAGCATCTTACAGAGCCTAAACTTTTCAACAATGTAGGAATGTATAAATAATACCTTCCTGGAAATACTGCATCAACCAAATTAGCGTTGTCCTTTGACCTAGATGCCCTTTGGCATTTAATACTTAAAACAACAGTGAAAATTATGTCCATATTTTTGAATTTGATGAAATGATCAAATCTGTAGGAATGTTTTCCAGGTGAAAACTTTTAGTTGTGATTGTTTTCTAACACTAACAGAAAGGTTTGACCCAAATGTACTGTGTTAATTTGATGCAATTGTTTGTTTTTTTTCACAGGTATTTTACCTATATTTGTACCCCCCCCCACCCCATACACGATTTGAGGTATCTTTCATGTAACACAAATACACAAATGGTGCTATATGAATTATGTGTCAAAATTAGTTTGTTGTGATCTTTAAACCTAAGCATGAGCTATCTGTGTGGCTTTTCATTATCTCAATTATAAACCTGTAAAATGTATCCTAATTCGGTAACGCTTTATTTTAATGCGTTACTATTATAATAACAATTAATTATGCATACTTACATGCAAGTAACCCTAAACCTAACCCTATCCCATGTAGTTACCTTGAATTACTTTCTTAGGTAGTTACACTGTACACTACAACGTACACTAAAGTAAAATTTAAAATAAAGTGCAACCAACCATATACTGATGTCTTATTTTGCATGACTATGTTTTAGATCCCTTAATCCTACCCCTAAACATACTGTAACAACTACCTTACTAACTGTTAATAAGCAACCAATCAGGATTTTATTGAGGGAAAAATCATAGTTAATAGTGAGTATGTGTTCCCTATTGTAAAGTGTCACCAGATTGTCTTCTTGAACGAATCTGTCAAGCATGTCTTCGATAACAATCCGTATTTAATTAGAATTTAGGGTTAACACTTTATTTTAAGGTGTCCTTGTTACAGTGTAATTATACATTTAAGTACTGAGTAATATTAATTAACTACATGTATATGTTAGGGTTAGGATTAGGGTCTGGTTTAGGGTAGGTTCAGGGTTAGTATCTAGTTATTACCTAGTTATTGTAATTACCATAATAAGTACATAGTATGTACATCAGAAACAGGACTGTAAAATAAAGTGCTACCATGTTGTTTATAAATACCAATGAACAGCCAAAATGCTAGTAATATGCATGTTAATAAGCAAGTTAATAACAAGAATATGTCCTTAAAATAAAGTGTTACTGGCAATCTTTCATCGATTATTTATAATTTGTAAAGATCTTGAACAGGCCAAGGAAAGTCGATCATGTAGTCTAGTTGATATTCATCATGATTGGAGCTTTTCAGTTGTTTGTTGAGGTCTGTTAAATCAAGTATTCACGAGGGAAGTTAATTCTGGTGCCACTGCAGCCCTGGACAGCCGAGCAGATGGTCAACAACATTTGTGATAAAATCTGACGGATTACAGTCCTTTTGCTTGTGCTGTGAGATTCTTTTCAGTACCTTTCAGTACTAGCCATATTTTATTGCCATGTTGATTTTTATATTGTTAGGGAATTTCTTACATAATTCATGAGAAAGTCTTTATAGTTTTATTTTTTAATATACACTAGTTAAGCACATTAGTTTATGATAACTTTGATACAGTATTTATTCATATTTGTTAATGTTAGTTAATCAAATTTGTTAGTTCATGTTAGCTTAGTCCATTTAATAATAACAACAGACAGATTTTAATAATGGATTACTAAATGTTGAAATTAACCTTAACTAAGATTTATAAATGCTTTAGAAGTATTGATCATTGTTTGTTATAATGTAGTTATTGTTTGTTATATTGTAGTTTACTGATGTTAACAAATCAAACCTTATTGTAAAGTGTTACCTTTTAAGATATATTTCTAGTTCAACACGATTTCACAGCTTCTGAGACATGGTTTTATTACCACAGTCAAACAAACAAAGGTCATGTGTAGAATAATGTACTTAAATTGGAAGTCTGTGGGGAATGACATTGAACAGGACTGATACAAAAGTACAGCCACAGGACTTTTCTAAATAAACAAATACACAAATAAATTATAATACTTATACTAATACTACTACTGCTAATAATACTAGTGCTGTCAAACGATTAATTGCGATTAATCGCATCCAAAATAAAAGTTGTTGTTTACATAATATATGTGTTTGTACTGTGTGTAGTGATGCGTGGATGAGCTAAAACGTCACCCGAATCCGCAGTTTCAAATTAATTATCCACCCCAACCGCCCGCACATATATTTTTGTCTGATTTAGATAACTGAACCCGACCTGCACCCGATCGTCACATTTAGAGTTTGTATGGTTATGAAAAACCTGGAAAGGTCATGCAATTTTAAAACAGCAATTTCCAAGCTTGTATCGATTTGGAAAAATAAATAAACCCAGAATGTTTAGGAAAAGTCATGGAAATCTATTTCACAATCCTCTGTATAATACAATTATGTTTAATTATGTCCTGAATTTCAGTGCGGTATTGCGCATATGTCTCATTACTCATTCCCGCAGCTTTCAACTTTAAAATTAGGGAATTTACTGCAAAACTTTTATTCAATATAGCGTATTTAGGTTAGATGAGTAAATTAATTTCCACAACCCATCAGATCAAATCAGTCATTTGAAAACAGCGTGAGTGATTCATAGGGATGGGTACCGAAACCCGGTATTTAATCGGTCTCGGGGCTAAATTATAAAAGACCGGGTCGATAAACTCTGATGTTAACGGTTCTGCTATCGGTACTGGAGAAATTAAGAAAACACACATAGATTTATTATTGCTATATATACACATTATCTTGCAAATTCTATCCCACCAGAGTCACCAGCTGTTGTTTTGTGCAATAATATTCAAACATTTGTCTATGATGCATTTTTGCTATTCGCAATTCAGATCGTGCTCACGTGGATGAGTTTCAGCACGCGCAACATGAAAGCCCTGTTTATGTTAGAAGAGAGAACTAACCATTAAAACATGCTTACACTTTAGGCCTGTGGCTGTTATATTAAACTAAGTTTATTTAATGTTTTTTTTTGGCTTCTAAGGATTATAGCCTCGTTTTTTCTAGCACAACTTCCTTCCCTTCACAGCGGGGCGCATTCGTTCCTCCCTGACCAAAACTTAACGTCAGAATCAGATCAATCGTCTGTCGATTGTTGTAAAATGCAGTCTTTATAGTTGCTAAATTGCTGGACATGTATGATAATAAAACGTTGAAAGTACAATCCACATGCGAGACGCTGTTCCCCGTGTATGTGTGTGTGCGTGCGTGCGTGCGTGCGTGCGTGTGTGTGTGCGTTCGCGCTCTAAAACTGACAAGCAAAGGACACTTTTGAGTTTTGGTGCGTCCAAACGATCAAATACACATAAAACATGTAAAAAAAACAGCCGGCTTGAAGAGTATTCACTTAAATACAGTTTATATCTTAAAGTGAACGAGAACAGTTGGGAGAAAATTGTGTGTCAATATTTTGTCTTAAAGTGACAGACTGCTTCATCAATGTTAATCAAAGAGAAAATCACCCACAGCTCTTATTCTGAATAATGTTATAGCTTTAATAAGCATTAATCTATCAATATATATATAGTGAAAACTATGCAGTGTTCATTTACATTTGATCACTTTTAGCTATTACTTACCTTGAACATTAATGTTAGTAGACATTCATGAAAGCACAGTTTTTTTTCATTTCATGTGTACATTTGTTTTATGGTATGACAAATGGTATATTTGTCAGTTTGTTTAACTTTGTTTCTTTGTTCATGTTCTTACTCTATCTTATCATATGTATATAAAACACAAAAAAATGCCTGCACACTGGTGCATTTACAAATTGATGCTTTATATTCATTTAATTAAATATGTATTTAACATTTCAGAATATAAAACAATGTTAATTAAGCTGCTAATCTATCTATCTATGCTAATTTATCATATAAATATATATTTCATACATATATGTGTATGTATGTATGTATGAATGAATAACAAAAAGTACCGATAAGAATACCGTTAAAGTACCGGATCGATAAGCAGTATCGATAAGAGTAGTAATACCGTTAAAACCTTAACGATACCCATCCCTAGTGATTCAGCACCGAGTCCTCTCTCTTTGACCTTCTTCACATCGGCGCATCTAGAGCTGCTGCATGCTGCGTTACAAGACTTTAGCTCACGTTTCGGTACAGTTGACAGAATTGTCAATTTCCTAATTGGTCATTGTTGCATCGTCACAAAAATGTATTATTTTTAAGCCATTCGGTACTCGTGCTCTCCTTTTCTGTGTGCTCACAGTCACATCCAAGGCGCTGTGAGTACCAAATCAAAAAAGCAAAGATTGTTGCGCTTAAGTAGCCAAAATATGTCAAAATTGTCGTCCTGGCGAGTATCCTCGTAAGCACTGTCAGTTTTGTCTCATGTTAATGTAAACAGTTACGAAAGAAAAGCGCATGTGTATCAGTATTGGATTCGTGAAATAGGTCTTGTGACAGCAGCCTATAATAAAGCTGCGGTCTGTCATTAATGTTAATCAAACAACAAAAGACAGAGGAAAATCCCTCACTGCTCTTGACTAAATAGCCTAATGTTTTGTTGAATAACTTTAATATGTTAGTTTACACTATATTATATTTCTGTAGCCAATTTAGAAAATGTTGTTAATATTTGCATCATTAATTATTTATTTTATCCATCTGCGACCCACCTGCAAATAATAAGAATGCATTTTTTTGTTACCCGACCCACCGACCCGCAGATCATCCACAGCACCCGTGGATATAACTGCCATCCGCGCATCACTAGTGTGTGTATATATATAAATACACACACATACAGAATATATTTGAAAAATATTTACATGTATATATTTATGTTCATATAATTTATATTATATATAAATATATTTAATATATAAACATAACATGTTATAACAAATAACATGTTTATTTTTCTTAAACATGCATGTGTGTGTATTTATATATACATAATACATATACACACACACACATATTTTTGGTGAACAAAAACTTTTATTTTGGATGCGATTAATCGTTTAATCTTTGACAGCACTAAATACTACTACTACTGCTGCTACTACTACTATTACTACTACTACTACTACTACTAATAATAATAAAAACACTAAATAATTTATGTAAGTGCTTTAACAAGCTGCACTTTTCCGTTTTAACCATCTGGAATATCTTGACCAATAGACTTCAATTTAAGTGTTTTACTGCAAACATAGTTGTTGTTGTTTTTTTTTACTGAGGGACTAATCCAATTAATTTTCTCTGGTAATCGACAGCACATCACATATGTTATTAATACTGTATTTTGAAGATGAACCAGTCCTTTAATAATATTCATAAACATGTCTTTGAGCTATGAAATCTGCTGTGTTTGTCTGATAGCTTTTATTCTTTCCAGTGTTCATTCTCAGCTTGCGTTTTTGAGTATATATAGAGTGGATTATGGAGTTTGTGTTCACTGAGTGCTGTCCAGGCATTCCCTGGAGGAAAAGGCCAGACAGTCTGGAGTGAGTGTACTGTTTCCAGACTGCATATGCCTATTATTGTTATAGTACTACAGATTATAATTATATATCTCACATTTTGCAATGCTTTTAAAGTAAAAAGTCCAGTAAATGGTGCTAAAAGCGCATTCTGTTTTATTTGAAAAACATGAAATCTGGCAACTGTTTAAACCGCTAGTTGTTGAATATATCCCAGCAGTTTGTAAATGAAATGTTCCATGAGTGGCGTTAGAAGGTTTATGCTGTACCAGGTGAGCTACTGAGCAAGTTTACTACGTCAGAAAAGCTGTATGGAGCTGGTTGTGTGATGTAAATGTCAAAATGTATTCATTTACAAATCATGCACTATGGTAAAAGTGATAATCTGCTCAAATCTGCACGTGTAATTAGAATGTATGGGAAAAGGAATAAAGCTTGTTATAGTACTACAGATTATAATTATAGCTCTCACATTTTGCAATGATTTCAAAGTAAAAAGTCCAGTAAATGGTGCTAAAAGCACATTCTGTTTTATTTGAAACAGATGAATGTGAAATCTGGCAACTTTTTAAACTGTTAGTTGTTGAATATATCCCAGCAGTTCGGGAAAATGAAATGTCCCATGAGTGGCGCTAAAAGGTTTCTTCATACCAGGTGAGCTACCGAGCAAGTTTACGACGTCAGTTTTACAAAAATATGTACATATAGAGCTGGTTTTGTGATGAAAATGTCAAAATCTATTAATTTACAATTCATGCACTATATGGTAAAAGTGATAATCTGCTCAAATCTGCACTTGTAATTCGAATTTATGGGAAAACAATTAAAACTGGCTGGTGTTTTACTGCCTCTAGTGGTCATTTCAGCTGGAAACTGTAATGATTTGTATGCATAGGTACGTTTTTGGAGTTTTGCTAAAATATAGGCAGAGGGACATATTTCCAGTTACCCTAGGTTGTTTGTTTTTGTCTTACTGTGGTGGTAACTAACAAGTGTTGATATAATTACTTTTAAATAATTTTGCAATATTACTTAGGTAGAAAGATGTAATATTATTATAATGGTTCTCAAAAAAAAAGGCCATAGAAGAAGGAGAAAGGCTATAGAAGTTCTTTCATCTTTCAGCAGGTTAACCAGCCAACCACCCCTTTAATAGTAAACCAGAGAGAAATTGGAATTCATATTGCAAAACATGAAGTCCATTTTGAATGTTGGACACAACAGTGTGTGTAATCGATTGCAAGTATTGCATTTATATACTTGCATACTCTTACCTGTAATTTCTCAAATGACCTGTTTGAGAGTGATTTTTGTTCCGACTTTTACAATGAGTAGATAAATTATACTAAACCGAGAATCGGGGTTTATTTCAGACTTGCTTATTATACTGATCCGACTTGGTCTTTAACTCAGTTTGATGTTATGGAATGAATCTTTTCTAAAGACTAAATTAATAGTGTATCTGTTCTATATAAGAGTTTTGCAAAGAAGAATCCAACTAATATTTATGCTTTTCTTGTCATCTTTCAGTGGGATGACGTCTCAGAGTGTGTCCTGTCTCAGAGTGTGTCCTGTCTCATCGCCTGCCCCCCATCTCCTGTGTCCCTCTCATCTGTCCATCTGTGGGGTCCTGATGCCGCAGGGGCCCATGAGACGCTTTGTGTATTGTAAGGTGGTGCTGACCACCTCTCTGGTCTGGGTGCTAGTGGACGTCTTCCTGCTGCTGTACTTCAGTGAGTGCAACAAATGCGACAACAAGAAGGACCACTCACTCCTGCCTGCGCTCAGAGGTGAGTCTGACTGTTTAACAGATCACAGAGTTTGGGGTGCAGATGTCCACTCTTCCTACTTTCTACCTACTGTGCTCCTGCGATAGCCTTGTGGGCAGCGTGCTGACAAATACTGCCGGTGTGCTTTGGGCGTTTGAGATGTCATGTTTTGCAATGTATTCCAAATTGGTCTATTTTTTTATGTCTGTGAGGGCAAATGCCAACCTTGCAATGCATCGCCAACATTTGAGAGCTATGACAACATTTTCAGTAAATAATGGTTTAACTACTGGTCAAAAGTAACATTTTAAATCTAATAGATAGCACCATACTTCTCCAGTTTATCATAGTATATTAAGACAATAGTTTAGTATTACAGGTTCTGAAATGTAATGTTTAAATATGCATTATCTAAATAAATATGCACTATTGCACTATTTCACATTAATTTCTAGAACAAAAAATATCAACATTGGGTAAATCCAGAACCAAAACCTTCTAAATATAGCAGTTAAAGATTTTTACATTAAACAAGTATATTGCTTTAAAGGGATATTACAGAGCCTCTAAAAGGACATGGTGGTGGAAAAAATTTTGTTCAAATATTTTGCGTTCTCTCGCAACACCTGTTGAGTTTGGACAAACTCTTCCTGTTTACTGTACAGCTTGTAGTGGTTCATACAGCTCCGTATATACATGAAGCAGTTCATAAAGTTTTATTTTGAACTTGGACTCAAGTATAAAGAAATACAGTCAGTGCTTAGTTCAAAGCACGGTTTTGGGACATTCTAAAACACTTAATATGGCTTAATGTTTTAAAACAGTGACATTGGAGGACCATCTTCGATAATAATAAATACTGATAAAATTATTAAGCTAATAACCTTATTAATAATATTACTATTAATAAAGCAGAATAGCCCAGAACGTGAACATAACGCTTAAATCAAGCGTTAAGCTTTTTTTCCCCCATAGAAAACGCTTAAGGTAGGCTAGTGAACGAAGACAGTGATTTAAAAATACCAAATCTGTTTACAGTAGGGGTGACCGCACTTTTTTGTGAGGGGATCTTCTTTTCAAAAGAGAAACTCACCGAGATCTACCAAGTGAAAAAATAAATAAATAATAAAATACATATAAAATAAATACATAATAAAGCTTGTTGGGATGTATCTTTATATTGCATTAATTCAATTATTATTATTTTTAAAATAATAAAAAATTATGTTCAAAACACTGGGCCTGCATTTACCTAAAGCAGTGGTTCTCAACCTTTTTACTCTAAGACCCCTCCTCTCCAAATCAATACTGCAAGCCAAACCTTTTCTAATCACTAACACCTTTGTATTCTAGTGTTATTACTTTACAATTATATGTAATTATTTTTAAACAAAACAAATTCAAGCTAGATTTAAACATTCCATGTTCTTTTTTGCAAACATACTTCATACAACTTAAAATTACATAAAGCTAAATTATACAGTAAGAAATAAGCAGAAGTCAACCTGTTTTACCAAACAAAACCACAGGGAAATGCCGAAGGACTGCATATAAACTATTACGGATCCATTCAGAACAATTTAACACCAAAATACAAATGAAAAATGAAACCATTCTGAACTTGGGTAAACTCAGCAATTGTTACTAGTTAGGTTGAATTAACTGTAGTTTGTCAACAGGTTCCACACAAATTACTTCAGTAAACTCAACTCAACATTTGTTAGTTCCTTTATTCACCAAAAGAAGAGTTGATCAACAACACAACTGTTTATCAAATTCTGTTTTACAAAAGAGAAAAAAAAAACCAGTTAAACATAACTTAAAAAAAAACCTTTTTAAAACAATAAATCAAAATAAATCAAATAAAAAATAACTCTGGACACGCATTACATGCATGTCACCCAGAACAGTGGTGCGTGTCACACAAGAAAAAGAAAAAAGGTATATAATCTTTCAAGTGTTTTTCAATTAAATGGTTTCAAATGCAAAGCAGGCCTTTATGTTAAACGCCACAAACTTAAGTGCTATGTTGGTTCACTCATACAGTTTATTTTTAAGCATCTGTACATGCTTTACATGACAAAGAAACATGTCACCCATAACAGTGATGCATGTCACACAAAAAAAAAGAAAAAGGTATATAAACTCCCAAGTCGTGAAGCACTTCAACACCCTTAAACACTATTCCAACATCAACATCAACATGGTGGTGGCATCACCTCCCTCAGCATTAATGCTGTAAAAAAAAAAAAAAAAAAAAGATATAAACTCTGGACACGCTTTACTTGACAAAGAAACATGCCACCCAGAACAGTGGTGTGCGTCACACACAAAAAAAGGTATATAAACTAGTGTTTTTCAATTAAATGGTTTCAAGTGCAAAGCAGGCCTTCATGTTAAACGCCACACGCTTAAATGTTGGTTCACTCATACAGTTTGTTTTTAAGCATCTGTACCTTGGTTGAGAGTCTGGTAGCATCCAGCTGGAGGAAGATTTTCTGAAGCACCTCAAAGAACGTTTTCAGTTCCTGAGGATAACTAAGGTTCATTGCATATATGACACCCATTAAGAGTGCACATGCAGAAGCGATGTCTCCCAAGTCGTGAAGCACTTCAACACCCTCAATCACTATTCCAACATCAACTGGAGTGGTGGTGGCATCACCTCCCTCAGCATTAATGCTGTAGATTCCAAAGACAACTTGTTCAAGGTCTCTCTGGGCAGCACAGCCATCTGAATTCTTTCCACACACAAAAAAGGACAACAATGAAATCACCAGCCAATTACATTATTCCAAAGAGCTCATTTGCATTGCAGTTTTCTCCGTAAATGTTTTAAAATAGTGCTTGATTTCTAACTTTTGGTCCAAACTGATTCCTCACAATTTGTTCACTCACTGACCACTTTATTAAGTACACCTGTATGATCCGATGCCATCTAATATAGCAGCTCTGACATAAATTCTACTTTTATAAGATTATAATTTTTAAATTTTTAATCTTAAATTATCAGAAATGTGATTTGTCTAGACCAAAATTGCCATTCCTACAAGCCATATCTCACAATGTTAAATGGATATTGTGATATGCTTAAAAGCTCTAGGATACCGTTACTGCTGCAGTCCCTTATTTTTTTATATATATATTTTTTTTTATAAATTGTTAGTATTACCTACCAGATACTCTTTGAAGAGACTGCTCGGATCTTCATTTAGATAGATACAAAGTGCCCTGAGGAGGCACTCCCTCTTCTTTTCAACAGTTTCATTCTAAATAGAAAAAAGCAGCATCAACATACTACAAACCTATTACACTTCTATAATTATGTGAAATGGGTGTAACTTTAACTATAAAAGTAGGCACATGTACAATGACCATTTACTTATACAAACATTATCATTGATTATGCAATGTGTCAATTACAGAGTACACTCAAGTAGGGCTGTCACGATAACTACTTTTGTTGTGCGATATATTGCACCAAAATTAATTGCGATAAATGAAATTATTGTCATTTTAAGACCATTTTATGCCACTGATTTCATAATGACAGTATAATGATAAAATAGCATAATGCAAGTGCACTCTTTCAAAGAACAAAGAACATTTTATTCTTAAGAATATTTAGATAATGAGAAATGTGAACAAATATATCTTATCCTATAATAGATAAAAATAAATAAACACCTTTTTTTTAAAATAATGCACAGTAACAAGAACTAGGACAAAACAAAGTAACATTAATGGTCAGCAGTTATTTTGTGTTTGGTCAAGCTCATAAATGGGGTCATATTTGAGCTTGACCACATATAATAATTTCTTTGGCTTTATAGCAAGTTACGCTAACCATGAGTGTGTGCCATTTCACACTGTCACGTTTACATTTGCACTGTCGGGAAAAGACATCTGTATGTCTGCTGTGTTCATACTGCACGATGATCGGCGGCAGGAGCTCAGACACTGCATGACTTTACATTAGCAAGTAATCGCAGACAACTCTGTCTGGTCCGCAAACTATGTTTCATAACCAAACGCACGCGAGAAGTGATAAGGAAGTAATTCAGGATCTCACGTGAGATCAGAGTTCTCGCGCGGGACTGGAAATGGTGCCCTGCGAGAAGTTCGAGATTCAAAATGTTCCCACATTGGAGCTAAAGCTTGCGACTTGCATTACCTGTCACTGTCCGACCTGTGTGTGTGTGGAGCCGTTCCTGAGCCCCGTCCCCACCTCCGCCACAGAGAGCAGAGGAGATGACAGAGGCAGCACAATGGCATTCATTATGTAAAAATTAGAATAATCTATTTATGATTATAGAAAATTATCAGTGGCAATATCGCATCACCAAAAATGGTCGCGCTCATTTACATATATCGTGCGATAAGTTGATATATTGACCATCACGACAGGCCTACTCTCAAGTAGAGAAAAGGAGTTAAAAGGGAAGCTTTTTGGGAAACTGCAGAGTGAATCATCAGTGTGTTGTTGGTACTATGCAATAAGAGTAGTTCTGTTCTTTCTGTTGCTTGTAACTTTGGTCCTTTTGATGTCAGTACATCAGTTTACTCAAAATTCTGGTTATTTATCCATAGTGTGTAATGTAAATACGAAATAGAAATTTGTTTAAAGAGAAAACATTTGATTGTATTTCACAAAGCTTCTGAGATTAACAGCAAATAAATGTTATATTCATATGGGGTGTATTTGCAGATGTTATTGGTGTCTGACAAATGGAAACACAGACTACACAAAATTTACTTATTCCTAAATGTGTTCTACAAAGTAGTAAACTATACCTGTGCAGTCGGGGCAAAGGTGAGGTTAATTTTCTTTCCTTTAGATCCACCTGTCTTCTTCAGCACTCTGATGAGCTGATCAGCGTGGTGGTCAAGTTGTGCAAAAAACGTTGTGACGAGGGGAACAGTGGTAATCCTCAGAAATTCTGCTTCCACCTTTAAATAATGTCCACAAACAACCTGTTATTGTGTATACTAATATTTTAGTAAAAATACCATATGTTACTGTATTCTATCATTCTTTCACACTGTCATTTGATGCATTATATAACATTGATTATGGATGTTTTAAGAAGCAGTTTATACCTCAGGCATAGTGAACAGTCCTGGCCATCTGGTCTTGAACTCTGCAATCATGGGTTTGTCTCTGACTACCACCTGTCTCCTATATGCAAAGGTCTTGGCCATCTTCTCCTTGATAACTGCATTGTTGTGTCTTTTTTTGACCTCGGACAACAGTGACACTCTTTCGCCTTCAAGGCTGTCCTGGGTCTCTCCTGCAGGATAGGGGGGGCAAAAATTTACTTCTGTCTTTCTGGGTTTTTTAATGTTATAGGCCGGCTGGCACTTATCTGCAGGTTTGTTCTTGAGGGAATTAATGCTCATCTCTGGGCACCCCAAGTTTCTAAGCTTTGTCCTATAGTTGGCCATCTTGTACTTGATGCTAATTTTCCATCCATAGTAACCACTAGAGGATCCTTGTTCCCTCAAACATGGGTGAGCTTTGATTAAAGCTTCAGCAACAGATTCTATTTCCAAATTTGAAGGATACGCCTTGAACTTAATTATTTGCTCAGCCAGACTTTCCAAGATGTCTGACTTCAGTTTGTGGCTGGGGTTTAGGAGAACTCTGCTTGACATGAAGGCCTGGTTTGCACTTTGAAGTTGCATCTCCACATCATATGGAAACGTAGGTATTTGAAATTCTGTAGGCCACTGTGATCGAGCAGTCGCTGAGTCAGGGGAGGAGAGTATTATTGTGTCATTAGAGGACGAAGATGTGTCTTCACCACTCTGGTTCGAACAGCCTTGACTGACATCTGAAGCATCTGACAATGAGATTACTTTCACTGTACTCTTGTCTTGTATATCACTAATTTGATTAAGGTTAACAAAGTTATTATCAAAGTCACTGTCCATGTACTGGAGTCTAATGTCCCCCTCCATATCAAACTGACGTTTGATCTCATTTGAAAGATCCTCCACAGACTTTGGCATGCCCGATTCTATGGTCAGCTTTTCAGCATTATTGGCACCAAAGACAATCCGCAGTTTCACTGGTGCAGCCATCATGCAAATACTTCAACCTAAAGAGAAAAAAAAAAGAATAAAGCCATTGTGTGTATAAAAGGATGAAAATTGGAAAGTCAGCAACTTGTTTGATAAAAACCTGAAACAAATCAAAGCAAACATGGGCCGTATTCACAAAAGGAAATTGTCTCCCCACAATAAGCCCTCCTAAATACCATTTGTCTTGTAAAGTTTTTAAGTAAAATTAGGACTGACATATCTCTTATTTCTAGAGACATGCAGTTAGGTTAATTGGAGATTCTAAATTGCTTGTAGGTGTGAGAATGAGTGTAAATGGTTGTTTGTCAGTATGTGTTGGCCCTGTGATGGACTGGCGACCTATCCAGGGTGTGCCCCGCCTCTCGCACAAAGATGGCTGGGATTGGCTCTAGCACTACCGTGACCCTTAAGAGGATAAGCAGTTAAGAAAATGGATGGATGGATAACCTGTGAATACGGCCTCAGGTTGAGCAAGGTCAAGTAGTGTCAAATTTTTTGAATACCATCTGCTACTTTTCCCATGTTTCAGACTAAATATCAACAAAATTGAACTGTGATCAAACACCACCAAATTCCTGCTACTACAGTGTGCACTAGTTCAGTATCACTTTACTACGATAGACTTTCAGATCCAGCCAGTGACAAGATGTTCATGCATGCACTGAGACAAGTCATTATACAGACATGTATACGCAAGTGAAAAGTTAGTGTTAGGTGCTCATGCTAGTGATAATTGTACATTTAGAAGGGTTAGTAACAACAGCTGTTTAACAACACCTACTTTTGATATAAGGATATCTTTTCAATGTAACCAGTCAGAGTGGCCCAACGAAGTAGTCATGTAGTGGGTACTTTTCTGGCAGGGAATCATGTCTTATCAGGAACATTTTACCACTTGGACATGGTTGCAGTTCAAAGGCCCGGTAGTGCTCCCTAAACCAAGCTGAGAACTTCTTGACTATGAAATTAACTGTATCCTGAAGTACACATATCCTAATTATCTGTCCAAATTCAGGAAGTCCATCAGTAAATTCACAGATGACTATCATTCTGGTTCTATAGCAGATCCTTTGCAATCTGCACTTTTAGCCAGGTTTACTTCTGTTATGTTTGGGTACATCTGCTGGATAGGCAATGATACCTCATCTTTTAGCACCTCAAGTGGAACTCTTGATGCACCTGAAACTTCAAAGCCAGGTTTACGTGGAGTCGATGAGTGTAAGTGATAGGCAATCATCAGCTGGTGTTTCTTTGCCAGTGTTAAAGCAACATTCTTGAAACACTTGGTATGATGAGCAACATTTAAAAAAAAAGCTGTGTTTGCCCTCAAATCACATGGTCCACAAGCCAACCAGAGGGCCAAAACACCAGATCATGTGAGGGTAATGTTCCAAGTAGTGATGTTTTGGCAAAAGTTTCTGATTAGGAAATGCTTCTTGGTATTTCTGCCTGTGATCAGAAATTTTGGACTGAAGATATCCAATGGATTCTTCTGTATGTACCTGGGCAACAGCAAGTTCCACTATCTCTTTTAAATCCAAGATAATCTCCCACACTGATTCCCCTTCAGGTATAACATCTCCAATCAGGAAAGGCAACAACCTTAAGAGAGTCCAGTTTTCAGCACCATTGCCACCAATTGTGTTTTTTCTTTTAAATGACTGTGGCACAATATGGGGACGTTTTTTTTATCATCTCCCTTGTAGGGAAAACTGAGGATTACCTTATTTAGAGTATCCAAAGAAAAGTATTTTTTTGGACATTAACATACCCAGACACTGTGCAAGTTCCACTGGAACAAGACCCTCAAACAGATCATGGAGTATGTCAGGAGGATATCCAGTTGTGACATCAAAATGAGAAAGATTCTCTGTCAGCACACATGCCCTTTTTACTCCAACACAAGGTTTTCCACTCTCCTCTGCACTTTTCACATGTTCATTGTGGCTTTCTTTAAATCTTAGACTAAAATCTCCAGACAGAACCTGCTTGGACTGAAAGTCACTGGAACTCCCTGTGCAAAATCGACACACATACTCTCCAGAAAAATTCTCTACAAAACCTGCAAGCCCGTGGGCTCCTAGATTGTCTGCAACTACAGACTGTACTGTGCCTTTAACATTTTTTACAATCTGTGGGACAAATACTCCATGCTTTTCCAATACAACCAAATCATGCAAGAGAGGTTCAAGCACTTTACCATATCCATAAATCTTGATATGGCTACTTTTACACAGCAAAGCCAAATAGATGGATGACAAAGAGGACTGCTGACCTGGGGATAAGTTGCTTAAAATCCAGTATATAGCACAAAGTTTGTGCTTCGTTCTAGAAGCTCCCAGAGGATTACAAACTTCAAAGTCATCAATATAAAGAGTGACACGGAGTTTCAATTCCCCTTCAGATAGGAACTGATTTTGTTTAAAAAAACTCTCAATCTTGAAATGATTTGTATTCTTCTGCAGTTTCATTTGAGTGAGCACTACAGTTTGCTAGTACATCAACAATGATACCATCTTTGCTAAGGAGCTGCTGCAATGACTGCAGTAATGGTACATATTGGTAGGTATGTTTGCTGTCCTTATTCAAAACATACTCCACTGGTTCAACTACTTGGAACTTGTCTTTGAAGTATTTTTCCACTTAAAAGCAGAACTAAGTAGGCCCTGATCTCCTATAGATTTTGTCAAGGGGTTAGACACACATGCTGCAGAGGCCAATTCCGCAATTTCTGCCTCGTTAAGACCAAGATTATGCTTGGTACAAAAATCTGAAACTATGGCATGTAATGCAGGTAGAGAAGCAGAACTCATAAGGAAGTGCAAGTCTTGTAAAAGCTCATCAACTGCACTTCTGGGAACATGGAGTACGTTTTCAAGCTTAAGTAGCACTGCTGCTAATTTCTCCTCTATTGTCTTCTCACCATTTTTTCCTGTCTGAAAAGTAGAGAGCTCTTCTTCCAATTCTGCACCTTCTTCATGTTCATCTGGAAGGCTTGGGATTTCAGGACTGTCTCTAACTGTAACTATTCCAGGTTTAAAATCACTGTAAGAATAAACAAGGTGCTTTCTATTTTTATGCGATTTAAATGTCCGATAAATGTTTGTCGTAAATGTACAATCTTTGAACATACAGGAGATGGTTTCATGGGATTTAAGGTGCAGATTTATGTGACTGAAATATTGCTTATCATTGCCAAGTTAAGCGAATGCACAAACTTGACATCTGAATGTAGCCAATGATAATGTTCGCTGAGATGAGTCTCTTTTATGGACTCTACAGAGGTGTGATCTAAGTGCATTCCATGACTTGAATGTACATGGACAACTAGTATATGGGCAAATATATGGGTGCCTACGCCCATATTGAGGATGTTTTAACCTATAAGGTTTTATTAACTGACATCTGGTTGAGGTCTTTGAACCGCAACCTTTACACTGCCACATTCAATATCTGTAACAAGCACACACACTACCAAAAAAACTAAACAAAAACGATTTCAGTTAAAAAACTCGACTTGCAAAAAATACAAAATTTAGGAGTTTTACAAACAACTTATATGACTTGTTTATACAAATATGTATACATTACAAATATACATTACAAATATATTATACAAATATGACTTAAAAAAGTAATAATTTAAAACATTTATATAATGTTAAAAACTGAAATCATCAATTGCTACTGATAATT
This sequence comes from Gymnocypris eckloni scoliostomus, assembly GCA_027564155.1. NCBI lineage: Eukaryota > Metazoa > Chordata > Actinopteri > Cypriniformes > Cyprinidae > Gymnocypris > Gymnocypris eckloni. The sequence goes on from CM050425.1 coordinate 32,293,135, forward strand.
AAAAGTAAACAGGATACAAACAGAAACAAGCTACTCAGAACTAACAAATGAAATGGTCACGCTAAAATCAGTATTTACATTATTAGATGTTGCAGATTTTACCTATTGTGAGTAAAGCACCTTGACAGGAACACAAAACACACCTTTCATTAAGGACCTGAAAAATTGCAAAGGATAAAAACAAAAAACTTTTTAATAAAGATTGTGAAATTGAATTATTCTGAACTGAAAAACTACAAACCAATAAAAGAAATCACACTTTGTAATTTTTATTGAAAGTATCACAACAGATTGTAAAAAATAAAGTTTCAAACCAAGTATTAAACACTTAATTTTGACAGCAGATTTCAGTTTAGTTTTAGACGGATGGAAACCTAGTGGTTGAACTTAGTATTGCAGTTTCAACGGAGAATGACTGTAGCATTGTTTTTCAAATTAACAATTGTGTCAACTTAGTACGTTTCTTAAATATATCTGCAAACATATTGTATTTTTATGATTTAGTAGAGTCAAAAACTTACAACAACTTAAACGCTACAGTCAGAAGTTACACACTCCAGGTATACATTTAGACATTGTGTAATTCTATTTATTAAACGTGTAGAATAGTTTACAAAACATTACATATAGCATTATAAAGGTTGCGTTCAGGCATTCATGATATAAAAAATAAACATACTAGTATAACTTTTCAAATGGAGTGAACACGGAGCAGTTTTTCAGTGAGCGGGAACAGAAAACCCGGAGTGGACCCGGAGCGGAGTGATTACAGAACCCTAGAGTAGAGAAGAACGTGCTTTAAATCCACTCCAGGCTTTCATCACATCCCACGCATCAGCCTGAATACACTGCGTCTTTTTAAATTAAAATTAAGACATTACAGTATTTGAGAAATGTAATCCTATTTACAGCCTTAAAATTATTAAAAGTGAATATAGGACATTAAGTACAGGCAGGAAAACCTACATTTGACGGGAAAAATCCGTCGTAGACTCGCTCCAGTTAACGGAAATCCATCGTAGCGACGGAGAACTTTAATCCATGAACTATCTCTTATTACTTTTCTTTTCGCCCAAATAATGGAAATATGCAGCGGACCAACCTGCGCCACGTGGCTAAGCTAGCATGCTAACTTCATCATGTCTAAGACGCTAGAACTCTCTAAAACTAAAGTAGGCCAAAAATAATGAACATATCTCTTATTACAAATAAAAAAGATCGATACTGGTGGAAAAACAAATATCCTCCTACCTTTACCAGCCATTGAAAAGGACGTCCCTCTGTCAAAACCAATTGAAGAAAAACTTTTCAGGGGGTCATGCAGGTGTGCAGAGAGTCAATTATCTTTGCGCGCGTGTAGTCTGACGCGTCTTCTTCTTCTTTGGGGTTTCATGGCAGTTGGCGTCGCACTATACTGCTACCCTCTGGATGTAAGAATTTTTTACTCAACATAAATGGTTTGTGTTTAGACAACGCGTTAGGATTTTATACAGTTAAGTTGAGACATAATTACGTGGACCTTCATAGAAAAAAACATTTAAAGTCAACAAATACAATTATTATAAGTAAACTGAATATAAATGTATTATGTAAAGTGCACAACCTTCCTTTTTTTGAGTCCATGCAGGGTGTTGCGTTGATATTCTGGGCCATTCTGCTTTATTAATAGTAATATTATTAATAAGGTTATTAATATTAGCCGGATAATTTGATCAGTATTTATTATTATCAAAATTGGTCCTCCAGTGTCACTGTTTTAAAACATTAAGCCACATTAAGCGTTTTAGAATGTCCCAAAACCGTGCCTTGAATATGCACTGACAGTATTTCTTTATCCAAGTTCAAAATAAAACTCTATGAACTACTCTATTGTGAACACGGAGCTGTAGGAACCACTGCTGTAAAGTAAACAGGAAGAACTTGTCCGAACTCAACTGGTTTTGCAAGAGAAGGCAAAAGTTTTGTGAGGGAACACAAAGTTTCTCGAGGGAATGCAAAAGTTTTGTGAGAGAACGCAAAACATTTGAAAAATATTTTTTCCTCCCACCCTGAACATTTTCCACTCCGATTATTTGCTAAGCATCACGTCAATCTAAACCTGTAATCATTTTGAAGGTTTGGAACCAAACAATCATGGTTCACAACCTTTTCGTTGACTGTATACTGTATATAAATATATATATATATATATATATATATATATATATATACAAGTTTTACACAACATAAGAGTAATCATTCCTTTAATAGGGGAAACTATGGGAATATTTGTTCCGTTTCTTTTCCTATTTCAGAATGAAATGACTTGTCATTGTTTTCTGATCGTGACATCTCCTGAAGTGTGCTCACCAGCTGCTCATTTCTTACTGTTTAACCCCAGCACTATCAGATCCTTGTCCTCGCGTAAGCTGCTTTCAGGTTTAGATGTGGTCCACCTACAACCATAATCACAGTCTTTCTCTAAACCTTTAGAGCACAAGTAATGCCTTGTTATGAATTTAGATTCTGTGGTCTGCTTGTTGCCTCTAATAAAGTGGAAAAACAGGAAGCTTGTGTTTGTCTGAAATACAATCTGCATCCATGCATTCAGTATTTTATAATGGCAGGAAAGCTATTAGGGTATTAAACAGTCAGATGAGGTCTAATCAGCCATAGGGCTGAAAGAGCAGGGCTTAGAAGCACTGCAGTCTGTCGGCTATTTACGCTAGATCGTTTTTTTATGAGGTCGAGCCAGTTTGAAGATCTTGATTGAATGAATGAATGAATGAATGATACAATTATATAGCGCTTTATTGTGTATTAATAATAATAATAATAATTTGTTACATTTATATAGCGCTTTTCTGGGTCCGCGAAGTGCTTTACATAGAAGGGAATATTGTTGTACACCCAAAGCGCTTCATAATCATGGGGTCTCTCCTCAACCACCACCAGTGAGCAGCAGCATCCACTTGGATGACGATGGCTGCCACAGGACAACGGCGCCAGTGCGCTCACCACACAACAGTTACAGATATAGAGGAGAGAGAGTCATAAAGCCAATCAAGTGGATAGTGATTATTAGGAGGCCATGATTGACAAGGGCCAATGGTGGGAATTTGGCCAGGACTTTATTACAAGACTTCTCTTATTGAGGTTATCAGCAGTGATTAGCTCAGCCCTGATGGTGAGGGTGGTTATCTAAAGGTTAAGGACCAAACACAGAACTTAGAAATTCAGTTTCAAGCAGAGAATATTTTACATTTCTGTAATGCACATATACTGTGCATGTACCAAAGCACACTATAATGATTTTGGATACATAATTTTTCCTTTATCTATTTGCCTGATTTCTAGTTAGATAATTACTTTATTGGCTAGCAAATATCTTAGATATAAAATGTAATTGGCACAGTATATCAAAGATCTTCTGATATTAATCTTTTCCTATTTTGCCTAATAAAATAAATGTGAAGAATAATTACACTTCCTCTGGCATATAATCAATTGTTTATACTACTCCATAATGCAGAACATTGTGTAAACAAACAAATAAACAAACACACGCACACACGCACGCACGCAAACACACACAAATAAATACATAAATGTCACAATCGTTGTAGTTAGCAAGGGCATAGGTTTTATTCTGACATTAGTGGGGACAGCAGCCTCGTTTTTGCAATTATGATTGACATTTTACAGCAATTTCATGTCTTCTAAAGTAGATTTTGGCTTTCTGTACCTCAAAATATAATATCTAAACAAGCATACATTCTTAAAAAACAACAACAACAACAAAAACAACAACCCCCCAAAAAAAACCACCTTATTCAGGAATTGACATTGAGGTTAACATTGTCACTAAGGTGACTATTGATGACAAGAACCAGGCAGTTTACATTTTTATTTAGAATTTGAATTGTATTTTGTCTAAAGTGCAATTATCAACATCTCTCATACATGAGCATCAGAGTACATGTATATAATATATGGAGCGCACTTACAAATGACACTTACAAAATTACTGTCAGGGTTCTGTCATCTTTATGAATATTTGCAGGGAATCTCTTTAAAAAGGTCATATATAGTGATCGACCGATTTAGATTTTTTATAACCGATACCGATACCAATTATTTGTACGTTTATGTACCCGATAACCGATATGCAGAACCGATATTTATTTACTGTTATAAAGTAAATAAATTACAGAGTGAAGTAAGTCCATTCTTCGCTTTGGTTTTTCCTCGTTTAAGTCATCTTAACAACAAGAAAATAAAGGACAGAAGTCATATCAACTTCATTTTAAACTACAGTTTTAGTAGGTTTATAAGCTGTTGAATAGGCTAAAGAGTGTAACATATGTCGGCAGGAATTCAACTGGCTCTACAAGTCACCAGAAGGGGGGCAGCTAAAGAATCAGCAACCCTCTAAAGCCCCTCCTCCGCCTCAGCGCAAAGCGCTTTCTTTCTATTACGAACAAAGGAATGTCGGGAACGTTTCTAAAAGACATTCGTTCATGACTTTCAAAACATCCACACAAGAAACATATGGATATTAATGTTGTACTCTTTCTCTCATATGCTTGTGGAATATGAATTATTTAGGAAAACGTGGGCTGATTTCTAATCGTGCTTTAAGCTGGAATGTGTAGGTTGCAGTGTTTAGACTTGCATGAACGGTTGCAAAAATGTATGAATCAGTAAGATAACGAATGTGGTGATATTATAAATGTGTAAACCTGATAAGAGTTTTAATACATGGGTAAAAAGTTTATTTTTCGTCACCCTGCCCCGTACCGATGCTCTGATTGGACCAGCCGCCTGTGGGCGATGTCCAAAACCGGACAGCTTAAAACGACGTGCCTGTGTGCGCGCCCACTCTCTTGAATCTCTTGACTCTATGGAACTCCTCGAAGCTACGCTTCCTGCTTTCGCAACTGCGCCCTCCAATGCGCGCCGGTCCGCTGGACGCTCGCCTCGAAACCAACCATCTGAAGAAGTCCAGGACCGTGCCAAGGCCGTAACATCACAGAGCAACGCGTGGAAACCACGTGCGAGAGGAGCAGAGTTTTCCCAGAACAACGCGTGGAACTGACCACGTGACACCGAAACAAAGGACTGAAGCAACACGTCGAACTCACGCGGGAAAACGAAACTAAAGCAACAGCCTGCTTAGACCAACAAAAAAAAGCAAGTAACGAACTAAGCATTCCTAACTCTAACTGAAACTGGTAAAATTTTGATCTGAATGCAGAAAAGAAAGCCTAGGCATCTTTCGTGATCTTTTTCTGGTTAGTTAAGTTATGAAATAAGAAAGAATGGTATTCTTTCAACATTTAACCTCAAAACTGTCGTATGTATGTGTGTAAGTTTGTGTGTTATTGAATATGTTAGAATATTAGTATTGGGAATAAACCTCGTTTCGTTTTATAAAGAATTGTCTCTGGAATGTGATTTTAAGTATTTTTTTCCTTATTTGCCAAGACGACGCTAACCTAGCTCGAATTTGAGAAATGTATTAATCTCGTTTTATTGTCCCGTGGCCATAAGGCAATAGAAGCGAGATTTAATAGAGATATACTGATGTAGTGATCGCTGGACGAGCACTTAAAGTATAAATCGTAAGTTAAATATTAATATTACTTCAATCAAGCAATATTGAATATTTAATAAATAATTCCCGGAGCTGAAACAATAGCTTCATATTAAACTGGCATTACAGAATGGTGGAGGATAAAGCTGGCATTAAAGATTAAATCTGAAAATCAAACCAGAGACAATAAGACTATTTCTCACTTTTATCCGGAAAAATTGAGTAAATACAGAGAAACACGGTTATTTGTGATATTGCATTCTTGTTTGTGAAACACAGTGCGTTTTGAATGAAAGGGAGTGTAACTGTTAACTCGAGCTCATTGAGAAGAAATGAAACTGCAGTAAATAATATGAAGTCGCGTTAAAGCGCATGAGCAATGAACAGGCGTGTTCCTCGTTTGCTCTCTAAGGCCTGTATAGTTTGATTTGGTAAGTGCGTGTCCCACTTTCAAACTCAGCTATAATTTTATTCTCCCGGCTGTAGGATATTAAAGTAGCTATTTAAATCATTCTCAGCCATGATTTGATTTCACACGAGTGAATTCCAAACTCGCGGCGCTCAGACAAAGGAGTGGCCATGCGGTTTGGAAAGGGGGAAGAATTTGCAATCGATTGAATTGTTTTTATGTGTGCTGTCTGAACAGACAAATATTCGCATAATAGCCCGCCGAGGCTTTGTTGATTTATAAGTAACCCGTAGATAAATTTATCTCGCCCTAAACGAGTGAGATTATATATGCTATAAAAGATTCAAGTCTGAACAATGCTTGTTGATTTTGAAGCGTGGAGCACAGTTTTTTTTTTTTTTTTCCTACAGGCACTGAGTCGTCATAGCGACCAGTTTAGCCAGGAAGACACCCTTCTGGGCAGTGGAGATTTAGCCACGTGTAAAACTAATAGCATTAGCGCTAAGCTAACAAAGAAACTTTAGCATTGTAGCAAATGCCATGCTGGTAGCATTACGGCTAGCGATTAGCACATAGCATTTAGAGAGTTTGAATATAAGTGAATGCAGTGGGTGTGTGTGAAAATGATACTCACATTTCCGTCTCTCTCTCTCTCTCTCTACCCATTTTAAAGACTAACATATGTTAATAAGATGGCTGTGTTAATGTTATACCCATTCATCTGCCTAACAATCTCACAGGTGGTTTTAATAAACATTTGATTAAAGTTTTTTTTTTTTTTCCAGACTTAACACAAGTCTGGCGCCACCTGAGGCCATACTTCATTTCCTTAGGTGATCTGATTAACTCAAAAAAAAAAAAATCTAATTAAAATAATTTTATTAAGTTAAAATTAAATAAAGTCCTCTTTACTTAGGCCTGAGAGTAGATAGTGCTCCCCCTAGTGTTGTGTTGGTGAAGTGACAGTGACACCATGCTGCCAATTTATTAGTTTTAAACCTTGGGAATAAATAAATCTTCTCTTACCTTTCCTCTTTGTTACTAACTTCTTCTAATTTGACTTGTTTGCTAAGACTTTGCCAGTGGAAAGATCACGAATAGAGAGAAATGCCACAATTGAACAGATGTTTATGAAACTTGAGAACTGTTTGCTATTTAACCTCTATTGTGAAATCCTACCCCTCCAAGTTAAAGCAGGTGCAATGAGAAGATAGACATCGGCAATTTTTTTCTAAAAAAACACGCGCTAGAGACACGCGAACCGGCGTTGCGGCGTAAAATCTTGCCATTAAGGGGCCAGTACTGTCATTGCTGTCGTTTTCCTCCATCAAGGAGAAAATTGGAATAGCAATAACAGTCCTATCTCAAAAGAGAAAATTTCGCTTATTTTCTGACTAGAAGCGTCCTTCTAAATCAGACTTAACAAAAAGCGACAAGCAGAAAATCTGCTATTAAAAGAGAGATCTGTTTAGTGTTATTGTCCTTCACCTTCGTATTTAGATTGATCTCCTTCCTAAAGGGAAAGGAGGCTTTCTCGTACAAGAAAAGGTGAAGCACACAATTGTTATCCCTGTTTACTCATTCTGTTAGTGTGCTTTTCTTCCTCTGTTTCCCAGCTGTGCTGCCTCTACGTGTGCTCAATTTCTACGCAGAAGCTGCAAATTACACGCACCCCACCACAGAGGACCACAGAAACAGAATCACACTCAACACTAGCATACACTACACTGTGCACATTCACACCCCTGTTGTTTTGTTTGTGTTTTTGTTTTGCTTAGTTTCCCATCCAAGGTCTGTGTCAGTTCGGTCCAAGATCCCCATCACCCGCCAGAACATGTCTCACAAAACAGAACATGTCGGTCACTGGGAAGGACTGGAAATGTGGCTAAGTGTTACAACAAACAGCATCCTCCCTAAAGCTGTTGAAGCACTCCAACATCAGACACAGGACCAACTAGATGACAACATCACAAGCATCATGAGACAAGGCCCAAGTCAAAACTACAATCACAAAGAATTAGCCAAGATCACCGGCTCTTAAGTCACACACTCATCGCCACCCTCAAACTGAGCGACAAGCACGCCGCACAACGCCAGCAGGAGCTTACAAGCACACAACGACGCATAGAGCAGCTGGAACGTGAATGGCAGGAAGGGACCGATGAGGTGGAGCAAGGCGCCGAGGAGGAGATCAACAGGCTAAAAGAGACTCTAGCAGCTACCAGCCACGAAACGCAGCAACTCAAAGAGGACTTCACTGATCGTGCAGACAAGCTACAGTATGCAGAGAAGCTACTAGAGAAGGCAAAGACTGACTTCAGGGACAAAAACAGCAGAATCAAGGCCCTCGAAGCTCATTTGGCTGAGTCAAGAAACGAGATCAGCCGCCTAACACGACAGCTCGACTACGTCACAGAGGAGTCTGAAAGTTTCCAAGAGGAACTCAAGCACGCTTACGAACTACGCCATGAGCCATCAAGGACAGGACGTGCACCAACCGCACCCCTGCCAAGCAGGACCAAGTCACCTGTGCCTGGACTGACACGTGAACATAAGACAGAGGGGGTGGTGTTAAAACATTCACCAGCGCCATCTGAAGAACTTTATATCACGACAGAACCAGAAGAATCTGCTGCAGCCAGCCGCAGATCGTCACACGGCTTGGACCTAAAAGATCTTGACAAGCTGGCCCGAAGCGGCAAATTCAACCCCAGCGTGCCAAACAGCCAAAAGGTCCAAGCGTATCTGCAAGATATTGATTTCCATCTGGAAATGCGACCTAACGTTACGGACAAAGATAAACTCTACTTACTCCGAACGACATCCAGTCCTGAAGTACGCAGCTTCCTTGACCGGCAGCCTGTTAACACAAAGACTGATTATCAACGGCTGCGAAAAGCCCTCATTAAAGAGTTCGCCGACCCTGAGTCCGATCAAGGCTTAGTGGCTGCCCTGGAGACGAGACAAGGATGTCACGAACCTCCTCAAGCTTACTATAGTCGACTCAGACAAGCATATTTTGGAACTCGCAATGATTCTGACATGGAAGATGAACTGAACTTTAAAACTCTCTTCCTCAGGAACCTTCATCCTGGCATAAGCCACCATCTTGGCGTTCTCGCATGTCCACGAACGATGAACACTCAGCAGTTGCGAGACTTGGTGCAAAAGGCCTACTACAAACAAAAGATGGCCTCAGAAAAGAGCGCAAAAACCCCAGCAGTTCTTGATTTCAACACGCAACACCATGAACTGGCTCTAGAGGGCACCCAACGCCAAGACAGTGCTAAGCCACCACACAAAGAGTGGAATGCACCCCCGTCCAACAGAGAACGAGACTCACACTCTGGCACCCGACCTAAACAGAGGTATGACCGCTGGGATGGGCCGCGTGAACGTCAACGCTCACCTGGACGACACTGGGATAAGTCATGGGACCAAGCAAGGCCTCATGAGAATCAGTGGGAAAAGGAAGAGGAACCAGAGTCAGTCTGACTAGCTGTCGGACGAAACGGCAGTGACAAGCTGAACAAATCAGCCACAGAAAACAGCACTGTCACCTCACTCTCAGAGAACAGTAAACACCCTAACTTCAGATGGACATGAAACCCCACCTGAAAACCCAGCAACAGAGCTAAACACTAACTCAACACCCAATACTCCAAATCACAGCAGCGTCCAACAGACACCTGCTGATGAAACTCCTCAAGTTCCTGAAAGTGCTGTCTCAGTCACCTGCCATTCCTCCGCAGAACACCAGATCAGTTCTGACATCCTAAACGCTTTCTCCCAAACTCCAGCCCCTCAAATGACCAAACCGATGCTCTCACCAAAGCAGGTGCATTACACGAAGAGTCATGGATACTTCATGCCCTCCCACCCAACCCTACAGTGGCAGCAATAACCCGCCGCCAGCACGCCACTGGCGAGCACACCCCTGCCCCCCTGCATTGCCATACCACCTCAGTTCGCTGCTGACGATCTCCTCACCCTCCAAAATGTGGATTCGTCACTACGAACCATGACAGCTCACATGTCAAACCCATTCGAACATTCCATTTCCTCTACGGACCTGAACACATCCTCCGAGCTCCGCAAGCTCCATTCTGTCAAGTACATGCTGCATCTGCAAGACGGTGTCCACACGTATGTCCCTGAGCCACTCACTGCGCCACAGCTCGTAGTACCTCACAGCCAGAGGGGGAGTACGCTGACACACACGATGCACCATGATGGGTTGCCAGTTCCAACCGGCAAATCCAAACCACCGACAGGAAAAGGGGGAAGATCAAACCCACTGACACAGACCGACAACCATATGCACCACACAAGCATAAGTATTATCATTTTAGGAAAACATATAGCAACCATGCTTAGACACAACCCATATTCTCTCCTCCGCAGCACTGCTAGGACCAATCTAGTAGAGAGGAGTTACTCTCAATTTTTTTTTTATATATATTTTTTTTTTGCTTTTAATTTTGTTTGACTTTTTATTTTTAATTTTAATTTTTTTTTAAGTTTATTTTTTTTAAGTTTTTTATTATTATTTTGCTTTGTCGTTTGATTTCTTTATCTCGTGTCTCACTTTGTGTTTTTCCTTTCCTCTCTCTCACTTTGAACCCCCTTTACCAATCCTTGAATCCAGGTCCTGAAATTGGTTGTAATTCATTGTGAGAACCGTTGTCGACCGATCGAGGCCACCCGCCAAAATCATGAACGACATGATACACGATGTAAGTTCCTTGATTGACAACGTAGCCATGAATAGGATTCCGTGCTACACGATACCTCTTAGCCTTGTTCAAACGTTGTAACTTCGGCCACTGCGGGCCCCGCTAGTCTCATCCAAACCCATCTCGCCCCTTTCCCGGTAGCGCTATTCCCATATACGCAAACCCGGAAACAGGTGACTTAGTTGTCTTTTCAGTTAATAACGTTAATAATGTTTACCGGCTCAAAGACGTTGTGAATGTGGGATTACGGCAAGGGAAAACCTATGTCAAAATCCACACTCCTAAAGTCGCTGCGTATTACGATAACAACGAACAGTTGTATCTGGCCCCAAACTTAAAGATGGGCACGCTCACTTAGGACATTCACTCCCCCTACCCGAGTAAACTCTGCGTACGCGATAATACCAAGGGCATCTGCGGTTTAGAATCCATTAAACCCGACACTAGCTGCCCCGCCGAAGCAACACCACGTTCTCAAGTTGAGGTAACGCAAGCCGAAATCATCAGAAACCGATGGCTGGTCAATACCCCAGCACGAACAGCCACCCTCACATGCGATTAACACGACACCGCTACGCGCATTAATTTGCCCAACCAAACTTTATGGATCACTGTCCCGAAGGGCGCGATCCTCCATATTGACAAGTTAGCATTGTATCACCTCACCGACGATGAATATCAGGTTGAAATCGAAATCTCTTATTGATTTGACACCGGCTGACAGCTTTAGAAGCTATCGCTCGCCTTCCGCCCGCCGGCGTGCCAATTATTCGGTCTTTGTCTGCCGCTGACACAGCGCTTCGTATCTCTACTATCGTAGGAGATGTTGTGACTTTGACACTGGCCTTCCTCCTACGCAAGCGAGTGAACGCCGTTAAAGAGTCTCTCAACAAATACCCGTCAGGCGTCCCGCTTTTTCCGACGTGGTGAACCCGAACCCGAGAATTCGACCAACCTGACTGAGATCATGCCTATACCGCCTCGTCGAGCCCCTGACAATTAAACCAGTCAAAAATGACCCAATTGTCAATAATGATAAACAATGCATCCCTATGTCTTCTCAAGTTTCTAACCTGTTCCTTCCCAAATTACCCTGCACCAGGCTTCAGTCAGTGATAGAAATGATGTTTGTGTCTTGTATGTGCCTGTTCTTCCTGCCTCTTGTTCCAGGGCCTGACGATGTTCCATCAGAGAACATCACCAAGCCAAAGGGGGATATGTAACATATGTCGGCAGGAATTCAACTGGCTCACAAGTCACCAGAAGGGGGGCAGCTAAAGAATCAGCAACCCTCTAAAGCCCCTCCTCCGCCTCAGCGCAAAAGCACGCGTTTTCTTTCTATTACGGAACAAAGGAATGTGATGGGAACGTTTCTAAAAGACATTCGTTCATTTCATGACTTTCAAAACATCCACACAAGAAACATATGGATATTAATGTTGTACTCTTTCTCTCATATGCTTGTGGAATATGAATTATTTAGGAAAACGTGGGCTGATTTCTAATCATGCTTTAAGCTGGAATGTGTAGGTTGCAGTGTTTAGACTTGCATGAACGGTTGCAAAAATGTATGAATCAGTAAGATAACGAATGTGGTGATATTATAAATGTGTAAACCTGATAAGAGTTTTAATACAAATGCAGAGAACAATGTGACAAAAATATATATATATATATATATATATATTATTTTCAAAACTAATGGTAAAATGCTTAAATATTGGGAAAAATATCGGTAAAGTGATATATCGGTCGATCTCTAGTCAGATAGACTCCGTTCTAAAACATAATGAGCTGTCTACATCTGCATTTCCTTTCCAAGGCAGCATCTTAAATGATGGAATACGTTACATGATTTTTTACAAGACTTTTCTCCGATTTGTAGTCTGGACTAGTCCGTACTAGTTGCTGAAATTCAGAGTGAGTTTGCAGATTTTGTACAATCTGATTTGAGAGATTTCACATAAAATCACGTAATGTATGATGGGTAAAGTCTCAGACTTTGATTCCATTCAGTCAGAGGATACCAAACATGTTGAGATGATTTTAAAACACATAGGGCCAGGGAAAGTTATGTGGAATGCACAAGTAATTAAAGAACACATATTATGCCAGCTCACATCCATAATGATCAACCCAATATATCAAGAGCATCACAAATTAGTGCTGGGTCACAAACAAGCAGAGCCGATGATAATAGAATGTGTGCAAAATCTAACAACACAACTGCAAGGTGGGTTAAGACATGCTGTTTTTGAGGTGTTAAATAATAGAGCAAATAACTGACTACTACAAACCTTAGTTAATCCCCTTGTGTGATTCATTTAAATACTCTCCTCCTATAAATTCAGTTCGAAAGGGTTTGATGCGTAGTGTTTTACAATCTGTTTATACTTTTTTTTATAGTCGTGTAGTGTATTCCTGCCTTAACTTAATCTAACCTAGATCGAAATCTGATACTGAGGAATCTCGTTTTGGATCCAGTGTATTTTGCGTGATCGGATCGTCAGAGACCGATAAATGATCCTGTGCTTTTAAGCAATAATATTCTGTGTTGTTGCTAAGTCCCATGGAAGCCACAAAACACCACTAAGCTCATAAAGTGTTCTGCAACACTATATTTCAAGTATTCTGGAGCTGTTCCATAGTTTTCTCTGAGGTACAGATGAATCTTAAATTCAAATTCAAGTCCACGTGAACTTCTCTGGCCGCGTCGTCTGTCTGTGTCCTCCTCAGCATTCAAAACCAAGCGTATCTATGCATTTACTACTAGTCAAACTCTTCAAGAGCACACAGTCACTGAGGTTTAAAACTGTTAAAAGAAAAGGCTCAAAGTAAACTAACTCACAGATTTAACACACTTCGAATAATATCTCTGCCCTCTGTGCTTTTATGCGGACTGGAGGGCTGTGCAGCCTGTGTGACTCTGTGTTTCAAGAGCATCATTCTGCAAACGGATGTCATTGCGCATTTGCTTTAATGGAGCATTTCGTTTTATAATACTTATGCGCAATGAAAGATAATAATAGTCTTTCTTGTTCTGTCCTGTCTATAATATGTTTCTGCCTTATTATTGTGTATACATTTAAAATACGTTTATTTTAATTTTATATTAAATATTTATATATAAATGTATTTTGTTTTTTAAATTTATTTTAAATATAATACAAGATGAAGATTACGTGACTTATTCAATTTATTTGTAAATAAAAAGTTTCACTAGATTTTGTTGTAAATAAATATATTTATATATATAAATATATATTTATATATATATATATATATATATATATATATATATAACAAATGATTTTATTTCACAAAAATAAGTCAAAACTGTTATGAATATATGACTGAATAAACAGCCTATAATGCAAGCTATTAAATAGCATTCAAAACTCATTTTTATAATAAAATTTATTTGGTATGAGCCAGCAGCATTTAAAGCAGTGGTTTGCTCAACCCACGATATTGGCTAATATTTTAGAAGGAGATGGTGATAAATATAGATGATAGATAGCAGCCTCTAATAATATTGCAGAATATAAATCACTAAGAATGCATCCTAGTATTGTGTTAGTTTTGCATTTAAAATCTGTTTGTATCTGTTGGTGATTGATTCATTTGTTCTTGTGTTTAGTTTTATAAAGGTGTGTTCCTTTTAATAAGATGCAGGGTGATCTGTAGAAGGTTGATAGTCCTTGAGATGATTCGCTAATTTTCTAGTCCTTGCAGACATGTGCTACTTTAGAGTTTTAAATTACCCTATAAAGTCTACTGTATTATATATGTATATATATATATATATATATAAAAAGTTATAAACACTTTGAAACCTTGCTGAAAAAATCTGTTGTGCATAATCTACATGCCTTCTGTTGACTTGCTTGATTGATAGTTAACAAGTATAAGGCATTTATTATAATTCTAAAAACATTCAGGTTGTGTGATACATGTCTTTTTGCTGTGAAATGTTAGCTGGATTTTATAAAGAAACATAGAATTGTACAAAACATAAGAATAACTTAAATATTTAATATAAAGTTGAACATGTACTGGATAGAAGCAACTTAGGCTTACTAAACAACAAAACTAAAGCTTTGATCATAAAACTAAGTATTTAAATATTATCTTACTAATGTTCATATGCATTTTGATAATGTTATAAAAAATTTGATTGATTTACTTTAATAGCATCAGAATCTCATCTTACATTTTGGCCATATAAATATCAGCACATATATTGCATTTTTTGCTCACTTTGTGCTCTGAAATATAACTGAGTTTTTGTTTCCTATATCACTATACTATATGTAAGCCTGATGTATCAAATATTATACAACAAAACACATAGAGTATATAATAGATTTTTATTACATATATACAGCTTTACAGCCCATTGTTTTTAGATTTCCAATGATAATGTAACTAATGTACTGTGTTCATGTTGATTTGCTTGCTGTCTTTGTAGTCTCTGTTTGATAACAGTGTTAAGTCAAATCAGTGGAGCCACTGAACATCTGCTTTGTATTCAGTTCAAACCACACTATACAGGTATATCAGTCAAACGGACAGTTGTGCTTTTCTCAGCTTATTAATTTTATATTGTTATATTATTATTAATTTTAATATTATTTATATTAAATTGTATATTCATTTATATTATTATTTTAATTTGTAGCCTCTTTATCTTATATCTAAGTCAACATATTTTATTGCAACCAATTTTATTTCCATATGAAGTAAACTGTAAATATTATCCAAGTGAAAAAGGACACTCAAAAGAAAGAATGGATACATTTTATACATTGGGAATTAATTGAGTTGAAAATGAGTATCATTTAGAGCACATTTAAATTCAGCTTACACTGACCAAAGTGCTGTATATAAACAGTATAAATATATAAAATAAAGTATACAAGATAACATGTTAATCCACAGCAAAAATTCAGGAAAGGCCATAGAATAAAGATGTGCTAAGTCTAGACTTAAACAGAAATAGACGAGCATTTTAATGTCAGGTGGCAACTGATTCCATAGCAGTGGAGCAGCTACTGCAAAGGCTCTGTCACCTTAAACTTAAGTCGGACGGTGGACACAGGTTTATTAGCAGATAGGGGCTTAGAAATAAATTTAAATGAGATAAGATCCGAAATGTTATGTGGCTTGTCCATTAAGTGCTTTAAAAAACAATCAACAAAATTTTGAATTGAATTCTAAAGGAGACAGGAAGCCAGTAAAGCGATACTAAAATTTGATGATATGTTTCGTTTTTTGCACCAGTTAACACCTGGCTGCATTCTGGACATCTGCAAACGAGAAGTAAAGATTTGGGAAGACCTAGGTATAAGGAATTACAGTAGTCCAATCGTGATGTAATAAATGCATGAATAACTTTTTAAGTCTTGAAAGGAAAGTGTTGATTAACAGAAATGATTCTCAATTGATAGTAGCTGTTTTAACAACTGAGCTAATTTGCTTTTCAAAAGTCAGAGTCAAAAATAGACACCTACATTTCTTGATGTGACGCTATAAGGAGTGAGACTGTCTAAGTTACTAACTATTTAATTTCTGATTTTAGAGGGACCAAAATAATCACCTCATTTTTTCATTATTTAACTGAGAAATTATTCACCATCCAGATTTTAATGTCCCTCAAACAGTCCATAAGAGGCTGCAGAGAATGTCTAGATTTTAATGGAACGTTAACTGAGAATCAAGTAGAAATGAAAAGAGATTTTATATTTCCTAATTATATTACCAGGTGGAAGCATGTACAGATTAAAAAGTAGGGGCCCCAGAATGGACCCTTGAGGTACCCATAAGGGAGAAAACTGATGATGAGGAAAACTGGCCGATAGCCACTGAAAGTGTCCTGGATTTAAGATATGACTTAAACCACGATAATGCTGTATCCTTAATGCTACATGTTCAATATAAAGGCGTGAAAAAGGATGTCATGATCAACTGTTCAAAAGGAGAACTTAAGTCTGAATAAAATCAAAACTGCATTTTCACAGTCAACGCAGTAGCAAATCATTCATCACTTTTAGCAACATTAAAAGCTTTCAGCATTAAATGATAGGTTGCAAAACCTGATTGAAATGGTTCAAATATCATAGTCGAATTTAAAACGGAAGTAACTGTGATTGGACAACTTTTCCATAACCTTTGAAAGAAAAGGCAATTTTGAGATAGGACGATAATTATTCAAAATGTTACATCAACATTGGGCTTTTTAAGCAGTGTGGATAAGCATTTTAAATGCATGCAAGTAAGCAGAGATTAATAATCATAATTTTGTTTGGATGCTAGAACCAATTATATCAAAAGAACCTTAATGATATCAGAAGGAACAACATCCTGGGGCGAGGTTGTAGATTTCTGCATCACTAAGTTCTGCTCTGGCAAACACACTGGCTGAAAGCTAAATTTGAACTGTATTAACTGGACATTCAAGCAGAGTTGAGTAAGAAGGAATGAGGGAAGATCGAAAGCCATCAATCTTTTCAACAAAAACCTCAAAAATCTCACATATGTCAGCAGATGATTCAGCTTCATTATGTACGGGATTAATTATTTAATTTATAGTACTGAACAGAATTTTAAGGGTATGAGAATATTTACTGATAATATCAGAAAAGAATTTAGCTCTTGCCTTTCTGGCTGCTTTCTGAAAGTTCACCAGGGAGTTCTTAAATATTTCAAAAGAGACAGTAAGATGATATTTTTTCCATCTCCTCTCTGCTTTCCGACAGATCTGTCTAAATGAACGGGTGGTATCATCTAACCATGGTTGTGATTTACATTTTGGGGATTTGTATTTAAAAGGGGCTACAGAGTCCAAAATAGCTGAAGAAGAAGAATTAAAGAGATAAATAAAATTTTCTGGGCTTGAAGATTGCTCAGAAGCAGCTAAAATTGCAGTTGAAACATCATTTGTTTTATACAAATCAGAAAATTGATTTGCAGTGAGAGAATTAATACAACAAGAATAAACACTTGTATTTTTAGCAGCATATGTAAGACTTGATAATATGACATTGAAAACAATAGGCTTATGATCTGAGAAAGAAGCATCTTCAATACTAATATTATCAATGGGAAACCCATATGACATAACCAATTCAAGAGTATGCCCAAGTACATGTGTAGCTTTATCAACATGCTGAATACAATCAAAAGAGTCCAAAACATGAGTAAACTCAGTGACCATAGGCTTTCCAGGACAGCAGACGTGAATATTAAAATCACCCAAAATTAACAGATGATCATATAATGTAATGATATGAGATATGAAATCAGAAAACTCCTTTATAAAATCTTTATCTGGCTTTGGAGGTCTATAAACCAAGACACACAGCAACTGAGTGGTGGGAGATTCTATCAGTACACATTGTGATTTGAATGTAGAAAAGTTCTCAGCAAAAATTGTCTGTATTTTGTATTGGTTCCTAAAAACCATAGTCACCCCACCTCCTCTTCGAACACATCTTGGTGTGCTAATAAAGCTACAATTTAATGGACATAGTTCACCAAAGATAGATGACTCATCAGCTCCAGTCCATGTCTCAGTTAAAAATAAAAAGTCTAAGCCACGACTCGTAAAAAAGTCATTCAAAATAAAAGTCTTATTAGACACAGACCTGGCATTAACCAGGGCCATTTTTACATGACAATGAACAGTTTGTATTTGTGATTGTCGGACATACTTGAGTGGAATAAGGTTTTGGAGATTCACACCTCTGCTCTGAACGCACAGTCTTGCAGGAGCGCAGTAGTCAGGTGTCCAATTCTGATCCGGAACGATGGGCCGATGATTGACGAATCTCACATCCCACGAACGCCGAGTCAGATAAAGGCCATTATGTCCAGTCAGAAGTGTGGAGGAGCAACGAGATGATTGCGTCGAGGAGAATTCTCTCCTAATCCTCACGCGGATACCTCCGTGGTTACCCCTCTTTCTGCGACGTTTCCGCTGGTAGATGATACAACAAGGTAAACGGCGAACACATGTCACTGGTAGATGAGAGAATGTAGAGTGGAAACGATCATGGGTGATGGGGCAGTCTTTAGATTGCGTTTCCAGCGAACTTCTGATGTGCAGCAATATTTGGCGACCATACGTTATTATGGCATCAACACAGTGTGTAAACAGCGGCAGCAGAAGAAACATAGATAGCCAGACGGCCAATCTGGCATTTAAAAACTGACAGGCCAGACGGCAAGCCGACAAACACACTGGCGCCATCTAGGATCCAAGTCCGAGTGTGGACTTGGCATAATGTCATAATGTCTATATGACAGGGGGTTGGAGAATGGTTTGTAATGTCAGCTGAAATAGAAAGTATAGTTTCAGAGGCAGGTTATCGCACAATAAGTCCAAGACTGCTAATTACAACAATACATTTTTATTTAATTTTGGCTTTAAAATGCATTTTTAATATGAAGATGAAAATAACTTAGATCAGCTTATTACCATAACAACTATTAGCATGTTAATTGGCCTGGTAATTGCCCATTACACCTTTTTAGATGTCATAGCTGACACTTTTCTAACAAACCGACATGAGAGAAAATGTGTATAATAAATACATGGGCACATGTTTTGGCCAGGGTACTTAAGCAATGGTTATAAATAATTCACACTGACTGCCGTCCTGCTTTCTGTGTTCCAGCGGTGATGTCCCGCACCCATGAGGCACCAGGTGAAATGGGGAAGTCTGTGGTAATTCCCAAAGAAGACCAGGAGAAAATGAAAGAGCTATTTAAAATCAATCAGTTTAACCTTATGGCCAGTGACATGATCGCGCTCAACAGGAGTCTGCCAGATGTCCGGCTGGATGGGTGAGTGTGTGTGTGTTTGTACAGACAAATGCTCCATGATCACATTAATGACACTAATCGCAGGATCCAATCAGCTGCAAAGGCAATCTCAACAACACAAATCAGCATTCATTAGGAATTTTTATGTTTCTTTTAAAATGTATGATACACAATAATATGTTATCCTCATACAATATGGTGCATATACACAACATGGTTTTGTGGTTAGTTGCATTTACTGTAATTATGGGATGGATAGTTACCTAGAAATTAATGGTTAAATTTGTCATCAGCCCCACTACTTTGTTTAAATTAGAAACTCAAGTTTTCACATGAGAATCCCTGTCCTCATGGGAAACAAATTTGCCTCAAGGACTCATTTCACTATGACACATTTTCAGTATAAATGTTATTTTTCAAGGTAATTTTTCTTCTCATGAACCAAATTAATCTGAGACTTTATTTTACATACTTTGGTTGAAGGTCTTTAACAGCCAGCACAACATTTTATGTGAAAGTTTGCACTGGCCAGTTGCTTCAAACTAGAGGTCGACCGATATTGAATTTTACCGATACCGATAGCTAGGTTTGACCATACTTGCCGATAACCGATTAATTAACCAATAGTTTTTAAAATGGATACTGGATAAAAAATAAAAGACATAACACTCAAAAATAAAGACATAAGACATGAAAATGTGCTATATTAAATACATATGAATATATCAATTATTTTAAGAAATATTGAGGTAAATTAAAGACATGCATTCAAATTGAAGCAAAAAGTAACATCCAAAATGAATAAAAAAGATACTCCAAATAACAACAAATTTTAACTTGTGAAACAGAAGAAAAGTAACTAGTCCTGTTAAAGAACTGCAAGAGATTCAAGTCTAACATGGTCCATTTCTAGTTCTAGTTCTATTTTAATATTCAAAGTTAAGAAGCCTCAAATTATAATGGCTAAAGCAGAGCTGGTGTGCATGGTGTCCAGTGAGTCGGCTCCTCCTGGCTTCATAAAGCATGCCCACTTCACTGAACACCCTTTCACTATGCACAGTGGATAGTGGGGTCACAGAAATGTATTTGCTAGATGTGCAAGTGTTTTAAATCTGGTTTAATTTTTCTGCCACCACTGCAGAGTCATGTCACTTCATTCAATGACAGACTCTGACAAATACCACTCAAGCTCAGTCTCAAAGCTGTACATCCCGTGGTACACAGCTGTGGCACCAAGGACCCTGGCATACAGAGTGTCCACTAAAGTGGGCTGATGGATATTCTGCTTCTTTGTCTCTGGATCCAAACCCTCATCCTGCTCAGGTTCTTCTAGTAGAGGGCATGGGTCATCTTCTCTGAGCATGGCATGCTCGTCAGCTTCCTCTTTTAGCCATTTTTTTTCATTTGTCATGTGTTTCTTCAGATACAAAGGCTCGGGCCTTGTATCTGGGATCAAGGAGTGTTGCTAGGACAATCATTTTTGTCTCCTTGCCTATATGTAAATGTTAATTAAGTATTATTCATATTAATAACTATTATTAATATTACTAATATGAATTTATCCCACAGAGGACACTGTTCTAATGAGGGGAATAAACTGAACTATTATTGTAATCAACTGTCAATCTTTATTCATCTGATTTTACATATGACCTGAGAAAATCATGTCTATTATTTTGGTTTGTGAGCTTGAGATCGAGCTGCCCACACAAACATTTAGGGGGACAGAAACTTGTTGTCTACGCTGCCAAGCGACTTTCATGAATAAAATAGCTTTTAGATACTGGATTGCTACATTATAAAGAGGGAGTAAAATGAGTGTTTAAGTAACTAAACTCAAATCGTCATTGTTTGTAGTGACGCGCAGATGCAGGTGGGCTAATTTACACATGCGACGGTCACCTCTCTCTCTCTTTCTCTCTCTGTCTCTCTTCACACTATTTCATCTCTGTCTGAAGCGGACAGAACGCTAGAGCTAACGAACTTCGCGTCAGGTGGTCCTTGCCTTCACGTCGTGCATTAAAATCGTTTATTTCACAACGAGAACAGGTCGGCTTGCCGTGCATTATCCCTTATGTATACTCTTTAACTGCTATTTTTATGGCAATATTTAAATGATGCCCTGGTCATTCTTGGCACACTCAAAATGGTCCCACACTATCGACTTCAGACATTCTCTGGTGGAAATAAAGGATCGCTGTTTGGTTCCTCTGTCACAGTTAATCTAGTGTGTGTAGTGGCCTCCGTGTCTCTGATAAGCATGGCATTTCAAGCTGGTGCACAGCCGCTAGTGTAACTTTGTTTTCATTTTGCGCAAGCTGCAACAGTTCCGTTCCATGCAACAGAAACACTCGGTTTAGTGGAACCTTTACGATTTACTAACCATGACGTTTTAAAGCGCGGTTAATTGTAAAACTGGTTAATCGCTGCATCCCTAATATTCACTGGCTTTAAATTTGCAACTTCGCTGGCTAATGAATGCGACCAGATGGGGTTACATTTGGGTCGGACTTGCGTGTATTTTTGCCACATCAACTTAACCACTTGAGATACTGCTAATGTTAGCGTTCTCTCAGCCTCGTCGGCAAACAAACCGCTGTTCTTTCTCCAATGTAGAATCTAGTCAACAAATTAATTACTTTTAATTAATTTGACGCTGTCTGTGTTTTAAACGTGCATCTGAATTGTCAGCGCTGTCCATGCACTGCTCTCTCTCCAGGCAGCGTGTGCTCTCCGTGCAGCGCGCAGTATAACGTGTCAAAATAAATGCACGTGTTTTCAGTGATTTTCGCCTCTAGAGGCCACTCTCGCCATAGATATGTTGGCTCTCGCACTGTATAATGATAACGGACCATTCACAGCTGCTCCGGCAGCAGATGTAACCTGGAAAAACTATCGGAGTGGATTTTTGCCGATAACCTATAGTTCCGGGAATCAACTATCGGTGCCGATTAATCAGCAAACCCGATACATCGGTCGACCTCTACTTCAAACCACTGAAAAGAACTCCAAACTAACTTTGTTATAGCCAGATTCTGCTACATCACACCTGTTCATTCTTTTGCTTGAAGTATATTGAGGCTCTTTGGCATGTTGTGATACATGCGAGTTTGATATACAGGTATTTGATGCATGTTTAACCGCTTTTCTTTCTAGAAAGTGACTCAGCTTGCATCTTATTCACAATAAAAGCAGCAGGCTAAAGAAGGGTGAAGATCACACACTTCAGCAGTTTCAGAGATAGATATTTGTGTTTCCTAACTCTCATGGATGCAGTATGGTATTTGTCATTGCAGTGGTACAAGCTTTGTGGTTTTGTAGACACATTTGAAAGCCAGCAGTTTTCATCCCTCTATCTGTCTCAGTGCAGCAAATAAGGTCTTTGTTTATGGAATCTAAAGAACCATTTGAGTTACATAATGAAATCCCAGAGAGCTGTTAGAGCAAAACATGCCACATTCATCTGGTGTGTTTGAGTTATGCCACCATTCAGCACACTGAAGGCCATCACCCGCATACACTCACTCCTTCCCTCCCTGCATTCACTGATGTATGTTGCTCTTGGAAGAAACATTTACTCTACATTTTACCAAAGATCTGTCATTTTCATTCATGTCTTCTAATTTGTTTTAATGCTTAATGCTGAGGCAATTTTAAAGCCTTGAGGAAATATGTAGTTTGTGTGACAGTTAAATGCTTCAAGGAAACTCCACAACAAAAACAACTAGATTTTTTACATTTCCTTAAGAACATGTCAGTGGTGTTTGCCTGTGCTAAAATCACCACACCGCATGTCACAGCTCACCCGCCATCTCCTCCTCTGGAGTCACACGCAGTTCAAGTCACTGCATGCTGTTCACATCCCGGGGAAGCTTAATCTTGCGGCCGACGCGCTCTCACGACAGCTCACATTCTCCGGAGGGTGGCGACTCCATCCCGAGACGATCCGGATGATCTGGCGTCGATTCGGGGAAGCTCAGGTGGACCTGCTGTTTGCACCGCATTGGCCCACCCGAACCTGGTTTCCCGAACTCATTTCCCTCGTGACAGCACCTCCCTGGCCGCATTCATCTGAGGATGGACCTCCTCTCTCAGGGGCTCGGCACCATATGGCACCCACGTCCAGATCTATGGAACCTCCATGTGTGGCTCCTGGACGGGACGCGGCAGACTCGAGCGGTCTACCACCGGCAGTGGTAGAGACCATCACTCAGGCTAGAGCTCCTTCAACAAGGCAAACCTACGTACTGAAATTAAGTCTGTTCGCGAACTGATGTTCTTCTCACCGAGAAGACCCCCGACGATGCACGATTGTAGTAGTGCTTTCTTTCCTGTTAGAAAGGTTGGAGGTCACCCTCCACCTTGAAAGTGTATGTGGCCGCTATCGCGGCTCACCACGATGCAGTGAACGACCGGTCCCTGGGAAAGCATGATCTCATCGTGAGGTTCCTGAAGGGGGCCAGGAGGATGAATCCCTCCAGGTCACCCCTTGTGCCCTCTTGGGACCTGAAAGAGCTGAAATTCCTGTCTGTCACTTCCATCAAACGGGTCGGGGACCTCCAGGCATTTTCGGTAAGCGAAGAGTGCCTTGTGTTCGGGCCGGCCTACTCTCACGTTGTCTTGAGACCACGGCCTGGATATGTGCCCAAGGTTCCCACCACGCCCTTCCGCGATCAGATGAACCTGCAAGCACTGCCCTCGGAGGAGGCAGATCCAGCCTTAGCGTTGCTGTGTCCCGTAAGAGCATTGCGCATATACGTGGACCGCACCCGGAGCGTCAGAAGCTCTGAGCAGCTCTTTGTCTGCCACGGAGGGCAGCAGAAAGAGAAGGCTGTCTCCAAACAGTCGCCTTGGCGTACCAATCTCAAGGTGAGCCTTGCCCTCTGGGGGTGAGGGGGCAATTTATCCAGTAAAGCATAAAGATTAAAGGGATAGTTCACCCCAAAAAATGAAAATTCTTTAATTACTCACCCTCATGTTGCTTCGTTCATCTTTGGAACACAAAGTAAGATATTTTTGATGGATCCCATGAGCTCTCTGACCCTTCCATAGACAGCAAGTGTCCTTACTCGGGGTGGTATGGTACACGGATGTCACGGTTCGGTACGTACATCGGTTTGGGGGTCACGGTTCGAAACGATTTTGGTACAACATGAAACAAAAAGAAATCTACTATGCTCAGGTTCTTTTCATTTATTTTTAACAGACAGTAGGGCAAATAAAAAAAAATGACTAAATATTATTACATGTTATATTCATAAAATCTGTTTTTTTTCCATTGTGTGTGTACACAAATAAAAGCAGATCTTTATACAGTGATTATTAATAAGACAATAAGTGTTTAAAGTTGGTTCGGCTGGTATAAGCAAACAGTTGAAGTGATCGCGCGCACACACACGCACACACACACACACACACACACACACAAAAACACATCAGTTCCAGCATTGCTAACTTGACAGCCAGTTGGTACTTTATCAAAATAAAATACAAACATCAGCACGCCCGCCTCTGTGTCACCGTTGGAACGCGACTGAAGTACAAAGCCTACAGTTTACATAATAAATAATAGTTTAGCATTCAGATACGTTACAACGCAAATATGGAAATGTTATGAAATATTTGGATTTGGGCCAAATGAGAGAGGTAGGATACACGAGCACAAAGCTCAATTTCGTAAACAGATGATTGCACAAGCCTTTAATGTATACTCCTTTGTCAGTCTATGTGAGAGATGCATTCAGAATCAGCCACACTGGTCACTGTCTAGTGGGCTTTGTTTTCAAGTGCGCAACTCATGGCATTCGCTCTTCTTCTGCTGGCGGTTATCAAACAGCGTTGCATTGTTGCGGGCGCCCCCTTCTGGATTGGGGGTGAATTGCCTTTATTCGTCGTAAGGCCTCATGCACCGAACTGAGATGTCCGTACTGTGATGGTTCGGTACGAGTACATGTACCGTGCCACCCCTAGTCCTTACACGATCACTTACAAGATCAGAAACATCATCATCACACAAAGAGCAGCCTAGGGCCTCTGACCACCTTAATCCACCCCTGATTATAAGTAAGTAGTCATATTTTGCAACTGACGCAGAACTTAATAGGTAGCCAGTGCAGAGACTGTAAAATTGGGGTAATATGATCATATTTCTTAACCTGGTAAGGATTCTAGCAGCTGCATGGCAGCATTATGAAACAAGAGAGAGCGAGTCCGTGATACCAGGATGACATAATTAAATATTGATTTGAGTTGTAATATCTCATTAGCCAACCAAACAAAAAGCTTTCACAAAGAAAAAAATATTCCCAGCAAGTGAATAGTTCCTAATGCAGTTACCTGGATGAGCCTGTGTCATTAGTTTTTACAATTTCTTAACCTCAGAATGTGGTGACTGACCAATCAGAATTGAGTATTCCACAGAGCCTTCTAGTAATAAACATTAACATCAGGGTTCTCTGCAAAGCTGCTTTGAAACAATGGTTATTGTGAAAATCGCTATGCAAAGATAAATCCCTTGACTCTGTTTGTCTGGTTTTGACACTTTTTACACTTTTTTGTCTTATTAACTCTGTTCTTGTGTGTTCCTCAGCTGTAAAACCAAGACGTACCCCGATGATCTTCCAAACACCAGCATTGTGATCGTGTTTCACAATGAAGCCTGGAGTACACTTTTGAGAACCATACACAGCGCCATAAACCGCTCACCCAGACACCTGCTGCTCGAAATACTGCTAGTAGATGATGCCAGCGAGAGGTCATAATCACATCAATGAATTAATCAACTGATAATTTTAATTGTGTTTGTATGTTGAGTTATTCCATCAGTATCACTATACTGGCCAATGGTAGAATATCCTCAGTGTCATCGTTTATGTGAATGTTGGCAGTAAATGTTTAGTCCATAAATGTCATTCAGCTTCTTAGAGACCTGAGTGAGGAAACAAGTTTGTAACATAGAGCTTTCCACCATAATTTCATCTCTGTAGATGACTTCTGCCTTTATTGATTGATGAATGCAGATTTTCTTAAGAAAAAATTAGAGGACCATGTTGCGACTCTTGAGGTTCCGGTGCAAATTTTAAGGATGGAGCAGCGATCCGGTTTGATTAGAGCACGACTAAGAGGGGCGGCTGCCACGCGAGGACAGGTCATCACCTTCCTGGATGCCCACTGTGAGTGCACTGTAGGATGGCTGGATCCACTGCTGGCCCGGATCAAAGAGGACAGGTGAGTGTGCTTGACTGTGTACAGACAATATATTCCTGAGCCCCAAACTTTACATTTTAAAGACTTGAGACAAAGCCTTGTTTCCAAGACAAGTTATTTTTACTTTTCCTTTTCTCGTGCTTTTTGTCATAACAGAAACTAAATATAGTACTCAGCAAAAGATTGTTTACAATAAACTTTTAGTCAGACAGCAGAGAATGTACTGTAGAGCAGATGTTGTCGTCAGCCTCTTTGAATCCAAGGCACCCTGTTGTCAAAGACAATATTCCAAGATCCTCATGTAAGTATGATTTTATTTTCACTAGGAGTGGCAATAGATTAAAATAATTATAATTAATTCAGTCCCATTATTTCAGACCTTGTATTACCATTACTTTTCTTGTTTTTTCCAGTCATTTAAGATTATAGGAATTTTTAATGTAAATTTAATTATAAGTTTAACTGTGAAACCCTGGTTCTTCAATAAATATGACAGTTGTTGAGGAAATGAATTACAATAAAAATATGATGTCAGATTACGTCTCGATATTTAGCTGTTTTAGCTTATTTTAAAGTGTGTTTTGTCTAATATTTTATCATTTTAAGCCATCTTGTGGCCGTAGTGGGTCCCGGACTCCTGGTTTAGAAAAAAATGCATCACTACCAAGATACTTACACATTCAGTGGTGATGTTGCCTGTGGTTTAATGTAGCAAAAATAGGTAAATTTCTGGGTAAATGTTTGGATGTTTAGGTGAAAGTCCACATACATGTCCATACAGAATTAAATTCAAACCAGTAATCGACTTAAGCATACAATTGTTCTACTGCTTATTTACCTTGCTTGGCATGCTTTCCTTTCCAGCTGCTTTAGTACATGCTCTCTAAGTATAATCCTGTTACCTGTCAGTAAGTGTGATGTGTCCTCCATTTGTAAAGTGATCTTTATTACGTTCACACAGATTCAGGTACAGAACATAGATTCAGAATTACATTACTGAGGATATGTTGTTACTCCTACAAGCACACTCACTCAGACACTCACATTCACTCAGGCTCTTGCTCAGGTGCTTTGATACAGGAAACCTATCTGTGAGAGCATGCACTTCGTGCTGCATGCTTTAAAAATGGTTATTTCCCTGTGTAGCTGAATCACAAAGCAGTAAGGGATAAGTTGGTCATTTGGGCGTGTGTAACATTATGTGGTCCGTATATTGAGTTTGAATTGATCAGAATTGGTCTAGTGGTGCTGAAGCTGGAGGTGTTTATCCAATTAACATTCTGGAAGCATGAACTGCAATGTGGACTGTTTCTATTTGGAAATGTATCTGGTTCTTTTCTGCTACACCAAGGATAATGGGCATTATTGCAAAATACACCCATGCAGGCTGACCTGATGCAAAGTCATTTTGGACTGTTAAAATGTTTTAACTAGCTAAAGCCTCCAGTTTAAACCTGAAATTCATCTGAATCCAGGATCTTAGGGTGGTGTGACCATTTGAGCCATTTGGTGACACTTTATTTTAAGGTTTAATTCTCGCTTTTAACAAACAATTAACTGCAACTTTTGCCTCAATAAACTGCTAATATGCTGCTTATTAAAAGTTAGTAAGGTAGTTGTTAAGTTTAGGTGAGATTGTAGAATATGGTCATGCAGAATATGTGCTTTATAAGTTATAATAAACAGCCAATATGTTAATAATAGGCATGCTAATAAGCTACTAGTTAATAGTGAGAATTGGTCCATACTAAATTGTTACCAGCCATTCTATAGGTGTATGTTTGTTGATGAAAAGGTATGAACATAGAAATGTTTAAAAACGTATTAATCTTAAAGTAAAGTAAACTAAAAATAAGTTATTTTATTTGGCGGAGAGGGACATTTTTAACTATTCTTTTTATTCTCCATTTTTATCATATCTTTCTTATGCTATTTGTGTAATTATCACTTGTATAAGCCTATAATTTGATATGTTAAAAAAATAGATGCAATTCTTGTCAAAATGCCCTATTTTCCACTACAATACTGGGCTTAAGGTGAAAGGTTTATTTTTGTTTGTCATTCTAGGAGGGCTGTGGTCTGCCCAATCATTGATGTGATCAGTGATGAGACATTCGAGTACATGGCCGGCTCAGATATGACCTATGGGGGATTCAACTGGAAGCTCAACTTCAGATGGTATCCAGTTCCTCAGAGAGAGATGGACCGACGCAAGGGGGACAGAACCCTTCCTGTTAGGTAATAAACTTTAAAACATTTTATTTTCCATTTTGACGAGAATTATTAGTCTGTAAATTATTCACAAATGGCTGTGAGAATGACCCACGAAATCCCAATGTCTGTGCTACATTGTTTCTTTCAAACACACCATTCATTACAATGGTAAAGACACAGAGCCTTCGTTCCAAATAAATCAAAACCTTCACATAATGTCAGATTTTTGTTGTTGTTAATTAAGTAGACAGCAAGTTATGTAGGCACCACAATGGTTTAGTTGTTGTCACTTCAGCACCGTCAGTTACATTATCATTTAAGTAAGATGTGAATCTAACATCTGATATCATCAACTCTTTAAACCAATTATTTCATTATCCTAAGGATTTTTAAAAAGGATTGTTTTAAACTTAACTCGTTTTACTTTTTTATATGTTTTCCAAACATGATGTGTAAAAGTCAAGAGCTGTCAGTTCAAAAGTCTTACAATTTAGACGTCTAAACATACTGTAATATGATTACAATTATTTATTTTATTTTTATTTAGAGACTTGCAATCAACCTGTATGTTGTTTTTACACAGTTACGAATTTTATTACAACTCACAAATGTAACCAAAATAACAACAACCAAACCTTTAGTTATGCATGAGAACAGTAGTCATCTGATGACAGCTCATCATTGGCTTGTTCAATGGGACAAGCAATGACAGTTGTGAAGAAACTCATTTTTCTGTACCCTCTAAAATGTGTACATAATAAACAACAAAATGAGGTATGCAATTTAAACAAATAAAATAAAATGTATACAGAAAATGTGTACATTTATAAGGAAATATATACTTATATATAAAAAATGTAATCTTTACATCGTATTGTTAGTCATTTTATTGATAGTTATTGATCCTTATCGCTGTATCATTACACCCCTATAAAGAAGGATATTGATCAGAGTATTCTCTTACACAGACTACAGTGGTTCACATCACTTAACCTAGCTATTGATGGTGGGTACATATATATATATATATATATATATATATATATATATACAGCCTACAGTTTATACACCCTGTAATACTAATTAATTTTAAGGTTTTGTTTGAATATTTTACACAGAACTCCCACAATGGCAGGAGGTCTGTTCTCTATTGACAGAACTTATTTTGAAGAGATTGGCACCTATGATTCAGGCATGGACATATGGGGAGGGGAAAATCTTGAGATGTCTTTTAGGGTAAGAGCTCCATTTTTTGGTAGTTTTTAAAGCATTAAAAAATAGCAGGGGTCATACATGTCTTACATAACAATGATTTTCTGCAATATTATATTCATAAATACATGCTGGAATTGTCAAATGGTAATTGTATGTGGCCAAGTTTTAGGGATCCTTGATGATTCTAATTGTATTGCTTTTGTATGTGTGTGAATAGATCTGGCAGTGTGGAGGATCTCTAGAGATAGTCACATGTTCTCATGTAGGTCATGTGTTCCGGAAGGCCACACCATACAGCTTCCCTGGTGGAACTGGTCAGGTGATCAACAAGAACAATAGACGATTGGCTGAAGTCTGGATGGATGAGTTCAAAGATTTCTTCTACATCATCTCACCAGGTAATACTCTTCAGGAAATCAATAAATTACACTTCACTTTCTGAGATGGACCATCACATTATCTTTGTAGTTTTAATTTTGGTTGTTTTGACTACTCTCAAGCATATCTTTTTAACTAAATGTAAAATATAGGGTAAAAGTGAAAATGAGATGAGATCACACTTCTACCAAGCCGATTCTTTAAAGTTAATGCACTAGTGAATTCAGAATATGGCCTGTTAAAGCAGTAACCGTGTTCTCACAGGTCTTCATTAGTGTCAGCGTGAGGTATGGCTGTCTTTACAGAGATGCAGAGGTTTTTCTATAAATAGCATACTGATTTGCATCTCTGGTCATGGTTGTTTTGAAAGGCTATAATTA
The DNA here is from genome assembly GCA_027564155.1 of Gymnocypris eckloni scoliostomus. Classification (NCBI taxonomy): domain Eukaryota; kingdom Metazoa; phylum Chordata; class Actinopteri; order Cypriniformes; family Cyprinidae; genus Gymnocypris; species Gymnocypris eckloni. Next base: position 32,324,074 of record CM050425.1, read on the forward strand.
TCTTATCACTTGGCCTCCTGGACCCATTGCTGTGATCTGTCATTTGCCTTCTATATCCCTGTAAATATCCAGCCTTCCTCAAGCTAAAGGTTCCATTCCGTCTCGTGCACAGCTGCGTCCTCACAGCTTTCAAAGCATACTCATCTACGGATGAGTGCGGATTGCCGAGTTCGATACATGCACAGTACTATTGTTTGGACTCTTGCATCTATGCTGCCTTTTTCTTGCGCATGCACTGTTGCACGCGCACCGTTCAGACGGTCTCAAAAATTGGAACCAAAACTCCATCGGTGACAGAATGGAGAAAACCTTGGGAGTAACCCGGTAAATCAGGGGGACTGAATTGGAATTGAATCGCAGTTCGATTTCAACTGCAGCATAGTCAGATTGTGTAAAAGACTCATCTGGTTCCCGTGTCTTGTTTTGGTTTAGCACACGGCATGTTTTAGCAGTTTAGGAGGCCTATGAAAATGCTTGAGATTTACCCCAGCAGCAGAGACTGTGGTGGCAGTGCCACAGGCTGTAGAGGAGGAGGGCAGGGATGTTTGTGCGCATTACTTGAATAGTTAACTATTCATCTAGAATGGTCTGTAAAGTGATTTATCAATAAACTTTAGAATATTTCCAAATTTACAATGTATCCCTTGTTTTTGTTATTTATGTGTTTTATTTATTTGTATCATCATGGCATTAATTATTTGTCTTTTTCAAGAGGTTCATCACATGCTCATACAATAATATTTCTATATAGTCTGGAGGTACACTTATTCGATCAGATTGTTTTTAATTGATATATATATAAATATATTTAAAAATATAAACAGAAAACATACTCTAAAAATATACAAAGTGCAAAAAGTATATACATAAGGCTTTTTCAACGAAACAGTTATTTTTTGGTTGATACAAAAATGTGCATTTGTTCAAACAAAAGTTGCGTCCGATCAGTAGAGTTTACACATCACGTTTTGGTAACGGTACTGATCGCTTGGAACCTCGGCCGAGGTGGTACTAAAAAAGTACCAGGTACCAGGTACAATACCCAGTGGAAAACCCCCCAAAAGTGAACCGTACTGAACCGTACCGTGCCGTACCATGCAGTGGAAAAGCGCCATAGGTGATGAGGTCTTTCACCTGGGATCTCTGGGGCTCATCTAGGTCTCCTGGTCTCCGCTGATGTTCAGGGCTGTAGAGGTCATCTCTAGATGCTGATCCACCATCTGATCTGGATACTTTCCTGTAGCTCAAATAGTAGAGCATGGCGCTAGCAAAGCCAATATTATGGGGTCTATTCCCAGGGAAAGCAAGAGCAGATAATATGTAAAAACTGTAACTTGAATGCAATGTAAGTCGCTTTGGATAAAAGCGTCTGCTAAATGCATAAATGTAAATGTAAATGGATACGGACTGGATCCGGGTGACTGCTGTGACCATCTGATCTGGATACGGACTGAATCAGGTGGCTACGGTGACCTCGGAATAAGAAATAAACTATTATTAGTTTAGATGCCATTCTTCTTACGATGTAACTGTCACAACCCACTGGACTCAAGTTTTGTCTTCTGCATGTGTTCCCTTCCTGTTTGCCCATATTTGGTTCTGTTCCTGTTCTGATTAGTTCATTGTCTAATTATAAGTTAATCACCTTCATTGTGTCCACCTGTCAGCCCCTCGTTATCTGCCATATATTTGTTCCTGTCCTTTGAGTTCTAGTTTGTTGGTTATTGTTGATGTTACCCTGTCTGTGTGCTGAACTTCCCCATCGTGAGTCTGATTAAATAGCTTATTCCCTTCTAATCTTCATCTTCGTGTGACTCTTGTTTGTGCACAGCACTGAAACCGTGACAGAATAACCAACCTAAAGAAGTAAAGTATAGCGGCGTCTTTCTCCTCATTTTGTTTCCTGTTTTTATTTTGATTTATGGTATGATCCTACAGTCCTCGTCCTCCTGCTGGAGCAGGGGGACCGCTCTCTCGAGGACCACACCAAGGAGTTCGTATTCCTAGCGAATTACACGAACTACCCGGACAGCTGCTTTTGCTCGTTTTATATAACTGGACTGAACACCTCCACACGAGAGCAGTTGTCCGGGATGGTCCTCGAGAGAGCCTCGCCGCATTCATCGAGTGGGTGCTGGTGTCCTGCCAGTCGAAACTCACCGTGGACATCGTGGATGTTGACACCAGTCCCACTCGGGACCCAGAGCCCAGTCATTCACCACCCCGCGAAGCTGCCTGAGCCCACCGCAGACAGAGAGCCAGAGCCTGCCGCGGTCGTTGAGCCATCAGGAGCGACAGAGCTGCTGATCGTCCCGGAGCCCGAGCCCCAAGTGTCTGACCAGGTGCGAGAGCCGACAGTTCAAGCAAAGGTGGAAACAGCTGTGGAGATCGCGGGGGCTATGGAACGCCCCGCCCACGGCACCACCACTGGGGGTGAGCATAAACTGGACCTGGGAGACTTAATAGACTTTCACTTGGATACACTCATCATTCACCCATCTTCAGAACTGTATGCCTGGTAATATATCCCACCCAACCTCCCTCTCCCACCTCCTCTTATTGATCTGGCCCCCATTTCAACACCTTCATCGCTAGATTCCGTCAGTCTCTCTGCTCACCCTCAGCTCACCATCTGTGGCGTGTGCTCGCCGCTGGTCTGCCGATCTCCAGCTCCATTGGCGTTGAGTCTGGAGGATCCCTCGACTCCGCCTTCAGCCTCCGAGGCCCAGACTCTGCCTCAGTCCTGCGACCCAGCGGCTCCACCTCGGCTTCCAGCTCCCTCATCTCCACCGGAGCCCGTCAGTCCACCAGTTCCACCGGGCTCCCACGTCCCTCCGACTCCGCCTTGGTCAGTCGTCCCCCTACCTCCACCTCGGGACTACACTCCTCCGGCTACACCTCGTCCCTTTGGCTCCGTTGGGCTCCTCCTTCCCCCCAGACGTGGAGGATTATAATGTGATAAGCCACAGGAACATTCTCTTGTGTTACATATAATTACACTGTCCATGGGGCAGACCTGACTTACATTTCACTGCTGGTTAAATCCTGTATAATTGTGTATGTGACTAATAAATCTTGATCTTGAAGGGACCTGATATTCAGTAGGCCAAGCTTTATCATTTGTTTCTCTGTATTATATACATTTTGTATTTGTTGAACATCAATTAAATAATTACTCATAAATTGGTTTGGACATGTTTTGTATTTTCTAGATCGGGGAACAGACACAGTCTCTATAGAATTCTGAGAATTAACTGACTTCTGTGACGTGAGGCGGTTAGCAGATTGTCGCTTTAGGCAGTCTGTCTGCTTGCTGACCTGGGCCCCAGTTAGTCAAGTACAAACTCTAAGACTATCTGCCAATAAAAATAACAATTATCATTGTGTTCATAAAAAATAAAAAATAAAAAAAAATACCTGATTAGACATTACAAAAAAGTAGCTGAAATATAAGTAGCTTTAGAAAGACACATTTTAATCTATCATACAAAAATACAAATAAATATTGAAATATTAAACTATAAAACATGTATATATATATATATATATATCAACAAAATTAAATATAAATATACAACTGAAACCGCCAGTAAATCTCCGTCTTAACAGAGTGTTTTTTTTTTTTGCGATAATCCAAAAGCCTATGGAAAAATCCTATTGGCCTTTTTGTCGAGGGAACCAGTTTAATGCTAACAGCCGATCCGCTTACAAAGTGACGTTATAGTTCCATCATTCTATAAGTCAGTGAGTCATTCAATCATTAGTCTCAGCCTCAGACTGACGCCCACGGACCGTTGGCTAAATGTCTGATGCATATGGCACACTTATCTGGAAATACTTCAGGAGTTTCGAAGTCTTCACCGGATTGGTTAGATTATACAGGATTTCCGGGAGACTGACAATGTGTCTAAAATGTAATAATTCACACCTTTACCATATATCTTAATTTTTACGTAAAAATTGTTATGTAACCTATTTTGTATTTCTACCAGCCAATGATGATTCTGAAAGAAAAACACACAGTGTTTGTTATAGTAACACATGCAGCTTTTATGCACATCTGACTGACAGAACCGCTGTATTGTTGTTAATGGTTATTTTAGCAAATAGTTTGCTCCGTAAATTCAGTTCAATAGCATTAATTTTAAGATGGTAAAAGTTATCATTCGACTGAATCTACACATGCATTTTAGGTCTTCTTGATCCATCCAAGCAATAAATGCACGTCTTCGAATGAGCGCTGTAGCGCATTCTTCAACCGCTCAAGTAATGTCAATACGACCCATTTCAGGGGCTGCCAAAATTATATTTTCAAATCAGCCAGGGCTATATAAATGCATATTAATATTTACAAGTAAATCTCTATATTACGCGTATGCTATCCTTTTTTCTATCTGACTCCCCCTACATCTAGTTTTGACGTCCATCAGGGCTTCTTTAGGGGGGCCAGACCCCCATAGTTCGCACCTACCCCTTACAGAAACCTTTTTGCATTTTTTAATTTTCAAAATACTTCATTCTGTATGATTTATAAGCTTGTTTCCTCATGGGGACCAAAAAATGTCCCCACAAGGACAAGGATTTCGGATATCGCCATCTTTGTGGGGACATTTTTCTTTTTTGGGGGGTTTACCAGAATCAAACACACATTTACTTTACTACTATCTAAATGGGTTATTCCATAGGCGTAATGGTTTTTATACTGTGCAAAATGTATATTATATTGCCCTACACCTAAACCTACCCCTTACAGAAAACATTTTGCATTTTTTTCAATATATATATATATACAGTCATGGCCAAAAATATTGGCACCCTTTGTAAATATTATCAAATAAGGCTGTGAAAATTAATCTGCATTGTTAATTTGATCTTTTATTTTAAAAAATCACAAGCATCTAACCTTTCATTGGATAATAAGAATTTAAAATGGGCGGAGGTGGGTATAATTATGAAATAAATGTTTTTATCTAATACATATTGGCCACAATTAATGGCACCATTATATTCAATACTTTTTGAAACCTCCATTTGCCAGTTTAACAGCTCTACATTTTCTCATATAATACCGATGAGGTTAGAGAACACCTGACAAGAGATCAGAGACGATTCCTTCATCCAGAATGACTCCAGACCCTTTAGATTCCCAGCTCCATGTTGGTGCTTCTTCCCTTCAGTTCACCCCACTCATTTTTTATTGGGTTCAGATCAGAGGACTGGAATGGCCATACCAGAAGCTTGGTTTTGTGCAGGGTGGCCCATTTTTGTGTTGTTTTTGAGGTTTGTGTTTGGATTATTGTACAGTTGGAAGATACAAACATGGTATCAAGTAAGATTTCTAACAGAGTCAGTCTTATTGATTTTTTATCTGTTGGTATTTGATAGAATCCATGATTCCATGTGTATAAACAAGATGTCCAGGACCTCCAGCAGAAATATAGGCCCACAACCTAAAAAAATACAGCAATATATTTCATTGTACACATGGGGTACTTTTTATCCCTGTGTTCACCAAACCCATCTTGAGTGTTTGCTGCTAAAAAGCATTTTTTTTTTTTTTATCTGACCATATAAGCCATTCCCATTTGAAATTCCAGTCGTGTCTGATAACTGAATTTGCTGGAGATTGGGTGAGCTAGGATATTTTTTCTTGAAACCCTCCCAAACAACATGTAGTGATGTAGGTGCTGTTTGACACTTTTTTTAAAGGTTTTCTGACCCTGTGACTCAACTATTTTTTTTTATAGTTTTATAGAAACTTTTCTGCAATTATCCAGCTGTGGTCCTTGGAAAGTCTTTAGCCACTCAAACTCTCCTCCTCGCCGTGCATTAGGATGGTATAGACACATGTCCTCTTCCAGGCAGTTTCGTAACATTTTATGTCGATTGGAAATTCTTAATTATTGCCCTGATGGAGGAAATGGAAATTTTCACTGCTCTTTTCTTAAAGTCACTTCACTAATTTGTGAAGCTCAATTATCTTTAGCTGCACATCAGAAATATATATATATATTTGTCTCATTGTGATGGAGGATTAAGGGAATTTGGGCTTTGTTTTCCCTATTATTTATATTTTGGGGAAACAGGAAGCCATGGCTGGATAATTTCATGTTCATAATCACCCTGGAGTGCTCAAAATTGTGAATATGAATGGGAATGTACTTCAGAGATATTTTACTCATAAGAATTTCCAGGGGTGCCAATAATTGTGTCCAACTTGTATTTGAGAAAAAAAACTTATCTCATAATGATATTTACCCCCATTTTAAATTCTTATTATCCAATGAAAGGGTAGATTTGTGTGCATTTATTAAATAAAATATCAAAAGGATTAACAATACAGATTAATTTTCACAGCTGCCTTTGATCATATTTACCAAGGGTGCCGATATTTTTGGCCATGACTATATATATATATATATATATATATATAAATATGTATACACACCAGTTTTACAAATGAGGATGTCTCCAAAGGGAGGTTTTTGGAGATTTTATCTGGTTTAGCTCACTTTTCAGTACAAATTTGTCCCCAAAATATGGTTAAGTAGGCACACACACACACACACACACACACACACACACACAAACACACATTTTAAAAAGACAAAATTACATTATGAATTTGCAATTAAGTGCATTTTGGCCCGGTTTCACAGACAGGGCTTAGCTTAAGCCAGGACTTAGTTAAATTAAGGTATTTAAGCAGCTTTTATAAAAATGCCTTAGAAGAAAATGTTACAGGTGTGTATCTTGAGACAGAACAATGGCTGACATATTATAAAATATGCCAGCACAAAACTAGGCTTGTGGGACTAGCCTTAAGCCTTGTCAGTGAAACTGGAGGTTAAATATATTCTTTAAACAAATAACTTTAAATATAACAAATGACACTGCAGTTTACATTATAATCAAGTATACATGTGCTATAGTATGTTAGTCAATGTCAGAATAAGTCCAAGCTTGATGGCGCTTTATTGTTGATGGTACAACAATATGCAAACAAATGTTCAGGTTTAGTTACTATCAGGGTCTGAAATTAACATTTACCAAACAAAGTTAAGATTAAAGCTAAAAGTAAAAACATAATTTTAAAGTGATATTGAAATAATGAAGATCCCTGCAAGTTATTTAAAGGAAAGACAGAAGTGTGAACATTTTGTTGACATTTTTATGAAGAATGAAGAAAGAATATATATATATGGAAAACAAAAAGGTCCCAGGTTACGTATGTAACTTCTAGGTTACGTACGTAACCCCGTTCCCTGATGGAGGCAACGGAGACGTTATGTCGTGACGACATAGGGGATTTACTTGAAAGCCCCGATCATCTCTGACTTAAGAGAAAACGGCAATGAAATTGGCTAGTGGAGTTTGCATACCTGATCCATTCAGGTACACATACGGGTATAAAAGGGCGACAGGTGTGTCCACTGATTAGGTTTTACGCTGAGGAGCCGAGACGAGTCCCTGGCAACCAGCGATGGTTCAAGATTGTGGCATGGGGACATAACGTCTCCGTTCCCTCCATCAGGGAATGGGGGTTACGTATGTAACCTAGACGTTCCCTATCTGTCGGTCACTACGAGTTATGTCGTGACGACATAGGGGTTATATGGAAAGCGCCACAAGCTGAAACCCCGTCAGCAAACAAATGCCATGCAAGAGGTTGCAACCTTCCTACCACCCCAGCGCAAATTTGCTAACCTTGGTGCACACCGGGACCACTGAGTACATCGCTGCTGGAGCCAAGCCGCTGTTCCTTTCCCCACGGAATCGGAAGGGATTTCGAATTCCGTGTTCGAATTCCTGTATGCCCCAGTACAGTGAAAGACAGCTTCAGGTCTTTCCTATTCGTTGTTACAGCTTGCCGTAAGGCAGGGAAGCGAGCCTTCCAGAGAAGGGCGCTACGGAGACCACATCCTGCCCGAAGGGAGGTAACATGTGGAGACACTGATATGGACTGGCCCAGGCTTGGGGCAGTACTACATACGACTTGACTCTGGGGCAGATCCTACCTAGGAGTAGGGATGAGGGCTGCCAGCAGAACCTGACAGAAGCTCTGTCACAGGGAAGACACGGGTTTACCGTGAGGGAAACCTTACCATGGAAGAATACACATATGGGGTTACCCGAAGGGGAATCAGGCCATACGGACACCTAGCCCAGTACAGGGGCTGACCGGAGACCCGGGCGAGCTAACACCAGTACTGGGCCTGGCGTCAGACTGCTCCGCCCAGTCTGGCTGCCAGGGGTGCTTGGAGGATTCCATCACGGTTCACCGTCCGGGGAACTGAACTGGGGGAGAAAAAAGGCACTCGTATCCCCGGGTGAGGGGCAATGGCGCAGCAAGCATGACACCGGCCAGTTCTTCCCGCCCATTACTTACACAACATACGGGAAGGAACTGGCTCAACGCGGAGATTGTAGAATTTTGCGAAGGTGTTCGGTGTCGCCCAGCCCGGAGCATTGCAGATGTCTGCCAAAGAGGCGCCGTGCGCCAACGCATGTGAGGAGGCAACACTCCGCCAACCTCTGTTTGGAGACAGCCTTCCCTTTCTGCTGCCCTCCGTGGCAGACAAAGGCATCTGTTGTGACAACAGTAACAGTTAAACCTAACTCACTTCAATAAAGATAATTATAGGCCTACATGAGCATCTGCTGTCCTCGATTACGCAGCGCTCTTGTTAGGATGACAAAAAAGCTTTAAAAGTCTGCTCTGCCTCAGCGGCAAACAGCGCTCGTCAATGTCAAAGTAATTCAATTCAAATCAAATCAAGTAGGCGGAGTTTTAGCGTTTCACAGATGCTGAGCGCGCGAACCGTCAGATTAATAAAAGAGAGCGAGGTAAGATGTTTAGTCAACTGATTTTTCTGAAAAGAAATGTTAAATGACCGACAATTCTATTCAGTGAAGCAAACTACTCGACTTGTTTCTCAAATATGCCCATTTTAAGAGTGACAGAGAAAGAAGAAATGTGCATGTTTTAATTATCTGCATCTGTTTGTCCCTACAAACAATGAAACTGTGAATTTAGTTCTACTTTAAAAACACGTCTACTACTACTGTTGAAAAATAATACAACTTTATTTTATTAAGACATAATCACAACATATTTTATTTTTAATAGTAGGCTAAATCCCCTTTATTTTTCAACATGTAAATGTTTAATTTTCATTCATTAAAATATAAATTAAATCGATGTTTCATGCCTTAATCTGATAACCAGTCAAATTTAAATACACAACACAGAATTTCTGAGGAAAAATAACAATTCATAAGGCTACTGTAAGAGTAAAAAAAAAATTTGTATGCATTCAAATAATCAGATGAGCTAAAACAGAATTTGGCAACAATAAAACATAAGGTAAGAAAAAAATATAACATTTCATACGGCCATAAACATGTCATTTTTGTTACACTTTTAATAAATTAAATTGTATAAGTTTCATGATTTTAATTAATTAGACATGCTTTTTGATAAATACAATTTAATTTGATCATTAAAAAGGAGTCTATAAAATGAAAACGGAAAAAAAACGGAATCTAGAAAAATTGAAATGGTAAAAAATGAATTTAGAAAAAAATAAAATGGAATTTGGGAAAAATTAAAACGGATTTCATAGGGCCCTATATATATATTGCAAAACGAAATTCTGGCCCACGTTTAACTGAGTTAAATAAATGATAATAGTGATATGTTCTCTGTGTCAGAAATGTTTGTATGCTTTTGCATGTGAAATTTCGGACTGCAAGGACCTTCACATCTGAAGTTTAAGCTTGTACTAAAACAAAAAGCAAACAATAGTATTAATAGTCATTCATTTTAGTTAAAATGCTATGATAATTTGAACAGATTTTTATTCTTATTGTAAAATAATGTGAAATTAGGTCATGGAAATTGTCCCAAAAGTCATGGAAAAGTCATGGAAATTTGTTGGTAAAAATGTGTACGAACCCTGTAGGTAGTTCGGGTCACTCCAAGTAGTTGAGGATCCTGACGCCACCTCCCGTACGGGGTAAGGGTGCCTTCTCGACATTCTGAACACACGGGAGACAGGGAGAGCCGAAGAGAGGTCCCTGTACTACCATGTCTCAACCTTGAACACAAACCGTGAAAGCGGTCTGTCATCCCGAACACGTACTCTCTTGGCTACTGGCAAAATGGGTCGTGGGCGAGGAAGCAGGAAATGTCGCACACCATGGATCTGAGAACCCAGGAAAAGGAAATTGTTATTTTTTGAGAGAAGTGGGTACCGCTGGCCCTTGGACCAACGGCGGAATAGAAACAAAAATGAAGCGGAAGATTCTCCTCCGGCCCTCCACCGGGAAGGAGCCGGAGGTGAGCTCCTGCATCAACCCCGGTCAGTACTACCTCGTGCACCTGTTTGAGTGCCTTGGCTTGAACCTGCAGGATAGCCATGGCGTGCAGGCGTGAGCCTGCCTGGCCCGCAGCGCTATAAGCTTTGGCCACGGGCTGTCAGCTTACAGGCCTTGGGAGAGAGGCATGAGCCAGTTCCTCCAAGTGGTTGCGTTCGTGGGCACAGGTTCACCGCGATCGCTCTCTCCTCCTGGGGAATGTCTGCGTACCCCCTGGCCACTCCGCCGTCGAGGGTAGTGAGGATGGAGGAAGCGGATTAGCGGCTTCTGGCCGTGAAAGGGGCCATCCACGACTTCGTCAGCTCCCCATGCACCTCCGGGAAGAAAGGCACCGGGGCAGGGCGCTGTTGTGAGCCGCTCCCCGCTCCGAGAAACCAATCGTCCAGCCGCGAGGGCTTGGGCGGTCTGTTGACCTCCAGCCCGATGCTCACGACTGCCCAGGCAAGCATGGCCGTCAGCTCTGGGTCGGCGCGGTGGCGATAACACCGAGTGGCAGCCCCACCGCACCTTCATCCTCAGAGGCGTGAACCCATCCCCGATGCTGCGATCGACATCCTATCTACAGACGGCACACCGAATTAAATGCTGGGCGCCCCGTGGGACGGACCAGCGAAATCACCTGGGAACCGGACGGGATTTTCGCTGCGTGAGGGTAAGAGGTCCGTGGGGACGTACCCGGAGAGGCTCTTACTGTCACCCTCAGATCTCCCAGAGGTCAGCCAGCGGCGGATCCTCTGCTTGCAGAGAGACCAGCACGGGTGGCGGCAGAGGGTGCCAATCCTTTCATAAAGGAAAGGCGAGATCGCAAATCTCGCAAAGGCGAAATCATGCTCATACGCCCACAACAGGCACCGGACTCTACATTTCACTTTTGATTATACCCTGTATAATTTATTATGTGACAAATAAAGAAACCTTGAACCTTGATGAGTCATCCACGAACACATCTTCAGCGTGTTGGAAGCCCATATACTGAAGACAACGATCGTGTCCGTCATCCGCAGACAGGAAAGGACCGCAACCAGAAAGACACGGACGAAACGGCATCTTGAAAAAGACGCGATCGTCCGTGATTTGCTCTTTTATAATTTGCTCTCTTAGTTGAAGTGCCCAGGGGAATCGCTGATGAGAGGGACTCCGCCGATCGCACCATTACGCCAACCAGGAACAAAACAAAGATGAAAGGCTTTGTGGAGATCAGCACTCTTCTCATCCACGGCTCCAAGCAAAAATCTAATCAGTAGACGCACCTGTCGCCTTTTATACCTGTATGCGCGGAGGAGTGGCTCAGGTATGCAAAGCCACTAGCCAATTTCATTGGCGAGGTTACACTTAGAGCTATTCAATTTCTCATCCAGATTCACTGTCAATAATTGCTGACACATAGTAACTGAAGCATAAACACATTATAGTGACATTTATTTATAGAATCCAAAATGTGTACACTTTAAAAATTACATATATATTTATAATTTATAATCTAAATAAAATGGTTTCCCTATATTTCTATTTCTGTACATAGTACATTATTTAATTTGTTTTTTTTCTTATATTGGTGTTATATTGCATCCCTACTGTGTTATTCCTATGTATGTCTGTACTATCATGCATGTCTGCATTATCTCAACAAAAAGAGGTCTGATAAAGACACTGATTTTACATGCTGTGTTTATTGTATCTCAAAATGGTTTACATAGTTGAAATCACAAGAATCTCATCTGTCCATGGATATATGACATGTTCAACTTTTTTTTTTTGAGTTTTTGTTTCTGACGACTTTACCCTGTCACCACTAGGCGTCCCGGCGGTACGCTGGATTCTTAAAGGGATAATGTATACATTCATTCCACACCAGACTTGCAAATCCCTGCATGGTGTAATTTTGATGATTATAACTGACAACTAATGAAAACCCCAAATTCAGTATCTCAGAAAATTAGAATATTACTTAAGACCAATACAAAGAAAGGATTTTGAGAAATCTTGGCCAACTGAAAAGTATGAACATGAAAAGTATGAGCATGTACAGCACTCAATACTTAGTTGGGGCTTCTTTTGCCTGAATTACTGCAGCAATGCGGCGTGGCATGGAGTCGATCAGTCTGTGGCACTGCTCAGGTGTTATGAGAGCCCAGGTTGCTCTGATAGTGGCCTTCAGCTCTTCTGCATTGTTGGGTCTGGCATATCGCATCTTCCTCTTCACAATGCCCCATAGATTTTCTATGGGGTTAAGGTCAGGCGAGTTTGCTGGCCAATTAAGAACAGGGATACCATGGTCCTTAAACCAGGTACTGGTAGCGTTGGCACTGTGTGCAGGTGCCAAGTCCTGTTGGAAAATGAAATCTGCATCTCCATAAAGTTTGTCAGCAGCAGAAAGCATGAAGTGCTCTAAAACATCCTGGTATACGGCTGTGTTGACCTTGGACCTCAGAAAACACAGTGGACCAACACCAGCAGATGACATGGCACCCTAAACCATCACTGACTGTGGAAACTTTACACTGGACCTCAAGCAACGTGGATTCTGTGCCTCTCCTCTCTTCCTCCAGACTCTGGGACCCTGATTTCCAAAGGAAATGCAAAATTCACTTTCATCAGAGAACATAACTTTGGACCACTCAGCAGCAGTCCAGTCCTTTTTGTCTTTAGCCCAGGCGAGACGCTTCTGATGCTGTCTGTTGTTCAAGAGTGGCTTGACACAAGGAACGGGACTCCAGCTGCAGTCCACTCTTTGTGAATCTCCCCCACACTTTTGAATGGGTTTTGTTTCACAATCCTCTCCAGGGTGCTGTTATCCCTATTGCTTGTACACTTTTTTCTACCACATCTTTTCCTTTCCTTCGCCTCTCTATTAATGTGCTTGGACACAGAGCTCTGTGAACAGCCAGCCTCTTTTGCAATGACCTTTTGTGTCTTGCCCTCCTTGTGCAAGGTGTCAATGGTCACCTTTTGGACAACTGTCAAGTCAGCAGTCTTTCCCATGATTGTGTAGCCTACAGAACTAGACTGAGAGACCATTTAAAGGCCTTTGCAGGTGTTTTGAGTTAATTAGCTGATTAGAGTGTGGCACCAGGTGTCTTCAATATTGAACCTTTTCACAATATTCTAATTTTCTGAGATACTGAATTTGGGGTTTTCATTAGTTGTCAGTTATAATCATCAAAATTAAAAGAAATAAACACTTGAAATATAGCAGTCTGTGTGGAATGAATGTATACATAATACAAGTTTCACTTTTTGAATGGAATTAGTGAAATAAATCAACTTTTTGATGATATTCTAATTATATGACCAGCACCTGTACATGTCTACAAACTCTCAGATTAGACTGTTAGGTTAAGTTTAGGGTTAGTAGAATAAGTTGACATATACTTGCAATATTTCTCATAGTCAGTATGTTGTGGACCCATCAAAATAAAGTGTTAGAAGGTATTAAGCAGACAGTCTACTCTAATGACTACTAGTTGATATGTAGTTGCAAAGTTACTAGTTACTCTTAGTAGAATGTCTAAAGTGCACAATAAAAAATAAAGTGTTACCTGCAAATTAAATGTAAAATTATGCTCATCTTCCTAAATTATTTGTTGATTCATGACATTTATTTTATCTCATATTATCTCATATTTTATATTATCTCCAGTCTCTAGAAAATGTAGCCTTTGTGTATGTCTAAAATGTGGGAGATTTCCCCCCATGCATTTTAATTAATTATTTGAAAAAATATACAGTTATGGTTGATTTATTTGAGTAGTATGGCATCAGTTGCATTTAGATGGTTTTCTGTATACATTATCTGGCAACAGTATGCTGCATTGTTTTTCTGCTCCATCGTAAGCTTTATGTTGCACCTCAAAATAAATTATTATATTAATATAAATAAGCAAATCCCAGCACTCATTGTCTTAAATGGCTCAGATATCGAAGAGCACAGTGGGCTGCATGTTTCTGCTGCACACCCCAGTATCCTCTAGGGCAGGGATGGGCAACTTTGATAGTGACGAGGGACAGAATTTCTTCTCCTGTATACCAAAGGGCCAGATTACTAATCCACATCTACACACCTTTTATACGGTCTTACTCAATTACATTTTTATTGAAGGGAATCAAACGTATAATTAATGTAATTTGTTTTTAGAGATATTTTTAACTGTAAAACTTGTGCAGTTATGCTAATTCAGGAGGGACACTTTGTTGTCAGTTGACAGCAGTATTACCCCAACAAGCCAATATATATATTTTTAATCGCATTGTCTGTAAATTTGCAAAAAAAACAAATGTACAGAGGTCCTATTTTTTATTAGTTGCCTATAGAACATTCTTAAAAAAACCTAAGAGGATAGTTAAAAATGGCTTATTAGAAAAAAAAGTTATTCCAAATGCTACCGTTGAAGAAATCAGCCGTCAGCTTCTCATTCTCTATCACAAGCATGTATTTATTTAGTAACGTATTTTATCTGTCATAAGTCTCATCTTATATACATAAAAATATAATATTTTTGTTCGGGAGCTCCCTCTCTATACTCAGGTCGTATTTTTGATGTAAAAAAAACATTGATGTGATGTATAATGTGACTACAAATAAACAGAAACAGACTCAACTGAATAATAGGGTATGTGTTCTTATTCTTTGGTGAAATTATTGTTCATACGCTTTATTTCTGTGTGACTAATTTTCAATTCTGATAAATTAATTCATTATGATCAATGTATCACTTGTTATTGTAAAACATTGATGCTTTTGGATTTAAATCTTTAACAAAACATGCAAACAAACTGCTGCTTATTTAACATGTTCGTTTTGTGCTAGTTCCAGTGACTTGTTTCTTATTAGTTTTCTGATAACTTCTCTTTGTTGGGGAAATAATGGGGTTGTGTGATGTTGTTCCAGAGAGGCGTGTAAATGGCGGGTTTTAGCGAAGCACAGCGGAGCTGTGAGCGTAATTTTGAGCTCAGTGCTACAGGTCCGAGGCTATTAGCTCCTCCCAGCCCGTTTAAAGCACTGACTTGCACTGGCCCGACAGTGGTAAAGCGGCTAATGACCTAAAACACACAGCCAAGGCAACAAGGGAGTGGCTCAAGAAGAAACATATTAAGGTCCTGGAGTGGCCTAGCCAGTCTCCAGACCTTAATCCCATAGAAAATCTGTGGAGGGAGCTAAAGAAATGCAGAGGAAGTCAACACAGCAGAAAGACACAAACGCCTGACGCTTCACCTGTCAGTGTGTGCTCTGATCGCCGAGGCCTCTGGGAAGTCAGCAGCTCTGTGTGTGTGTGTGTGCTGTGCAGATGCATTATACCCTCTCTGCAGTCACAAACATAGAAGAGACCACCGATCTAGATCATTCCAAAATGTGCATGTTTGTTTAATATGAATTGAAATGAAAAACAGAGAATTAGAATTTGGTTGCTGATGGATTTGAATATGATTAAATATATACATGTATACACGCACAATTTTACTGTAACACTGGCATAGGCTCCGGTATCCCTGCGACCTTCAAGAGGACAAGCTGTTTGGAGGATGAAAGGGTGGAATTTTATTCCATCAATTTATATATATAAATTGAGCATTTACTGAGAAAAGTGATAAAAAGTGACGTTGAAGCCCCCTCTAGTGTCTGTAGTGAAAGATGTGGTGCTTTTGAATTGAGACAATTGAGATTTTTCCATGACTGAATATATACCATTGCATTTTATTTTAGGCATATACTGTTAGTCTGAGAATTTGTCTTTTCATTAAAAAACTAAACAAAACAAAACAAAAACCAACCAAACAACAACAAAAAAACATAACTTTAGGAATATTTGGATTAGCAGTTCTTAACCCCCCTCCTCCCCCTCAATCATTCAATCAATCAATCAATCAATCAATCAATCAATCAATCAAAAATTCTTTTTTTTTCAACATAATTGAAAGCATTAAATCAGAAAACCTATTCCTAAATGTCTTTAGTGTTAAAATAACTCATTGTCAAATGTGTTTAAGCATCTATAATAACTATAATAAATAAATAACAAAAATAAATATTTGAAATTAAATTAGTTTTACAGACTCTACTTTGAAAACAAATATAATTGAGCATTTCTAACATTTTACACCTATTCACAATTTTTTTTTTTTTTTATAATTGAATACTTCATTCATAGCAAATTACACTGTTTCACACACTTGTGGAAAAATAAAGGCATATATACAGTACTTTTGTCATATACTACAGGCCATTTGTCTTGGAATCTCTTCTGCTCTGGTATTCTGTTTTCAATGTTTTTGTGTCATTGTGTCAGAGCCGATATTCGAACTTTGGTCTCTGGCGCAAGTGTCAGGGATCTGCCCTGGCAGCCTTGTCTGTGTTGTCTTTGTTTAATGTTTCTTTGCTTGTCTTGTGCCTGAGCACATGGTTGTGTCTTTGTTTGTGTTGGCCATGTGCTCCCTTTGTCCTGCCTCCTTGTTTCTAGTTACCCCGCCCCCGTTTAGTCCTAGTCTAGTCCTCATTTACCTGATTGTGTCCACCTGATCCTCATGTGCTCTGCTCCATTATATGGTGCTCCTTTTCCCTATTGTCTTTTGGGTTCGTTTATGTAGGTTGAATGTGCTTGCTGTGACTAGTATCGTTAGTTTTGTTAGAGCTTTCTATTCAGCCTTTTGCATTCTATCTAGTTTTGTTTGTTTCCCCTCTTGTTATATTTTAGTTTGTATTTGTGCTTGTGTTTAGTCTATAGTCCAGTTCCAGGCTTGTTTTAGTTCTTCGTTTTTGTTTGTAGTTCTAGCCATTTATTCCTAGCATATTCCTTAGGTTTCATAAGTTCCAGTTAATAATATCTGGTATTTATTTTATTAGTTTTGATTTTACTTTTCATTTTTTTTTTTTTTTTTATAGTCACAGTTTGCAAGTTTTTACTTTTGATAAATTATTTTCTTGGTCTATTTCTTGTCCATCCTGTTGTCTTGTCTTTGTCTGTGTCTGTTGTGTTGATTCCTGCTCTACTCCACGAGTCCTCCCTGGTTGCTGGCTCTTCTGACCTGACTTCTGATTTATCATCCCCAGGGCCAAGCTTGGGGTTGCTTGAGTTGCGACCTAGTTCCCGTTTGCCTCCGAGTCTGGAGCTACCCCCCTTCTCCGATCATCCTGTTCTCCGGTTGTGTGCCCTGCCCCATTGTGTGGACTGTCTGCCTGCCTCGTCCTTTTGTGTACCCATTGTTGTTAATAAACTCTATTCTCCCCTGTTCATTCTGCATCTGGGTCCTCCCTTGCCAAACCCTCACAGCAAGTCTTAATTTCCACCACTGAGCCACAGATGGGAGTTGAACACAATAGTCAGATGCATTCTTAAATTAACAGTTTATTAACAAAAAGAGCAAAAATGGTACACAAATCCTTTTCTTAATGAAAGCCCAAAAAAACAGAAAACCCTTCAGTCCAGAAAAAAATATCCAAAAGGAGAAAAATTATCTCCAAATCAAAAACTCAGGGAAAAGACACCAAAATGTTTTCAAAGTATAGTTCTTAGAGCTAGAGCAGACTTACGGCAGCAACTGCCTTCGGAGCAACAATAACCAAGAAAAGATTCAAAAGAAGTGATCAGCTTAAATACACAGCCCAGAACAAGGCACATGTGAAAATAGTAGCATTTATTACAAGAGGCACAAGTTTGGCATGAGAGTACTATAGGGACCTCTAAAGGCCAAAATAAAACATTACAAAGCAAAAACTCTGAAGCACTGCATCCATGATTATACTTCAATGCTGTATTAATGCTGTTATTTGTATGATCTATATCTATTACATGTTCCTAATTGGTGCTGGTTAATTTTTACAGCTCTAGATTGATGAAATATCACAAACAAATGTACTTCGGGTTGGATAAGGATCAGGGTCTTCTAGATGCTTCTGTGAATTCTTTATCTCTGTATCTGTCCTCTGCTATCTCTTAATTTCACTGATTTGAAAGCCCAGTATATGATGAATGTTATGGATGTTGATTTTGTGTGTTTCTCCAGGTGTGGTTCGTGGATTATGGCGATGTTTCCTGAAGGCTTTGAGAGAATCACTGAAGTGTAAACTATTCTCATGGTACCTGGAGAACATCTACCCCAACTCTCAGATTCCACACAGATATTACTCTCTTGGGGAGGTAAGAGAGTTTTCACTGTTTTCTTGTTTGACGTCGCAATTAAAAGAATCAGAGTTGTTAATAAATTGCTTCAGTTTGTAATTTTGCACACTTAATGTGCAGCTTTATGTGTGCGGTTATGCCAAGACCTCTGCAATACAAAACAGTTCCACTTCCTGCCCAGCCAGTATTGTTCTTGTTGTGTTGAGCAGCTATAAAAAAGATGACTTACACACAGTGCTTGACTAAAAAGAACACTGCATTTTGTGAAATCCTCAGACTTTTTCCTTTTATGTTATTAGATCAGAAATGTTGAGACAAATCAGTGTGTGGATAACATGGGCCGTAAAGAGAATGAAAAAGTTGGCTTCTTCAACTGTCATGGAATGGGTGGCAACCAGGTAAGAAAGTTGTAAAATTAAAGGGTAACTGTACAAATAAATTCAAATGTAACATAAAACTAATAAAAAATCTACTAAACAGAATAGTTCGACCAAATGTGACCCTCTCTGTGAAATCCAGGCTAAAGTCAAAAATCTTATTATGAGAAAACAAGCATCAAAGTTTGATTTCTACCATTAATTTCACTATAATTTCAAACTTTGACATGACTATACTCATTCAATATTAAAGATATAAAGGTTAAATTTTCACAGAACTTTCTTTACCACATGAAGGATAATTTTTTGTAGAAAAAAAGCATATTACAAAAAATGACTTTAGCTGGGTTTTCACAGAAAGGGTCACAAAAAATATATATATTATATACAGAGTAATTAATTCCCATCTGATTAATCTGTTTGCAGGTGTTCTCATATACGGCTGACGAGATTCGAACCAATGACCTGTGTCTGGATGCATCGCGGCTTAATGGACCTGTTGTTATGCTGAAGTGCCACCACATGAAAGGAAACCAGATGTTTGAGTATGATGCAGAGGTACATATCACACAGAAAATATCACGCATACCAACAACATCACTCATGTACATCAACAAGTCAATGCAATAAAAACATAATATTACACATAGGTTCCCTTACAAAAAAGAAGATACTTCAAGTGTGCTGTTGGTAGACTTTTTTTTAAAAGTAGAAATACGACTTTATATTTTAGTTCACTGTTTATGTAATGAAAACAAAAGCAATTGAAATGCTTCTACAATGATATTAAACCAGTTAAAAACTGACAGAGAATTCCTTGACATTGGTGATGCTTTTTTCCTTTTTAAACAATCTATAACATAAAATGGAATATTTTACAATCACATATAAAGCCATCTTAATCAGTAATATATATATATATATATTATAATCATCGGGGAGCACTTATGACTGAACTGTTCATTTAATGAACATTGTATACCTCATTCAAGGGTTAATCTGCTGAAGTGTCATACATAATTGAAGTAATCATTGATGTTTTATAAAAATAGATTTGTATTGATGCTTTCTTTTTTTGGTTACTTTAACTGGTAATGGATTTATTAAACAACACTGGTAGCCAACTTCCATGACAAGACACAATCAGAAAGTAGTTGTAATGATTAGTGTTAAAGCTGATGTTTTTTATGTATAGTACCAGTAATTAAATATATATAGAATAAAGTATAGTTACACTAGAATAAAGTATAGTTACACTATATATGCTATTTATTTTATATAGTTATTGTTAAACTACGATATATACTAAAGCATGGTTTATACTAACAAGTGTACAGTCCTGAAAGATCTAAGAATTTATACTCAAATAAATTAAGCCTTATACTCTTACTTAATTTTTGGATCAAGATATACTTGTTTAATTTAGTTTTATAAGTATACTTGGCTTGTAGTTGTGTTTACTCTTTTGATAGAGTATCTTATTAAATACTATGTTCTCACAAATTGGCATATTTGAGGTTGTACTCTAGCATATATTTTACATGCTATGTTATAAAATTATAGGTTTATAGTAACAAGTCAACTTTGTAGTGACAAAGAGTAACTAGTACATAGGTAGAGCTAAACTTTTTTTATTAGTGCTATTAACCCACACGGAAACAGAGAAACATTTGGCTGATTTTATAAACAGTTTTTTCGAGGTATTGTAACCATTGTAACACACTTGATCCATGCTGACTTCTAAATTTAATCACAAATAATTTGTGAAATCAAATAAAAAAGGAGCAAGTCTTTTTATGTAGTACATAAATCAAAGGTATAAATCCACTGGTATTGTACACATTTCACTGAAAGTCTACTTAACTTTATCAAACTAATGAACTGTACATATTATGTTAAGTTTACTTAAAGAAAACAATTATATTTGCAGTATAAAAAATACTAAAAAAGTACAAAGTATACTTTTATAAACTAAAAAGTGGGCTAGACATATACAGGTGCATCTCAATAAATTAGAATGTCATTGAAAAGTTCATTTATTTCAGTAAATCAACTTAAATTATGAAACTTGTGTATTAAATAAATGTAATGCACACAGACTGAAGTAGTTTAAGTCTTTAGTTATTTTAATTGTGATGATTTTGGCTCACATTTAACAATAACCCACCAATTCACCATCTCAACAAATTAGAATATGGTGACATGCCAATCAGCTTATCAACTCAAAACACCTGCAAAGGTTTCCTGAGCCTTCAAAATGGTCTCTCAGTTTGGTTCACTAGTCTACACAATCATGGGGAAGACTGATCTGACAGTTGTCCAGAAGACAATCATTGACTAATCTTCACAAGGAGGGTAAGCCACTAACATTCATTGCCAAAGAAGCTGGCTGTTCACAGAGTGCTGTTTCCAAGCATGTTAACAGAAAGTTAAGTGGAAGGAAAAAGTGTGGAAGAAAAAGACGCACAACCAACCGAGTGTCACGGTCCTGCTGGTGTGCCCAGGCTGGCCACCAGATGTCTCTGTGTGTTGAGCACATGGCTTGTTGTTTGTTGGTGCCATGTGTTCCCATGTCGATTGTCTGTCCCCTCCCATCTTGTTACTTAATCATTGTTTCAGTGGCTCCAGCTGTGTCTCCCTCGTTACCCTCGTTTGTCTCCCTATATAGTCTCCTTGTGTCTGCAGTCCTGTGCTGATTTATTTAGAATAAGTCAATCAGGACTAATAGTAAACTTCATGTGGGTACCATCACACATGGGTGTGGATGGAAATGAGGTGGCCGACCATCTGGCTAAACTGGCTTTGAAACATGCATAAATTGACATTAAATTGTCAATGAGTAAAACAGAAGTAAAAGGGTTAATTGCTAATGAAATAAGAAAGAAATGGCAGAAGGAGTGGGATAGTGGAAGAAAAGGTAGACACTTATATCACATTCAAGAGAAAGTAGGTAGAGAAAGAAGAAAGTATGGTAATAGAAAAGATGACGTTTTAATGTCAAGGATGCGTATTGGACATTGTTTGCTAAATCAGTGCCTACATAGAATGGGGAAACATGTAACTGGAAAGTGTGATAAATGTGGTCATGCTGAATCAATAGAACACGTTCTTATAGTGTGTGATGCATATGAAAGAGAAAGATTTCTATTAAATCAAGCGTTAAGATCCTTGGGAATAAATAATTTGACACCTCAGGTTATATTAGGAAATGGCCCAAAGCAATCAAGAATATTCCATGAATTAATTTTTTTCTTAAAAGAAACAAGATTGATAAATATAATTTAAGAGATTGTAGTAGTATTTAGTTATATTTTAGTTATATTTGTTATTTATTTAAAATTGATTTTAATTATTATTATTATTATTATTAGTTTTTTTCATGTCCCCTCCTCCAGAGTTAATTGTATTATTGTTATCCATGTAGAATATCAAGGACCAAATCAGACAAATCAAGATTCGATCCAAGCATGGTTGAAACATGAGGAGCCAATTCACAAGACAACAGCAGAAAGTCATAAATCAGACCCCCCAGCCTGAATACACCCCGACCAGGCGTCGAGGACAAAGGCTAAAATTCCTGGGTTCACAAAAACTGTAGAATCATCTTAAAATACTTTAATTCTCATGGTTAATGAAACTAATCATTTCTATGCATAACTGCATATTATGTATGTGACCCACAATTTGGAATATCCTTGTTTTAATCATTGTGTTTATCGTGCTTTTAATTAGTATTGACTAGCTAAGCCTTAAGGGTTAATGTTTAGTATGTATGAGCGTGATAATTCCAGCTTTGAACATTTCTTTAATTGATTTCCTGTCAAATGCATCATATTCTGGTTATAGAAACCACATCCAAAAGGATACTTTGCAAGAGAATGTAAAATTCGGGCAATGTGACTGGCCATGACATGTTAATTTATTAGTGGGTGGAGCAAGCAGCAGCCGCTCCAGCATAGGACCTAATTGGTCAAGACAACCATTGGGAGGTGTCAAAAGGCCGAGGTTAAATACCCAGGACACACCTCTCTTAACCCTCTCTTAAGGCTCAGAACTTCTCCTCGCGCTCTTGAATGCTCTGTCCTCTTGGATCTCTCTCTCTCTCTCTCCGGAAAAATGATCTCTCTCTTCAGTCATATGCTCTGGACCACACCCAGCCAGTTGCTACCATGATGAGAAGAAAAGCCACCTAGTCTCTTGACATCCTTTTATTCTTTTACTTTAGTTTATTTTCTTCCGTGAGTTCGTGTGCTAGTTGCGTTGCCAAGGACAACAAGCCCAAGACTCTGCAAAACCAGCCAACGCCCACTTCAACGACTCCTGAACTCTAAGCCAATCAGCTCGGAGGAACCCTTTTCTGCAAAGGACGACAAAAGGGAATCCTTTAAACACAAAAGCAACGCAAGTACAAACCCCAGACTTTGCTGAAACTGGTGTCATTTTAAAATAGATTTTAGCCTCATTGAAAACTCAATGCGAGTGTTAAATCAGTGATTGATGGTTGTTCAGGTTTATGCAATTGCACATATTGCTGTAAACGTGGGATATCAAATTCTCATTCTCTTAATCTAAACCTTTCCTTACTTTCTCTCTTTCTGCAACGCGTGAATGTGTGAATGCTTGTGTTCATGTGTAGATTAGTTTACACGCCTTAGAGTTATATAAATAAAGTCTTGTTTATATTGAAAAGAGAAATATCTTGTGTTTTGTGCTCATAAGTTAATGCCTTAATCTGTCGATTTTGTTACTGTGCTATTTAATAGTGTTTTCACTATATTTTGGGATTTTAATATCCAGTGCAGAGTTTGTTATACGGCTTGTTCGGTGAATCGCCGTGAAACAGTGAGTCTGTTCAAATTCTATAAAATCATTAATGATTTTGAGCTAAATTGACCTGTTTCCTTTATAACAATATATATTTATATGTTATCATTACATCCAACTTCCTAAACATTATGCGCTCCACACTCCTATCCAGTAGGTGGCGGGAATGCACCATTTTAGTTGGTTTGCCAACCGTCATTAACACGAGAAGAAGAAGAAGAAGTAGTCCTGTGCTGATCCGTTGTCTTACGTCATGTGAGTTTCATCTTTGACTGTGCTCCAGTCTTATGCCTGCCTGCCTGCCTGACTGCCTGCTTGTTTTTCCCCTTCGGGGTGGTTTATGTTCTTTTGTTTGATCTTGTTATTAAAACCCTGATTTCCTCTGCATTTGAGTACTTGACCTCATACCTCCTGACAGAACGGATCAGCCACCATGAGGACTCAGCAGAGGAGGTTTGGGTCGCCCACCACCCGCCACTATCTCCAGCCCCCTATACCAACGCATCCTCCAGTTTGAGACCTTGAGCTCTTGCCATCAGCAGGGCAATAACGTGAGGAGGTTTGCCCTAGAGTTCAGTGGTGCAGCTGAGGGGTTAGGGTACAACGATGCGAAGCTACAGCTCCTCCAGTGGCAGCAGACGGAGCTGCGGTGCCCCTAGTGATGGCCGTCGAAGCTGCAGTGCACCCTGGGATGCCGAGGCTGGTATGTAAGCTTGAGGATCCCCCAATGAGGTCTGTACGGGCAGCCGGCATGTCTCCAGTAAACTCCAGCCCGGTGGTCAAAGAGACCGCTCCAGAGCCCGCTCCGGCCCATGAGCCCACGGAGTCCGCTCCAGAGCCCGCTCCGCCCCGTGAGCCCACGCAGTCCGCTCCAGAGCCCGCTCCGCCCCGTGAGCCCACAGAATTCGCTCCAGAGCCCGCTCCTATCCGTGTTCCCACGGAGTCCGCTCTAGAGCCGCTCCGCCCGGTGAGCCCACGGAGTCCGCTCCAGAGCCCGCTCCGCCCACACAGTCCGCTCCAGAGCCCGCCCATTCCTGGAGCCCACGCAGTCCGCTCCAGAGCCCGCCCGCCTGTGAGCCCACGGAGTCCGCCTCCAGAGCCCACGGAGTCCGCTCCAGAGCCCGCCGCCTGCGTGAGCCCACAGAATCCGCCCAGAGCCCGCCTCCGCCTGTGAGCCCACAGAATCCGCCTCCAGAGCACGCCCGCCTGGTGAGCCCACAGAATCCGCTCCAGAGCCCGCTCCGTTCCGGGAGCCCACGCAGTCCGCTCCATTCCGGGAGCCCACGCAGTCCGCTCCAGAGCCCGCTCCGTTCTGGGAGCCCACGCAGTCCACTCCGGTCCTGGACCCCGCTCCGGTCTGGTAACCCACAGAGCCCGCTCCAGGGCCAGCCCCACCCTGGCACCCCTGTGTGCCCATTGCTCCAGGCCCTCTTCCACTCCACGGGCCTGACCCACCTCCCTCCTAGACATTTTTCTGTTTAGTGTGTGTGGAGAGTCTGGGATCCCCTCCTTAAAGGGGGGGTTATGTCACGGTCCTGCTGGTGTGCCCAGGCTGGCCACCAGATGTCTCTGTGTGTTGAGCACATGGCTTGTTGTTTGTTGGTGCCATGTGCTCCCATGTAGATTGTCTGTCCCCTCCCATCTTGTTACTTAATCATTGTTTCAGTGGCTCCAGCTGTGTCTCCCTCGTTTGTCTCCCTATATAGTCTCCTTGTGTCTGCAGTCCTGTGCTGATTCATTGTCTTACGTCAGTCATGTGAGTTTCATGTTTGACTGTGCTCCAGTCTTATGCCTGCCTGCCTGCTTGTTTTTTCCCCTTCGGGGTGGTTTATGTTCTTTTGTTTGATCTTTTTTTTAAAACCCTGATTTCCTCTGCATTTGAGTCCTCATACCTCCTGACACCGAGAGAACTGCAGCCTTATGAGGATTGTCAAGCAAAATCGATTCAAGAATTTGGGAGAACTTCACAAGGAATGGACTGAGGCTGGGGTCAAGGCATCAAGAGCCACTACACACAGACATGTCAAGGAATTTGGCTACAGTTGTCATCAGAGGCGTCTTACCTGGGCTAAGGAGAAGAAGAACTAGACTGTTGCCCGGTGGTCCAAAGTCCTCTTTTCAGATGAGAGCAAGTTTTGCATTTAATTTGGAAACCAAGGTCCTAGAGTCTGGAGGAAGGGTGAAGAAGCTCATATACCAAGTTGCTTGACATCCAGTGTTAAGTTTCCACATTCTGCGATGATTTGGGGTACAATGTCATCTGCTGGTGTTGGTCCATTGTGTGTTTTTGAAACCAACGCCATGCACCCATTTACCAATACATTTTGGAGTACTTCATGCTTTTTTCTGCTGACCAGCTTTTTAAGATGCTGATTTCATTTTCCAGCAGGATTTGGCACCTGCCCACACTGCCAAAATCACCAAAAGTTGATTAAATGACCTTGGTGAGCTTGACTGGCCAGCAAACTCACCAGACCTGAACCCCATAGATAATCTATTATTGTCAAGAGGAAAATGAGAAACGAGACCAAAAAATGCTGATGAGCTGAAGGCCACTGTCAAAGAAACCTGGGGTTCCATACCACCTCAGCAGTGCCACAAACTGATCACCTCCATGCCACGCCGAATTGAGGCAGTAATTAAAGCAAAAGGAGACCCTACCAAGTATTGAGTACATATACAGTACATTTTCAGAAGGCCAACAATTCACTAAAAAGTTTTTTTATTGGTTTTATGAAGTATTCTAATTTGTTGAGTTTTTGTTAAATGTGAGCCAAAATCATCACAATTAAAAGAACCAAAGACTTAAACTACTTAAGTCTGTGTGCATTGAATACATTTAATACACAAGTTTCACAATTTGAGTTGAATTACTGAAATAAATGAACTTTTTCACAACATTCTAATTTATTGAGATGCACCTGTATAGCTACTAAACTAACACTATACACACCAGTTCACAGTAGAGCTGCATTACAAAATAAAAAATAATTTAAGATGTGAGATGTGTAAGATGCAAATTGGTTATGTATCCAATTTTCACGTCTGTCACACTTAAGGGAGTATTCACACCATGAAAGTTTGCTAGGTCACTCTCTTTGATCCGGAATTGTGTTTTTTTTCCGTACTGTATGAGGGGGGGTAATTTGTCATTTGTTACACAAAAATGACATGTGTAATACATTTACTAAGCTATTATTTCAGCTTTGGGGAAATCATTTATTAAAGATTAAATATTGATTTGATTGAAGTGATATTCATCTTTAACTTATGATTTATACTTTATTAACGACTCGTCCAGCGACTATTAACATCAGTATATCTTTAACAATTTTGTTTATCTTGCTTCGTGGCCAACGATAAAACAAACAAAATTTGTACTTTATCAAAATTGAGCTAGGTAACACGATCTTTGGCAAATAGATTAAAACTTGAAAATCACATAGCCCAAGACATCATTCTTTATAAATGAAACAAGGTTTATTTTGCTAACTGTTATTCTATAATAAGAATAACCTCTTCTATTCTATAATAAGAATAGAATAAGATTATTTATTGTGGTTATTCTTATTCTATAATAAGAATAACCACCTCTTCCGGTGGCGCTGCTGAGTTCAGTCGCCTGTGAATTAGCTCCGCTCAGAATTGTGCTTTTTATGTGTTTTGTTACCTATTTTTACTTTTTTACTTCTCTTTTTATACGTGTATCGTCTGCAATGATTATGCACGAAAAAAGAACACTTTTGGACATTGGACAGCGCTACACTAACCTGATTCAGGACACTTTATCCACGGACCCAGCGTGGCCATTGGAGATACTTCGGAACAACGAGTTGAACAATGACCACCTGAATAACCCCAGGAGACGAAGGAAACACCGTGGGAGACGTGCTGGAATTCGTAACAGACTGAGGGAAAGGGCTCACAGTCCTCCTCTACCAAGTATTCTGCTCGCTAATGTCCAATCCTTGGAGAATAAGATGGACGATCTTAGAGCCAGGATAAGTTTCCAATGGGACATTAGAGACTGTAAGATCCTTTGTTTGACCGAAACATGGCTCACGCCGACGGTCCCGGACACCGCTGTAACGCCGTCTGATAACTTTTCTGTTTTACGGATGGACAGAACAGCCGAGGCCGGAAAAACCAAAGGTGGTGGGGTGTGTTTCATGATTAACAAGAAATGGTGTGACCCCAGAAATATCTCCATTCTGACGTGCCCCTGCTCGCCTCATCTAGAACATCTCTCCATTATCTGCCGACCGTTCTATCTGCCCCGGGAATTTTCATCAATCGTCGTTACTTCTGTCTACATTCCAACCGCCGGTGGAGAGGGAAGTGACGCACTGGTCCTCCCACTCTGAAGCTGTGCTACAGGCGTCTCTTGATGACGTCGACTGGGACATGTTCCGGGCGAGTTCATCTGACATCAGCAAATTCACGGATGTAGCATTAAGCTTTGTCAACACGCTAACCGAGCAAGCCACTGAAACTGTAACTATAAGGACATTCTCCAATCAGAAACCGTGGGTGGACAGAACAATCCGTGATGCGGTTAACCATCGTACTGCCGCATACAACGCCGGTATTTTGTCAGGAAACATGAGTGAGTACAAGGCATCGTGCTACACTCTCCGACGAGCAGTAAGAGCCGCTAAACGCCGGTACAGGGAGAGAATTGAGTCACATTTCCAGCTCAATGACTCTCGACGAATGTGGCAGGGACTGAAGACCACATGTTCCTCTGGAAATAACTCCTCCGCAGAGGTGAGAGCAGATCCGTTGCTGGCCGAAGAGCTAAACACCTTCTACGGCCGCTTTGAATGCAATGGCGGCGGCACAACTCTGCCGATCAGCGTGTCAGGAAGCAGCAGACAGAGCAGCGATCATGTATTCACCCTGTCAGAGGACAAGGTTCGGAGGGAACTAAGGAGAGTGAACGTCAGGAAAGCAGCAGGACCTGATGGGATTACTGGCCGCGTTCTGAGGTCCTGTGCTGATCAGCTTGCTGGTTTGTTTACATCCATATTTAATGAGTCCCTCACTATCGCTGTTGTTCCCACCATTTAAAAAATCTGTCATAATCCCTGTGCCTAAGAACAGTAAACCCTCTTGCCTGATTGACTATCGTCTAGTTGCCCTCACATCGACAGTCATGAAGGTTTTTGAGAGACTTTTAAAGAAACACATTTGCATCTCAGTGTGATATGGTAATTCCTCAAACCAGGACTGCAAAGCTCTACAGAGAGTCGTGCGCTTAGCTGAGCGCATCTCAGGGTCTGCTCTCCCCTTTATGCAGGACATCTACTTCAAACGCTGTAAAAGCAGGGCTGCTAAAATCCTCAAAGACTCAACTCACCCCGGTAACCATCTTTTCTGTTTACTGCCATCTGGCAAGCGCTTCAGGAGCATGATGGCAAAAACTGAGAGACTGAGGAGGAGCTTTTTCCATCAGGCCATCAGGCTCCTTAATACAAACCCAGTTTCATAAACACTTACAAGACTCATTATTAACTGTAAAACATCCATATCCTCTTCATCCGTATTGCTGCTATGTGTACATACCTGGTACAACCCGTTTGCACATCCCTCTTGCACATCCCTCTTGTTCATATTACTATTTATTAAGTCCCAATATACTGTTTTTGCACATCTTATTGTTTTGCACTTTTAATTCTATTGCACATTTTACTCGTTATTTCTCTTTTTTTACCTATATATATATATGCTCTTGTGTTGTTACTTTTATAAAAAAAATATTTTTATTCTTTTGCACTGTCCACTGAGCGGACCTGATTTGATTTACATTTCACTTCTGATTATACCCTGTATAATTTATTTTGTGACATAAAGAAACCTTGAACCTTAATACATGATGGACTAAATGTAATAAAACACATATGCACACACACACATATCAGGAGTTTTGCGGTTAGAAGAAAGTTTAAAGCTAGCACTCATTTGCTATCTCGTAACTTTAACTAGAGGAAGATCACAGCAGAGACTTTGCTATCTTTACTGCATACGGATCAATTCATCAGTTCAGTAAGAATAGAGATTTGTTTGATTACTTGCTTTAATTTGAGATGGCCTCAGATCTTGTTGTTTCCTTTGGATGGCTGAGGGAATCTCGGCGGCTGATTGGCTCTTTGCGTGATGTCACTGAGGGAACCCCTCCTGCGATTGGCGGTTGCCTGGTTCTTTGAGAGAGGCAACCCTTGACGCTTTTCTCTGAGTTCCTTCCGTGTAGCTTCAGGAGTTTGACTAAGTATTTGTAATATTGTTAAATTATCGACCAGATGTTGCGGTCATGGGCGCTTCAAAGCACGATCAGTGAGCTGAAGCCAAAGTCTTTGCAAGTCAGCGCACGAGAGCAGAGAGCTGGGGGTCTGTTTTAGATGGCGGATTTTGGTTCCTTCCATTTGATGCTATTCCAATGACATTGTTCCTGTGGGCGGAGCCCCGCCCCACACGGCTCATTTTCCATGCAGTAAATCCTCTTGCGTAGTTGCTTTAATCCCATGAAGAAAATATCCTAACACATTCTATATGTGTTGTAATCATACATTATTATGATAAAAGTTAACTTTCATCCATACCAAATTCTTGCCAATGAAATCAGCTTTCATTCAAACTCAAACAGCAGGTATCTGGCATACCCAAAGTGCATATGTCAATTTTATCTACTACGCGGTTAAGGCATAGATTAAACTATCCTAAGTTCTAACTAATCGCACCAAGCACCTGGTACTAAACACAGGGAAAAGTTTATACGTCACATATTAAGAAAATACCATCGGTTCCAATAACACAGCAAGCTCATAAATGCCATTAAATAAAACTTGACTATATATATTTTCTCTTGAGTATATTGCATTAAAAGCAGCAGCGATTATTATTTGTCCTTTTGGAGCACTTTATAAAAGTTTTAGTCTCTTTGTCTGCTAAAGGAGAGAAGAGAAATACAATTTTTCTTGGAATGTCCGTGGAAGAAATGTGGAGGTGTCCTAAGGTCATGGGAATGTCATTTCTGTGGAGATCTGTTGAGCGTCTGCATCAACGTATATCCCTCGTTGTTGATTAAATCATAAATTTAGGCATTAAACGATCAGGGGATCCCAGGAGTATCTGTCGCTGGAACATTTTCCAGATGCACCGTTCTTTGTACTGTTGCTTACTCTAACGTTATCTATGGTAAGCCAGTCAGGAACAACATTGAAGTTCTGCTCTTAAATACGCCCAGATGCATGATGTGGTTTTATAAATCTCTCCCTTCCTGTGTCCTTGCGGAGATAAGAAAAATGGGGCCCTTCTCTTAAATACATCCCACATGTTCTTCTCAAATTTCTCCTGGTGTTTAGAAATCTCCTGAGATAAGGAGATTTTAGGGCCGGAAATCGGCCAGCCAGTTCAATGAAGATCGATCATGTATTAAATTTTATGACTTGCAAATGCTGGGTGACCAGTTCCTTTAGAAATGTGCTGTGTTGAGATTGTTTTGTTTCCTCTTTCAACGGCACTACACATGTCCATTTGACATCCAACTCCAGAAAACTTGAGTTATGAAAATCAGATGTGGCCATAGTTCATCCAGAAATGATTTTTTTTGTCATTTATGTCATTCTAAACACTTCTGAAGTTCCAACTGTTGGTCTCAAATATCATTATTATTTCTGCCTATTCAAACTTATAATGTCTAGATTGGTCATGCGTAATCAATCCAATTACAGTTGGCCACACATGTAAACAAAAATGTATATGAACATTGGGTCACACTTTATTTTAAGGTACAATTCTCACTTGTCATGTATAAGCAAGTTCCAAAGATGAAGAACAGTTGAAGGTTCAGAAACCAAGGATATAATAAGTAAAAGTTTTAATAAGCGTTTAACAGTTTAAAAGTTTTAATAAACATGTAACGGTGTGCACTTAACACAAACAACAACCGACAATGAACACAGGTACCAAAGGAGCATAATTAATAAGGCAAAAACAGCTGAACTGAAATCACTAATCCAATCCGTATCCAAGGGAAATAAACAGTGGTGGGAAAAACTAAACAAAGGAAGACAGAAATTAAAAAGTCCAGGATAAACTAACTAAACATAACTGTTAACTACAGAGGCGTAGCCATCGTTTCAGAAGTGAAGGAGACAGAAATGTCAAATGTAAATTCTTTTTATTTTTTTTGAGTTTTTTTTTAATCTTATTTCTTAATTTTAATTGGCTAAGAAATCAAATACACTGCTGGGCAATAACCAATATTTTGTATCTATAATAGTTTATTATATTTTCCTAATAATTGTTTATGTACCACAAACCCCTTTTTTATTTTATTTTTGTATCACATAATTAGGCAGAATAGTTTCTATACTGTACTAAATGCAATGCCAATTAGCAATACATTATTCATATACTTAATTTATTACCTGTCGATAATTACTGAATTTAAGTCAGAGTTGTACGGCAACTCAGTCGCCTGTTTACAGATACCATAGGAATTAATGGGAAGTGCCGAATCCCACCTGTTGTAAAAAGTCAGTGACTTCACTTATAAAACAAAAAAAATGTGTAGTAAACTCTAAAGATAGTTAAATCCAAATGTGTTGTTTACTGAAAAACATTGAAGATTAGCAGATATGCTGTTGATTCATTAAATCAGGGGTTCTCAACCTTTTGCAAGCTGGGCCCCCCCAAAGCTGGTTCATTGCAGTTGGGGCCCCAGTGCCCCCCCCCCCCCCACACACACACACACACACACCCACACCACCTTGCATAGATAGATAGATAGATAGATAAATAGCCCTAGGCTATTATTTTTAGGCCCACATTATTATTATTATTATTATTATTATTATTATCATCAGTAGCGGTAGGTAGGCCTATTATCATTACTAGGCTATTGTTATAATTGACAGTAGCACCAGACTTCTAATGTGAGCTTGCAGACATTATTATTATTATTATTATGAGTAGTAGTAGGCCTATCATCATTACTAGGCTATTGCTATATCATTATATGAGGTTACATGCTTTATTGTTGTTGTTATTATTATTATTATTATCATCAGTATAGGCCTATTATCATTACTAGGCTATTGCTATAATTGGGAATTGGCACCAGACCTCTGATATTAATTTATGCTTTATTATTACTAGGCCTAATAGTAGGCATCATTTGCATTTTTTTACAGAAGCTTGCAGGTAGGTGATGTTAATGTGAGACCTGAGCCTGCTTTGCCTTGCAAAGATCCTCAATTCTTGGCTCAATGTTTGATAAACATAGCCTCAAATCATCCTCGATTTGTGCACGATTGCGGTATTTAGTTTTGAGTGCAGTCATTTTTGAGAATCCTGCCTCACACAAATATGTCGACGCGAAAGGAAGGAGAATCTTCAAGGCGACGTCACAGAGTTCAGGATATTCCTGCATCAATGCTGCCCAGAATGATGAAAGAGGGCAGGAGCTAAAGAGTTCCTTCAGTCTACTGTCACTCTTCAGCTCAATAAGCTATTCCTGCATATCAATTGATAGCTCATTTGCTGTGCACACAAAGCGGATCTCGAACCCACTAAAGAGCGATAATCCTCTTTTAAAGTACGTCGCAAATTGTTTTCTCATTGCTGACAGGTGCTCAGACGCTGATTGAAATAGGGAGGAGAAATCGTGTGACGGGCCTGCATCAGTGATAAAGTCTGCAAGGCTGGGGAACATGTCGTAGTTCCTCGACTGATGCGGCCATGCCAGAGGTCTAGTTTTGGACGGGAGAGGGGCTCACGGCAGCACCCGCTGCTCGTTGAGCACAGTAGGCCTAACTGCAGAGTGATTCGTGCTTTCGAGTCTCCAAACACCACAAAAGTCTCCAAAAACACCAGTAAAAGTCGCTGGATTTGTTGCTTTTGACAAAAAAAAAGTTGCCAGGAGGATGATTTGTTTGTGTTATAATCAGTGCTTGAAGTGGGGAAAAAGGTATGGCGGTACTCTTTGCATTGGCAAATCATTACATTTTTACAGTGAAAACAAAACTTGGAGATATTGCTGTTACAACAATTTATTGTTATTTATTTATTAACAACATAAATGTATTTAAACATGTATGTGTGTGTGCTGCGATGCAAGGCAAGTATTTCACAAAAATAAAGGAAAGCTTTAACTGTAGCCTATATTCTGACTAGTTTATTCGTTATATATATATATATATATAAAACGAATATTTTATAATAAACGAATAAATGAATAATAAACGAAAAACGAATATTTTTATATATATATATATAAAACTAATACGACCTCACGCTTTATACGCTTGCAGCCTCTGAAACTTCCGTCCATTCATAAAATTAATTCGGATGGTTGGATTTTCTGCATTTTTCGCATCCGTAGCAAATATTTTGAGGGTGTTTTGACAATTGAGAGCCACCAAATGACGAATATGAAAAACGAATACGACAGTTTTGGACTCAGTCAGGGTGCAAGAACCCACTTTGAGGCTTGCACAGCTTCTCGAGGAGAAATCAAACAAATGAGCACCGTTTTCTAAAGTCTATGAGTGCAGCAAACACAAATAAACTAAATTGACATACTGCAGTTACATTTCAAAATGTGGTGTTTTTATATTTATAACATTTGAATACAGTTCAGCAACATGCATCACACGACCTGACCACCAAGAGAGCTGACAATTGACCATCACTTAATTTACCATCACCTCACGATTGAAAATGTGACATGATATTTTGTATTTAACACCTATTTGAAATATATTTCTGAAGACTGTTTTGGTCTATTCTTAGCAGCGAAAACTAGATCCGATGAATCCTATTTAGACAAATGGATCAATACATAGCGATCTCACAGCAACACTTTTTCCTCCCATCTCTGTAGCCTCACTCTGTTCTGCCCAAGTACTCCGGAGATGCCACCACCACGAAGTTCATAAGAACTAAATTCTGACCAAATTATAAGCTATAAAAACTCTTTATAATGTGTGCTGGATTTGAAAATCGCTGCCTCACTATTACTGTAAAATTTCATGCCTGAGAGCAGATTCATAAAAACTGTTTGATAAAAGAATGCTCATGCGCAAAAGTCTAGCATCAATAAGCCCCACGGTAATGTCTTGCCATACAAGATTTGGAAAGTGGGATGATGGCGTGTCACCCCACTGGCTGAATTCAGGTCGCCCCTAAAATCGTCCAGGTAGCATACTCACACTGGCCTTCATGCCAGGAAACTTCAGAGTTGATACACACTGTCTCAATGATGCTCTAGCATACCTAGTGAAACAGACAGGCAGGGATTGTAAATTAGCTGCTTCAGGTGCCTGTTTGATTCCAGGTTGAAAGAACTTCCGTGTTCAATCGTCTGCACTAGTCCAGAGGACTTTATAACTCATAACACCTTCCTACAAAGTACAAAATTAAACTATTGTTTACGTTGTTGGCAACCACTTTGACAAACATCAACCCGCTTGAGTGAAATCTAAATTGTGGAAGAATTTATATGTCACTGTAATATCATTCAATGATTTATTTGCTTGTTTTATTTCGTGATAACCTTGCTACATTATATAAAAATAATCCACTTATTAAAGCAAAAGGCCCAGAGAAGCTGTGTTTTTCAAGAAAGACTTTTGAGCACAGCTAAGGAGGAAAGTGCTTCAGCCTGATGTCAACAACGCCCATGGCAGTTAACCACGAAACTCACGTAAAACATGTGCTAGCTTTGTGTGTGTGTTATCAGGCGTGTGCTTCAACACGCCAGTGTGCGTATTCAATTTCATGTGTGTTATTAAATATGACAAACGACTCAGAGTTAAACAAATGAACAAATTGTGCATTCATTCCTGGACCACAAAAACCTAGTCATATAATAATTTTACACACCTAACAAGCTTTTTGCATTTATGGATACATTGTTAGGACAACATCCTGTACAAACACAGAGTTTTAAAATCTGGCTTTACCATCGAGGCAAAGAAAGTGAAATATGACCCTGGAGTAGGGTTGTACAGATTCGAATTTCGATTGAGTCGAAACAGTGTTTCTGCCATGACGCTTAAGCATCTGCTCATCATCGCCAAATCCAGAGGGCGAACAGGATTAAAAAAACTACATTTATTGGATTTTCAAAAAGTCCATAAAATTACAACCATTCATATACTGAATAAACCTGTGTCTTGATCTGGAACATTGAATATGGTTTATTGTTATCAATTAATTTTAAAGGGACTATAGATAACTATATGTTCTAATCTATATGCTTGCTGCACCAAACACACATTTTTTAGCTACATGTAGCGTGTACAATATGAAATCATTACTGTCGCACAGAATCATTGACAGGCACAAATGTTGAATTGTCAATACTGTTCTGATGTCATTTCTTAAATCTTTTAGAAACTGAAAAGTTCACATATATTTTAAGTAATCAAACCCCAGCTGTACTGAATGCACAGTAGAGAGATCGCCATGTAGAATCAATTCACACAGGGTATGTTTGTTAATGTATCCATTCATACTGTGTAACTTTACCAGCCATCTGTATCTGACTAATAACAAGCAGTGTTCTGTGAGAAAGTATAGAGAAATGAATAAAGAACTGATGTTAAGCTGATTGCAGTAGGTGTAACTAGTCATGTGGTTTTGCAGCGCTGTGTCATATATTCAGTCTGAGCGTACAAGGTGTTTGGTCACAAGCTTTATCCAGAATTATTTATATGTGCTGATTAATGATACATCAGCGACCAGTCGACTTGACGTGACCTCTACCTACAAAAAGCTCACAGTGTCAAACAACCAGAAGCCCAGACCATTAGCTTTGAGCACAACGGTAACCAGTGTGTATACATTTGCACGGGTATATTTTTAGAAATAGACCTAAGCACATTGTATGGCTCAATTATCATTGCACTCCAAATCATTATATCATACAATTACGAAGATATTTTTGTAATATATCAAAATCCTAATTTATTTGTTCAATATGCAATACTTTAAGAACCTACTGGACAAATTGTGTGATTTTCTAGCATTTAGATTTTCGACCCGGATTTTCAAATAGTTGTATCAAATATTGGGAAGCTCATACAACAAATGCATTAATGGAAAGCTTACTGTATTATCATGTTTACAGACGATGCATTTTAATTTTAAGAACTTTATCTTTTTCCAAACCGTATGACTGTTTGTTGTGGTTTATGGTCACAAATATTGTATGAAAGCTGTACTGTCAAAATGAATGTATTAACAGCCCAAATGCATACTTGTAGGCAAATCAAAAATTAAGTTTGATATATTTATGGATAAATGTACAAAATATCAGTTTTGGAACATGATCTTAATAGTTTGTGTTAACATCCTCAATGATTTTGGCATACAAGAAAAATAAATTAATTTTGACCCATAACAATCTATTCTTGTCTACTGCTACAAATATACTCCCAAGACTTGAATACTTATCATGGTTCTTCGGACACATTGCAATCTTGAAATATAAATGTCAGATAACTTTGATAATGAAAGTATGTAATTGATTAATTGCAACCAAATAAATATTCAGCTAGATATTGAATTTGGCTTATACAATTAGATTACACCAATTTAGGTCAACCAATTACCAAGCAATGCTAATAATATTGATCTACTCTGTAGGTGCCTAAAAAAGATTGCATTAGTAATTAAAGAAAACACTTAATGCCAAAACATTATCATACAAATATGTTTACTTTCACAAGTAGAAACAATGTATCAAAACTATATCTGTGTCTGAAGTTAGAATACTCTAGGTTTGACTGTGAATCGTGTATCAAGACTCACACTTACAAAGATCGAGTACATCTAAGCTTTCATTTACATTCTATCAGAGTCAGACGACGAAGTCTTTTAGAAGTTTGGCTACCTAACCTGCAGGTGATAATACAAGTTTCCTGGTTCGTAAATTTGACCATGCAACAAACAAGCTTAAAGCTGTATTGAGAGAAGCAGTCTGTTCTCAAACCCAACGGTCATGCTTACAAATCAATGACTACACAAGCAGAGCAGCAGACAACTGAGCAGTGCCAATGATGGCAAGCTGTAGTGATCTTAATAGGGAACCACAGCCGCTCTGCACCATGTTTCTGAAGGCCCCAGTACAGATGCAACAGCAGTCTCTGTGGAGAAGACATGCTGCTACAAAAAAAGTCAAAGAAACATAAACAAAAAAATGAGATAAGAGAGTATGAAGTGCCACACCGTTCAGGATGGGCGATATTACTCATGTACAAATCGAACGCCAATAATGGCTTTAAATGTAAATATCGCACCTTCAAGTCGACACAAAATGAAAAATGATGCCGATTAATGTCATGTTTGGCCGATAAGAGGAACTTTACATCTAACCTGCCATGCGCCTGTGGGTAAAACCGGAGTAGCAACAGTGATGATCCCTATTTTATTGATTAGCCAAAGTTTTGCACTGAATGATCGATTAGATTCTTTGAGACTGCTACTCTTAATCTGTGTGCTAACACTTAACGACGGCGTTCAGTGTGTTTATACCGTAAATAGTACGTGTAGCTGCAGCCCCATTCAGTCAACGCCCATTCGTAAAGAGTTTTAACTAGACGCTGTTGGCCTACTTATAAGTCAATTAAAAGTAAATTTTGCACAAATAACATTTAGACTGTATTTCTGATCAAATAAAGCAGTAATTGATGTGGATCAAATAATAAAAGGTTTTGGCATTTAAAGGCATCTGAGGCCAGAAGTATATGTTGGAAAAAAATGGTCCTTGTTGACCATGGAATTCTCTTTAAGGCTAGATTTGCTGGTCCTTATGTTAATAATATTTCTAAAATAGATTAGCATAATTTGTCACCGACACCAGTTCAGAGAAAGGCTATAACCACACTGCTAGCGATACACTTTTACTTAAACCAGATATGTACGGGAGTTTGGAATTAGTATGTCCTCATACAGTGAACTCGTGCACTAGTTCTAGAATGTAGATCATATGTCTGTGCGAAATAATTCAATAAGATACTTCTGACTACAGTGTTAGAATAATGTTGTCAGGATACTGTGGATTGACATATATTCTACATATAGTGTCTTAAGCCTGGTAGTATCTTTTGGGTGACAACACTTATCATGTTGGATGCCTGTGTCTCTGCAGGTTCATTTCGGCTGAATTGCTACGTGATTGTGGCAAACACCGCGCCTACTTGTTTCTGTCTCTCAATAAACTGCCTATTTCGACTCGAGATTTGATTGGTGTCCTTAGGACTTGAGAATTGTGCCGGTTCTACATGTCCTGATTTACCCGGCCCTCTGGATCGAGAAGTTTAATAATGATCCATTTTGAGGCCTGAAATATAAATTGTAAATGTTTTTTCAATGTCGAATGCATCGCCTTCTCATTTGTATATACTTAAATATAATATTAAATTAAACAAATTTACATATATAGTGATTTATCTATTATGTGTAATGAATGCACATCTTTAAATTTTTTAATGACAACTTCATGCTTATGAGAAAAGGATTGTCAAATTTAATTTGAAGCAACTCTTTGGTTTTGACAACCACTAAATGTTAAATCTAAAGAAATGCAAGGGTGTTCACATCTTTCTAGGGGGATTTCATTAATATTATTACTAGCTGCAAAGTATTAAGTCCACAGTATACTGTCCTGAACATGTTATTGTATTGCACATCTTATTCTTCCTTAATTTTTTTATTTTGTATTTTACGTATATGTATGTATATCCTCTTGTGTTATGTTACATATTTTGCACTGTCCATTGAGCGGACCTGCCCTGATTTACATTTCACTGGTGATTATATTCTGTATAATTGAGTATGTGATGAATAAAACCTTGAAACTTTAACCTTAAAATAATGTGTTACCAATATCACATTAGACCTGCAGCTAGTTGAAAACCTCTGCTCTTAACCACCAGATGGTGCTGTATGTCACATTATTATCCACTTTCTGTATTTTTGGGATATCTTGTATTTCTTCCTTCTCTGAATATTGAACGGCCTGGTGCAGTACTGTGTATTTGATGTGCATTTACTGGCCTTGGACATTGATGAACTATTCTTTCTGTACATATCTTAGTATGTTGGCAAATGGGAGTATGACTTTAAGGTAAGATCATCTGAATTGTGTTTTGCTGTGTGTTGTTTGAATATTCTGGTAGAAGTGTTTGTGAAGTAGACTCCCACTGTAATTGAGTCACACTGTGAGTGGTTTAGAAACACAATTGTGTAAATACAGACATATTTGTAGGCCTGTACTCGTAGAGATTTGGCATAGAGGAATATATTTGTTTACTATACAGTGCAGTCGTTGGCCTAATGGATTGAGCGTTGGACTTGAAACCCAAGGTAACCCAAGGTTGAGGGTTCGAATCCCGGCTCCGACAGGAAATCCATGACTGCTCCCCGGGCGCTGCACAGTCGGCTGCCCACTGCTCCAAGTGTGTACACTTGGATGGGTTAAATGCAGAGAACACATTTCACTCCTCATTATACTCTGTATAATTGTGTATGTGACAAATAAAGCTCATCTGAGTGCTATAACATTTCCACAAGCTTCTCCAGGCATTGATTTTCAGTGACTATAACGTAATGAATATCTGAGTTTCATTACAGCATTCTCAAGATATCAAGAAACACATACCACATACACCACAGCTTAATAAAGAAGAAGCTTTAGAGATCATTGGTGCTAATGATATTTCTGTTAATATAACAGATTACACTTCATTGTCAGCTGGGTTGACTAGTGTTTATATTTTCAAATAAATTAGTCATTTGATTTAAAAGAGGACATCAAACTTGAGCCGTAAGGGACCTTAGTGTTGAATCACAAAGGGGCTCGAGAAATCAGAAGCCGTCTAAAAATAGATCTCCGTCACCTCAGTGAACACGTAGCCAGGGTTTGGTTTTCACCTCTCAGCTGTCTGTAATGCAGGGTATTGTATTTATTCTACCTCTTGGAGACTTGTGCTGCAGGACTTAATGATCAAAATATTTAGAAAGATGCTACTGACAACATTTCTCATCTTAGAATCTCCCATCATTCAATTGTGATTCTTTTCCCCATTAATCCATAAGCTACTGGCAACCAGATAGACAGGCATTTGTTTTAAAAATACCTCTCAGGTTTTTCACACTGCGTGTGAAAATTGATGATTTGGGTTTACCGAGATTGAGCCATTTGCTCAGTTTCTGGCACTGTTTCCAATTAAATAGCTATTTTAGAAGGTAAAGAGGCATTAATGCAATATTGCTCCACATAAGTCAGCCCATTACAGTTTATTTCTGTCATTACCAGACACAAGTGAACTCAAACTACACACCCACGCTTATTCCCTGACATTCCAGCCCTACGTTTACATTTCCACATCTGACCTTTTCCCGTGACCCCCATTAGTTTGTGCCCTTGTTTAGAGCCTCTGTGTGCACATATACTGTATCAAATCACTTTTATTGTCACATCACCACAGCACAAGTGCCTTGGTGAGTGAAATTCTTATGAGCGTGCTCCAGACAGTGCAGAAAAACAACAGACAATTTACATATGGACAGACAGTGCAAAAAAAACAACAAACAATTTACATATGGACAGACAGTGCAAAAAACTGCACTGGAGCATTTACAGTGCTCCAGACAGTGCAAAAAAAACAACAACAAAAAAACAAACACACACAAAAAAAACAACAACAGCAATTTACATATGGACAGACAGTGCAAAAAAAAACAACAACAGCAATTTACATATGGACAGACAGTGCAAAAAAACAACAGCAATTTACATATGGACAGACAGTGCAAAAAAACAACAGCAATTTACATATGGACAGTACATATTTACAGACTGTACAGAAGACAATGTGCAAAATACACATACATGCACTCAGTACGCTTAGTGTACTATAGAGACATACTCAATTATCAGCGACACTTTATACACCGTATGGGCACATCTACATTATGTACAGTATCTATACATAATGTGGTCTATACATAGTAATAATGTGAGGTGCAACAGATTATAAATTAACAGCAGATTGGTTGAGCAGCAGATAGATGTGCAAAGGTGCAACAGATTATTCATATGCAGTGTCGTGGATGTGCATCGTATGGTGTCCAGTGATAGCAGATAGGTTGTGTTAGTGCAGTGTGTGCGTGTAGTCCAGTTGAACTGTGTTAAAGTGCAGTGCATGGCATGTTGTGTGAGTGGGAGTGTGATGTAGGTGAGTTATTTGTGACTGTTCATTAGCCTGATAGCCTGAGGGAAAAGCTGTCCCTCAGTCGGCTAGTGCGGATCGGATGCTGCGGAAAGCGTCGTCCTGAGGGCAGCAGAGAGCAGTCTGTGGGACGGGTGGCTGGAGTCTTTGATAATCCTCCGGGCTTTCCTTGTACACCGCCTGGTGTAGATATCCTGGAGGGAGGAAGCTCACCTCCAACAATGTGGCGGGCAGTTCGCACCCTTTGCAGAAACCCTTTGCCAGCGGTGCTGTTTCCAAACCAGGCGGTGATACAGCGGTCAGGATGCTCTCCACAGTGCAGGTGTAGAAGGACCTGAGGATTCTGGGGCTCGTTCCAAACTTCCTCAGCCGTCTCAGGAAGAAGAGACGCTGATGTGCCTTCTTCAGCACTGCATCTGTGTGAGCAGACCATGTGAGATCCTCGGTGATGTGAACGCCGAGGAACTTAAAGCTGGTCACCCGCTCCACAGGTGTCTTGTCGATGGTGATGGGTGTGTGTTCTCTGCTCTGTCTCCTGTAATCCACCACCATCTTGGTCTTGTCGATGTTGAGTGAGAGGTGGTTCTCCTGACACCATTTAGTCAGGGTACTCACCTCCTCTCTGTAGGCCGTCTCATCGTTGTCGGTGATCAGGCCTATCACCGTTGTGTCATCAGCAAATTTGGCGATGACATTGAGCTGTGTGTAGCTGTACAGTCGTGTGTGTACAGGAGTACAGGAGTGGGCTGAGGACGCAGCCCTGCGGTGCACCAGTGTTGAGGATCAGGGATGATGTGTTGTTGCCCATTCTGACCACCTGACTTCTGCCTGTCAGGAAGTCCAGGATCCAGCTGCACAGAGATCTGTTCAGTCCTAGAGTCTGGAGCTTCGCAACCAGTGTGGCAGGCACTATAGTGTTAAATGCTGAACTATAATCCACGAACAGCATCCTCACATAGGTGTTCTTATTTTCCAGGTGGGAGAGAGCAGTGTGCAGGGTGAAGGCAATAGCAT
The DNA here is from genome assembly GCA_027564155.1 of Gymnocypris eckloni scoliostomus. Lineage (NCBI taxonomy): Eukaryota > Metazoa > Chordata > Actinopteri > Cypriniformes > Cyprinidae > Gymnocypris > Gymnocypris eckloni. The sequence continues at coordinate 32,367,025 of CM050425.1, forward strand.
CGTCTGTGGAGCGGTTACTGCGGTATGCAAATTGTAGTGGGTCCAGTGAAGCAGGCAGCACAGAGCAGATGTAGTCTCTGACCAGCTTCTCAAAACACTTGCTGAAGATGGGGGTCAGAGCAACGGGCCTCCAGTCATTCAAGCATGTGATTTTATTTTTCTTGGTATGGGCACAATGATGGATTTTTGAAGCACGAGGAACCACAGACAGAGAGAGGGACAGATTGAAAATATCTGTAAAAACCCCGGCTAGCTGGAAAGCGCATGCTTTGAGCACACGGCCTGGTATACCATCAGGTCCCACGGCTTTACGGATGTTCACCCGTTTAAAGGATCGAGTTACATCCGCGACAGAAAGCGTGAGTGGACTGACCTCTTCTGTGGCAGCCGCGGCAGCGCTCTCTGTGTGGGCAGTGTTATCAGCCTCGAACCGAGCATAAAAGGTGTTGAGCTCATCCGGTAGAGAGGCGGCGATGTTCACAGTAGCTGGTTTACTCCCTGTACAGTGGAGTCTGAGACCACATTGAAAAATCTGGGATTCAAAAGCCAAATTGAATCCTCGGAATGAACAAGTTAACATGGATCATCAGGCTTTGTCCATGTCAGCTCAAGTACTGCTGTCATTAGTGCAAAACATTTTTTTTGTAAAACAGAGGATTTTTCCTTTGAGGTCTCAGTTCCTTTTAGCTGACCTTTAGAATGCTTTTTTTAAAGTACATTTTCATATGTGATTTCATCATTCTGTTGTCTTTGAAAAATGGTTTAAAGTTCCAAATGTACTGACAAGTCTTTATGGTAAACTAAAATATACTTTAATGTAATTTCTATTGAAATGTGTATCTCATGAATTTGTAATAAATTTGTAATTGCACATTAGTAATGATGATTTTAGTGTTAAAACATGTTGTCTTTAAATGTAATACTGAAACACTAACTCTAAAATTCTAATCGAGTATTTTACATTTGCTTTTATGTTTTAGTCAGACCTTAAAGAAAGTGCACTTCTTTAAAGCCTACTTCTATTAAAACAAAGATTTATAATGTAAAAGACTCGGACACATTTTGATCTCCTTATCATCAATACCCATACCTGTTTATTGTCATCATGTTTTCATGGAAACCATCAGAAACACACCTTCCTGCACATCATTACCCAGTTGTGTCTGACCATCAGTCGGCTGGAGGACGGGACATACGGCCCAACGGTGGAGTACTGTGACGATAGCCCCCTTCAGGCCTGGATCCTCCGAAACTTCACCCGACAGGAGGTTTTTAAGAAGCTCTACTACAGCCCAACTGATTACTTTCTGTAACTACCACAACTTCCTGTTGATGGCAGGTCATTTTTGAAAGTGCCAGTAGCCCAATCCAAAATCAACCTGTAGAGGTGAGGAGGTAGTTATTAGAGCTGTCTTAGTGAATAGTGTGCTTTTCCCCACATTCATGTAATTGTTGAGGGAACTATCAGGTGTATCTGATAGCCAGAGTATCTTGCACATGATTCTGGGTTTAGTTTGGCTGTTACTTTAGTTTGTCTCTCTAGAGTTTTTGAGCTTTGGATATGTAAAGATGTCATGCATGGACTGGGCACGGGACATTCTCAGGAAATGGTGTATTATTTAATTTAACCCTCAAGTATCCTTCATGACAAGTTTGGCCAAAATCATTTAGACTAGATTCAGCAAAGTTAAGTGGTTGGAGAAAAATAAATAAATAAAATGTCACACCCATAGAAATCTATAGGAACTAATTGTGAAATACTGTAATTCAGAGCATTTTTTTCCAATAAAAATCAATGAACAAAAAACTAAAATCCAACAAACAATGCAGATCATACATACACATAATTTATAGTTTTCAAGTGACGTCACACCCTTATAGGAACACCCACCTGGCGGACAAAACAAAGCTTTGACCACCTGTAATTTTTACGCAGATTGCATCAAGTAATAATGTAGTAAAACGCAGATATTAAAAGGTGATATTGAGTAAACGCCTTATTATTGATTATGTATATGTTGTACTGGCAAGAAGATGAAGCCAGGATATATATGTAGTGTGCAAAGTTTCACAAATAAATGGCTTCCCATAGAAAAATATTAGAAGAAAAACACTGAACCATTAACGGATAGCATTCATATTCCGGACTCATCTGCTTGCCTATGTAAACTATGGATCATGAATATGGTGAATATAGAATTGAATATTTTAATATTACCGTTTAAAATTTATTATGACACTTTAAGTGTTTTTACAACATTTTGTCACACTATTTATGATTGAAATATTGCCGCGGGTGCTTAAATATGGATTACAAATGGCCAAAACTTCCATTTTGTTCAGAAATACCGTGTTTTATTCTTCTGAGAGGTGATCAAAATATTTGTGGCTGGGAAATAGATAAAAAATTCTTCTATGGATGTTTTGCCCTCCAAGTCTTCGAACCGATCACGTGACTGAAAGCTATGAATTGATGGGGTGAGCCTATACAACATTCTCAATGTGGCAAATACTCACACAAACACACGCACCCATTTACAAAGCGTTGAAGGAGACTATAACAAAGTAGGCTTTTTATTTGTAATATTGTAGAATAAAAACAGTCACTTATAAAACCAAAGATTTGAATGAGCCAATGACTGAGCACAGACACACACACACACACTTACTTCAAAGCCAGATCAAAGTCCTACTGCAAGATGTGTTGATGCTTCCAAACAAAACATGTATGAAACATGCTACTTAGGATTATTGTTTGAGTTACTGAAATGTGATGTTTTTGTTTGTTTGTTAGAAATAAATAATTACTCTGTCTTCCATCTTTGTATAGCCTCACCTAACACAAATGTTTTTTTTAAACAATTTCTACAATTTTAACTTGTGAAAAAATCTCAAACTTAAGAGGTTAAGTGCATTACAACAATGGTTTATTGATTTCAGCCTATATGCAGCTATTGACTACTACATATAGTGGCTGTTGATATTTTTTATATTTGGACATTTTTATGTCATGATATGTCACCAGATGTCACCAAAATCACCTAATTCTTAGGTTTTGGCTGTCTGAATTTACTGGATTGATTGATTGATTGATTGATTGATTGATGAAGTAAAAAACTATTAAATATAACTTAAAAATAAATATATTTTACATAAAAATATGGTACTTTTACAGGTAAATAAAAATAATCTCACACAAAAGCCTATATTTATATTTAGTTTTTATTTGATTGAAGACATTTGATATGACATTTATTTTAAAAGATAAATTGGAATCACACATGATGAGACCTTCATGCCCACATTTGTCCAGGAAGGACCAGTTAAGGGATGCTATATGAAGGATGCTTGAGGGTTAAAACCTGTTAGCCAGCACTCCCCATTATGGGACTCATAGTTGAAAAAGACATAACAAACTTAAAATTATAACAGTTCCTGACTTCAGTGTGCTACATACACAATTGTGGTGTCTTTGCAAAGAAGACCCTTTGGGCTTTACCATCCATCATCCAGAGTTGATAATGCTCAAAAATATAAAAAAGTTATAGAGACTGAAATGCCTTGAAAAAAGTGTACCACACTGAATAAAAAAAAATGTATTTCATATAAAAATACATGAAATAAGTCCTGGAGCAATCCAGAAAAGTAATGGGTTGAAAGTCACATGTCTCATGAGTTTATATTTCAAATTAATCTGAAGATACCATGAATCATTAGATTTTCCTGAGACTATATATGGTCTCTCCTTGTGCAGGTTAACAGGGTTACAGGTTAAAGGTCTTTCTACCAGACATTTGGGGAACAAAGTAAGGGGATGTGTCCCAACCACTACTTCTAAATAAATAGACAATATACATGAGTTTAAAGAATGTTAGCTGAAATAAATGTATTTAAAAGAAAAATGATAAATATAATACAGAAAACACTGGACAGAGTTAGATGTTATTCATAAAAATTATGTATAATTTAAATATAATACAATTTATTTTATTTAAAAATAAAAGTTCAAGTCATGGGAATACGCATAGAACACAAATTCCTTCCTGAGAATGAACCTCACATAGATTAAGTTAATCTTAAATTGTGAAATAGCTTTGTGGTTATAGTATTTATTGAATGTGAGTCCTTTTGATGTGAAATTGGTTTATGAAGCTGAGGTTGTGATGTGAGTCCACATTCAAGACAGGTTTCTATGCATTTAGGAGCAATTATTGCTGACCTTTTGAGAGAAATGGGAGGGGACAGCAATTCAAAGACACACAAATGCAATAACAGACATTACAGGAGCTGCTAGAGACCACTACTTTAAGGACCTTCAGAGCACCTTTTTTGTCAAATTAAATTTCATTTGAAATGTGTTTTTACTACATAACCATTTTATGGCGAAATTAAAATTGACTGTTAGCCACCATGGCCGCCTCTTCCAGCTATTATTTAGTATCAGATCAGAGAAGGCGGTTTTATTTCAGCTTGATTATCTGTTCGTGGTGTATTTAAATGAGCCTGTCTTTGTTTACAAGCTCTTTTGAAGGTTTATTTCATAGCCTGGGCTTCTGGAGATGGACCCTTTGCATTAACACACTCTCACGGCAACTGCGTTCAGCACAGGGAATGAGAGGTTTTTATTGTCTAAACCTGAATTTGAATGCCCATTCCAGCATTTTTAATCTGCATTTTTTTCACCATATGTTCGGACACCAATGCTTTATAAATGCCTGTGTCTTTATGCGTTTTTCACTCAAAGGTTTTTCGTTTCATCAAGCATTAGCAAATGAATGATGGCAGTACAGCATAATTTTACACATGGATACACACTATTTTCCAAAGGATACAACATTTATTGTTTTGAATTTCTGAATCAATATTCAATTTACTGCCAAACATATCACACATTCATGCACAAATATATATATATATATATATATATATATTAGTGGTGGGCCGTTATCGGCGTTAACGTGCTGCGTTAACGTGAGACTCTTATCGGGCGATAAAAAAAATATCGCCGTTAATCTATTCTCAAAGTTGGGTTGGGAGCTGGGTCTATACTACGCAAGCTATGATGACTTTCACCCTGATATTTTAGCAGCGGATGTATACCTAGCCGAATTGCACTGTAGGGGCGAGAACGAGTCTTGAACTAGAGGCTCGCAGTCCGTGATGGACAGATTGTTAACGGCTGGTCTATGTGGTAATACAATCGGGCAGGACATCCAAATGCTCACCTATCATTCATCAACCTCAAATATGGCTTTTCATCTGAAAGATGTATGTAGTAGCAACTTTACATGGCCGCTCAATATGATGTTAACCTAGAGAAATGTGCGCTATTGAAGTAGCGTTGTCAGTAGTAGTTTGTGTGGAAGCGCGTTTGCTGCAGGACAGGCTCCGGTGCGCTCACTTGCTCTTAAAATCTCCGTCATTTTTGGTCATACAGATAAAAGTAGCCTAATACATCTTTCGAATCTGTAAAGACTCTACGTTTATTTGTGTGCACTCAGAATAACAACGAAACGTTGCGCTTTTAAGCAAACAGGATGCGCTTTAGGTCTCATGTGAACTTGAGCGAGAAACTTCGAAACTCCGTCTTTGAAAAATATATCTATAGAGAGTGAAATGTCAAAAAAAAAAAAAATTGAAGACGTGTGTTAGCATGGATGATTTACATGAAATTTAATCTGTGCAACACTGTGCATAAGATGGCTTTCAGTTCAATATAATAACAAAAAACGACATTTTGGGTTTTTATTCAACTAATAAGGTGGGCACGCTGTGATCTGTACTATATTTTTACTGTAATTGACAGTTATCGGCAAAAAAAAAACAACACGGGAGTGGGAGGAATGGGAGTCATTCTTCCGGAGTGGAACGATTTTCCTCCAGTGTTTTCGTGGGATTGGGACGGAAGAGATTAAAGTTTGTGATGCATTTTGGAAACAGGAGATGAGCCCCTGGTCTAATGCGCCACCTGGCTTGAGAAACCTGTTCTCAAAGACTTACTTTTAGTCATTATTTGGGTAGCACACATATTCTGAATGCCTTCGGCAGAATTCAAATGAGCCATTTTAATCTAGATTAATCTAGATTAATTTCAAGATTAATCTAGATTAAAAAAATTAATCTATGCCCACCACTAATATATATATATATATATATATATATATATATATATACATTTATGCATTTAGCAGACACTTTTATCCAAAGCAACTTACAGTGCATTCAGACTACATTTTTTTGTCAGTATGTGTATATAATAATGTATATAATATATATATTAATCCAATTTTTAGTTTATCTTTTTATATATATATTGATATTAATATTGGAAACACTTTACAATAAGGTTCATTAGTTTACATTTGTTAACTACTTTAGTTAACATGTTTAACTTTTAAAACTAATTATCCAAATAGGTCAGGGTTTCTTATTTTACCAGCATTGCCATGTTGCAGCACAGTAGTGCTACTGCAAACAGGAACAAGTATACTATATAGAAATTTCCTGTCTGCATGTTATTTGAGCGGACTTTGATTTTTCGTTGATCATGAGCGTTCCTACAAATTCATAGAGTAGACTATTGAGCAGCGTGTCAAACCGTGCAGTGACAAACCTGCATGCTGAACACTGCTGGGCGGGGCAGGGCGTGCTATATATATTACTATACATTTCCGGGTCATTTTATTCGTTGTATGCATCCCTAATATATGCATGAAAAAATGGTTAGAATAAATATACAGTGCCGTGAAAAGGTTTTTGCCCCTTCCAGGGAATTTTTTATTTGTTTGTCTCACTTAAAAGATTCAGATCATCAAACTACTTTTAATATTACACAAATATAATGCAAGTAAATACAAAAAGCAGTTTTTAAATGATGATTTCATTTATTAAGGGAAAAAAGCTGTCCAAACCCACCTGGCCCTACGTGAAATATTAATTGCTCCTCCTATTAAATCTTGAAATAACTGTGATTAACCACATTATTTTAGAAAGTTGAGACCTAAAGAAATTCAAGAACAGATGAGATACAAAATAGTTGACATTTATCAGTTGGGAAAGGGTTATAAAACCATTTCTAAGGCTTTGGGACTCCAGTTAACCATGGTCAGAGCCATTATCCTCAAATGTAGAAAACTTGTAACAGTGGTGAACCTTCCCAGGAGTGGCCGGCCTACCAAAATTACTCCAAGAGTGCAATGACGACTCATCCAGGAGGTCATAAAAGAACCAAGAACAACATCTAAAGAACTGCAGGCCTCATTTGCCTCAATTAAGGTCAGTGTTCATGTTTCAACAATAAGAAAGACTGGGCAAAAACGGCATCCATGGGAGAGTTCCAAGACAAAAGCCACTGCTGACCAAAAAGAACATAAAGGCTCATCTCATATTAGCCAAAACATATCTTGATTATCCCCCTTGATTATACATTTGATCAACTATTCTGTGGACTGATGAGACAAAAGTTGAACATTTTGTAAGGTGCGTGTCCTTGTCGCGTAAAACCAACACAGCATTACATAAAAAGAACATCATATCAACAATCAAACATGGTGGTGGTAGTGTGATGGTCTGAGGCTGCTTTGCAGCTTCAGAACCTTGACGACTTGCCATAATTGATGGAACCATGAATTCTCCACTCTATAAGAAAATCCTGAAGGAGAATGTCCGGCCAAAAGTTTGTGACCTCAAGCTCAAGCGCACTTGGGTTATGCAGCAGGACAATGATCCCAAACACACTAGCAAGTCCACTCTGAATGGCTCAAGGAAAACAAAATTAAGGTTTTGGAGTGGCCAAATCAAAGTCCGTACTTAAATCCAAACGAGATGCTGTGGCATGATATCAAACAGTGCTTTAATGCTTGAAAACTCTCCAATGTGGCTGAATTAAAAAAATTCTGCCAAGAAGAGTAGCCCAAAATTCCTCCACAGCGATGTGAAAGACTCATTGCGCATACTCTTGATTGCAGTTGTTGCTGCAAAGGGTTGCACAACCAGTTATTAGACTTAGCGGGCAATTACCTTTTCATGTAGGGCCAGGCAGGTTTGGACAGCTTTTTTCCATTAAATTAAATCATCATTTCAAAACTGAATTTTGTATTTACTTGGGTTATCTTTGTATAATATTAAAATGAGTTTGATGGTCTGAATCATTGATGTGTGACAAATATGCAAAAATAAAAACAGAAAGGGGCAAAAATTCACACCACTGTATGTATATATATATATATATATATATATATATATATATATATTACAACCTTTAAAAAAATGTGTTTTGTAGTCAATAAAAGCATGTAGAAAGCCCTTTGTTGTCATGTGACAAGAAAGCCACTAAAAAGGAGAAGAAACACACATATATATATGAAGAGCTCTTTTCCATTTTGCTGTCTACTGAACCTATTCACTGCTCCACCAATGTTTCATGCCAAATCGCTATATTTCCTTGTTTAAAATGTACTGCAAGATGCAGTTCCTTTCCAAACCGCTATAAGCGCCGAACCTGTTTTTAGCCTAAATGCGATATGCACTCACTCAGGTGGTTCGTCACTCAGGTGGCGCGTTAATACCCACTGTGGGATGTCAATGTAACAGATGTGTATGCCAGTAAAGGCGGTGTGTAAACCTCACTCTCCTGACCTCAAAAAGAGGCGCTCTAGCGACTGACACTAGAGGCTGTAGCCTTTGGTGTTCCTTGTTAGAGCGCCCGCCTCCCGCACCGGAAACCCGGGTTCGAGACCCGCTCGTGTGATGGTGCGGACCCCGGGGGCTTACATCAACACAAGGCTGGTGCGACCGGTTTATAGTATGAGTCCCTGATATCATGTGTTGCATGTTCTCTTTTTTTTTTTTTTTGACATAAACCAACATAAAAAAAGGATGGATTTGTAGCGTTTTGAAAAAAACAAAAAACACACTTTGAATTTATAATCGACAATATTGTTGTTTCATTTAACAATCATTGTTTAACATGTTCAGACTGAGCCAACAGACCATTTTAACATGATAAATTGAATATTAAAAAAATGTATGGGTCTAGGTAAAAAAAATGTCATTTTCATGAAAACTATTAAAATGGATTTATAGCGTTTTGGAAAAGAGCTCTTCATATATATATATATATATATATATATATATATATACACAGTATATACAGTATATACTGTATATATATATATATATATATATATATATATACAGCTGAAGTCAAAACTTGACATACACCTTTCAGAATCTGCAAAATGTTAATTATTTTACCAAAATAAGAGGGATCAAACAATATGCATGTTATTGTTTATTTAGTACTGACCTGAATAAGATATTTCACATAAAATATGTTTACATATAGTCCACAAGAGAAAATAGTAGTTGAATTTAGAAAAATTACCCCGTTCAAAAGTTTACATACACTTGATTCTTAATACGGTGTTGTTACCTGAACAATCCAAAGCTGTGTTTTTTTGTTTGTTTAGTGATAACAGTTAAACTGCCTGCTCTTCTTCAGAGAAAAATCATTCAGGTCCAACAAATTATTTGGTTTTCCAGAATTGTTGTGTATTTGAACTCTTTTCAACAATGGCTGAATGATTTTGAGATTAATCTTTCCACACTGAGGACAACTGAGGTACTCATATGCAACTATTACAGAAAGTTCAAACGCTCACTGATGCTCCAGAAGGATAAGCCATGCATTAAGAGAACTTTTGAACAGAATGAAGATGAGTACATTTTTCTTGTTTTGCCTAAATATCATATTTTTTTCATTTAGTACTGCCCTTTAGAAGCTACAGAAGATAATTATGTTTTCCAGAAGACAAATTAAGTTACATTTACCTTGATCTTCAAATTCAAAATGTTAACTTAATGAATGATGCATTTATATAGTGCTTTATTGTGTATACACTGTAAAAAAAATTCCTGTAAATTAACGGTAAAATACTGGCAGCAGGGTTTCCAGCTGTGTACTGTAATTTTACATTTTCACTACCGTAATCTAAATTACAACTTCTCTGTAAATTAACGGTAAAATACTGGCAGCAGGGTTTCCAGCTGTGTACCGTAATCTTACATTTTCACTACCGTAATCTAAATTACACATTTTCTGTAATTTAACAGTAAAATACTGGCAAAAGGGTTTCCAGCTTTGTACTCCTGCAGTTTCATTGCTGTATTCTAAGTTATGTATTCTTTAAATGTAATATCTATACATGTACTTTTACAAATAAACTGGAATTGCAATATTTAATGTATAATATTTTCCCAAGAAGAAACAAACAGGATCAAGAGGGTACTACTTATAGCACAACATTTATTGACATTTTAGTCACAAATAATCTGAATACTTCAACAAAAGCAAATCATAACATTATAATCAGTCTTTTTGTGTTTCCATAAAAACAGCCTTTAAGAATTAGATAGAAAAAAATAGAAGTCAAAACCTGGATTTGGTACGGGAACAGGCCAAGCACGTGCTTGGGGTGTACACTCCACAAAACATCCTTTAAGAAATTGTATTGAATATAACAACTTTTTAAGTTGATTTTCAATAGTCAATCCAAGTCAAAATATGGCAAGTAACTGGAACAGGCCAAAAACATTACAGAAGCTTCAAACTGATGCAGGTGTAGTCTGAAAGATAAAAATGAGGAACATTTATTTAAATAAAGTGTCAAAAAGCAACATACATGTAATGCTAAACAAGCAGAAATAATGATCATGAAGAATTTAGATGAATTTTAATGGGTTAGTTCACCCCAAAAAGAAAATTCTGTAATTTATTACTCATCCTCATGTCCTTACACATCCATAAGACCTTCATTCATTTCTGAACACAAATTAAGATATTTTGATGAAGTCTGAGAGGTTTCGGTCTTTCCATAGAGATCCAACGCAACTACCACTCCAAAGTCCAGAAAGATAGGAAAATATATAATTAAAATACTCCATGTGGCATAAACTCAATTTTAGGAAGCCAGATGAATGCTTAGTTTGTGCAAAAAACATAATTTACCACTTTACTTACCAAAATATTGATCTGCCACACACATTCACGAGAGCTTCATGACACGTGTGTTGGGTTCAGACTTGCGTCACCTCAATGCACATGTACGAGGTTTCATTAGAGCATCACGATGCATATGTTTTGTGTTCACGAGCTGGAATTGTTGCGTGAACGCTTTGGATAATATTGTGTAAATAAAGTGGTAAATTATGTTGGGGGGTTTTTTACGCAAAAAAAGCAGTCACGTGGCTTCATAAAATTGAGTTTAAGCCATTGGAGTACTTTGTCTTTTTCCTACCTTTCTGGACCTTGGAGTAGTAGTTGCATTGGATCTCTATGGAGAGACAAAAACCACTCAGACTTCATCAAAAATATCTTAATTTGTGTTTAGAAGATGAACAAAGGTAACATTAAGACAGGTGTGTAATAAATGACAGAAATAAATTTTTTGGGTGAACTAACCATTTTAAGGAGAGAGTAAATGGGGAGACATTTTGAGCTTGAAGAAGAGGCGGCAGGCTTTCTTTAATTCAGCAGCATGGTACAATGATGCCGGTCACAAAAAAGGAATTTACTGTGTATAACTCTGAGTTATTATTCTTTCTAAACCCTATTTTAAATTTAAAGGGCAAGTTCATCCCAAAATGAAAATGCTGTCATTAATTACTCCCCTCATGTTGTTCCAAACCCGTAAGACCTTCTTTATCCTTAGAACACACATGAATAACTTTTTGATGACAGAATGCTGTCAGACTTTCCTTCATAGACTGCCTTTGCAACTACCACTTTGACGCTTAAAAAACAATTAAGAGACCGGTACAGAAATAAGTGTGTATGTGCACATTTACTTACCTAGATGAAATCCATGCGAAATCCACAATATTTTTTCAGGAGAGAGGCAACCTTTGGATTAACTGTTGCAGACTTTTTATTCACCACCTTGCCCGTCTTCTTTGAGACCACCTTGCCTCTGCAGGTCTTTGAGCCTCTTTCTGGGTTTATTCCAACGAAGAGCCTAAAGACAAATATTTAACAAATTACCATAGTATGCAAGAATCATGTGTCAAAATTCTTATGAAGATGATTTTGAGTGTCATACCTTGAAGAAACTCCAATGTGCAAGAAGCCTCCTCTTGATACTGCAGGTTGAAGACGTAGTACACAGCAAACAGTGTTGCAAGTGCAGTCAAAAATGAAGACTCGACACACTCACAAATAACACGGCCCTCTAGGCTTATCATCCATCGTACAGCATTTGTCTCCTCTGCCATACCTAGAATAAAACAGCAATAATCATAATAAAACAAACCAAAAATATATAACAATAATGAAAACATTGGCACAAGTAATTTCAAGATTTGCCTTTGAGAAGACTACATTGTAAAGGGATAGTTCAAAAATGAAATTCTGTCATAATTTCCTGCTATACACAAAGGAATATATCTAGAAGAATGTTTGTAACCCAACAGTTGTGGGGCAGCATTGACTTCCATAGTAGGTGTGTAAATATTCTGATGCATTTGAGCTTTATAATAACAGTGAACAGAGTTCACGAGCTGAAGAAAGTGCTCGGATGCGTCAGGATATTTATTAAAATATCTCCCATTGTGTTTATCAGAAAGACATAAGTCAGATACACCTAGGATGGCTTGAGGGCGAGTAAAGCTTGGGCTAATTTTAAAGTGAACTAATCCTTTAACATCCTAATAAGAAACTCACCCAGCAAAATGAGACGAGGACTTGCAGGTAGATTACGTTTCTTCTCAACATCAGCTGCAGATGCCGCAACCTGTGGAGGACAGACAATACACAAGTCAGAATACATAATATCATTTAGCAAATTAGAAAGAAGAAAACTAAATACTCACATCTGCATGCAACACCAGTCCATCTTCGTGTTCCTTAAAATGGGACATTAGAAGCTTGACATGCAGGAGTGCCATCTCTGTGTTTTCAGACTGGGACAGGACATCCTTCACCTTTTCATTCTTTGATTTGTTCTTGAAGTACTCAATGATAGCCTTTCCACATTCAATCATGGACATCTCGAAAGCATTCAGAACATCAATGTCAGTTAGCAACTTGAAGTGGGCACAGATAGACTTCTGGTGGAAGAGGTATGGCCACTGGCTCCTAATGCCTTCAACTGAAGGTGCTGGCATGGAATTTAATTGCTGACGTAAAAGACAGAATGTAGTTTCCATGAGAGTTTTTACTTCTGCTCTCTCTACACCTCCAGTTCCCTCATGGCTGTAAATCTCCTGTAGTCTTTGACGTTTGGACTCTATTGTCTCTGCTGTCTCTTCAGGTGGAAGCTGCGGTTCAAATCTCACACAGCCATAGGTGTCCGTTGGTCCTCTTTTGCATCCTGAGTTTGGCTTTGCTCTATGACAGACAAAGCTGCTCTCATGGTTCAAATTTTCAACTCGAGTCTTCACTTGGATTAGGAGTGATGTATATCCCCCTCCTATTAATGAGCCATTTGGAAATTTGTCTCCAAAAGTGTTAGGGTATTCCCTTACAATCTTTTGACAGATTGTAAAACACTGGGCACATGTTGGGCAAAGTTCAAACTTGCGCATCTCGTCAACCAAAACTCTAACCATTTGGCGCCTTTCTGCAGGTTTCGGTCTTTTTCCTGTAGAGGTTGCGGTTCGGATTTCAGGAGGCATGTTGTCCCAAGGGACTTTAAAAGTTTCAGCCCACATCTTGGAAATGCTGGCCATTTGTGTAGAGGTCAGGCTTGGCCCGGAAGTCTCTGAGTGAGATGCAAGGCAAGACAGGTTGTGTGTTGCGGTTGACGGAGAAGGTGAAGAACACACTGATGGAGCTGGTGGTACTTGTAAATTCAGAGTGACCATCTCTGTTTCTGAAAGAATTTAAAATATCACAGCTTAGAGAAAAAGTAGTTATGAGATTAAACAAATTATATATATATATATATATATATATATATATACCAGTTATATTTGTGATTAGCTTCAAAATATGCTGAAAGTACAACAAGAAATGTATACTTGACAAATTATATAAAACGATTCAAGGCCTCAAGTATGGACAATAAATTTGTTTATGTGTTTTGTTGTAAAAATGTTGTACACTAAAACAGATACTCATTTAGATTAGATGAAGATTAAAATGTCATCATACCTGATTTAAACATTTGAAGAAGCTTTCTGATTTGAATTACAGGTAAAATTTCCTTAAGGTCTTCTTGCTGAACATATTTGAGGTCTTCTTTGCATTGGAGTCCTGAGCTTTGAAGACTGGAAATGATCTGTTGCAGAATGTCAGAAGACAGGCTGGGCAATGCCTGAATAATTATACGTTCAACCTCCTCAAACCAGCAAGACATTGGTCTACAGAAAAGAGAAAAGAGTGGTGCAGAATTAGTACAGGCATGCCACACACAGTGTACTCAAGCAATGGGTAGTAATCCAACATATTCCTTAAATCTACACAGCATGTTCTTTCTGCTGGTGTAATTCTGTAAACACCCATGTTTGGAAGGCGAACAGCCTGATATTCCTGAGTAACAAAATGTAAAGACACATGCTGATGAATAATAATTAGCTTGATCTTTCCAACTACAAGCCCCTCATCAGAGTCACTGATCAATACAAACATGTTCTTTTTGTATTTTGTGCCTCTCACGGTAACATCACTGGCTACCTCAGTATTCATAGGCTCAAAGTTCATATTTGAAACTGAGCGTCTGATGTCTTCATTGTAATCATCAGGGTAAAACTCTGTACTTTTCTACTTCAATGTCTTGTGGGAAGTAGCTGCCAGCATACAGATATGCCTGAAGAAGCTGATGCTTCTCAGCGAGTGTTCGACATAAATTCTTAAAGTTATGTGATTTGCGAGCACACTGTTTGAAATAGGAGTGTTTGCTTTCAAATTGCATAGTCCACAAACGAATTAGAGGGCCAAAGTGAAAAATCAGGTCAGGATAGTGACTGATATAATGGTGTTTTGGTTTGAGTGGATGATTGGGAAAAGACTGCCATCGAGTATGCAAATACTCATCAATTAGAACCCGCAAGTAAGCTATCTGACCAGTGGACACAGCTGGTGCACATACAAGTTCTACTATTTCGTAGTTGCAAAATCAGCTGCCAGGTCTCATTTTCAGATGGGTTTACAATCTTGTCTCCAATCAATCCTGGCAACATCCTAAGAAAATACCAGTTTTGAACTGCATGGCCAGAAAGTTTCTCCTCCTGGAACAACATCACTAGGTTTGTTGTTTGCATCATTACCCAAGTATGTGAAATGATTTATTCGTGATTCAACTCCTGGTAAGTGAACAGCTTCTCCACTGTGACAAGACGATTAATGTACAATGCTAAATCGTATGATGCAACACCTTCAAAAATATCATGCCCCAGACAGGGGTAGCCCAGGCTGACATACATGAAAGTAACGGAGTACATTAAACACAGAGTCAAATTTGACACCTCCAGTGGCATTGGATGTAGCATCACTTGTCTGACTTTGAACAAGATCCTTGTATGACTGTACTGTGCGTTTACTTACTTTGAATAAGGGATCTTTTAAATGTTTCCTATCTATATTGCAGTATCTGCAAAAATTCACACTTTTGAGAAATTTTCACAAATCCACCAATGCCATGGGAGCCCAGATTATCCCCACAAATTGCAGATAGCGTTCCCCTGTACACTGTTCCATCAGGCAAAGTAATGCCACTTACCTCAATGTCTTTAAGGTCTTTGATGAGAGGGCTAAACAATTTATCCTGGCCAAAATACTTGAAGTCCTGCTCCCTGCAAATCAAAACAAGCTGCATCTGGTCAATGCGTGATCTATGATGTGGAGGAATATCTGCAAGAGTTGCATATACACAGAGTAATTTATGTTTTTTCCTGCCAGATCCCAGTGGGTTGGCTACTTCCAAAGCATCCTGATAAAGAATTAAACTAAAGGATGAAGCGTCTGTATTGAGCAGCTCATTACCTTTTAAGTTGCTTCCGTCCCATACATCATGAAGAATATCGTGAGGACGGACACCAGAAAACACTTGTTTGCGATGTTCTGTAACCGTATCAATCTGTAATAGAGAACCAATTGTTTCTTTAATCGAAACATATTGAGAAAAACACTCTTTGCCTGCCTCATTTGTCCCAAGACAAAGTGGAACTGGTGCTACATAGTTGAAGGTATTCTTAAAAAATGTCATTTTTTTTTTATCAGTTTTAAGCTTTTGTGAATTACAAGTCAGAAAGAGATTTTCACTTTGCAAAATTTCAAAAATAGAATTTATGTCTGCTTCTGAAACCTCCAATGCACTCAATTTTTCTCTCAATTTAAAAAGTAGGTGCGAGTGACTAATTTCATGAATTTCCTGAAGGTGATCAACAATTATTTGAACAGTGGAGGATGGAATCAGACATTTTGATTGCAATTTGAGATAAAATAGAGCAAGATGTCTCAAAAACTGATTTGCATCCACACTTTCACCAAGTGTGTCTTGTTCCACACCATCAGTATCACTGCAAAGAAAATCCTGTGGCATTTCAAGATGCTGTTCAGAGCACTCATTCATGCCATGAGGAAGTGCAACTAAATCAATCAGGTTTACCTCTGAACAATCAGAGTGTTTTACACTATGGAAGAGCACAATCCAGCTATCAAACACACGTGTTTTAACTTTGAGGAAGTTAATATTTAAGTGAATTTCATCTGCTATATCGACGGCTCAATGTAATAGAACGTAGTTGGAGCAAATTTATCGATTGAAAAGTATACTGTTAAAACGATTGTGCTCATAAAATGTACAAAGCCAACATAATATAAATTTAGATTACCTCGAGTTGCTTTAGACGAGACTTGACATTTAATATGTGCAGATAACGTGCCGTGAGACGGACATGTGCAAATCACTCGTGCTAAATAACCTCACTTCCCCCACCGTGTAAAAAAAAAAAACACACTGCCAAAAGGCGGCAAAATCAAAAACCTAACGTTACTTGATAAAATAATTCAACGAACACACTTATTTTACATTTTCCTCTATATTAGGGCACATTTTGCACAATAAAAGAACAAAAATATAAGCAACACAGGCGAACACACACTTAACTTTGAGGAACAATACATTTAGCTGTCTTAAGCTAAATTAAAAGTAGTTTAATAATCTTAAAATTGATTACATATTTTAGATTCACTCGTGGTCTACTACCTGCAAATGATATTTAAGATGAAAACTGTGCAGATAACTTCCACTGAGAAAGACGTGTGCTTTACAATTCACTCGTGCTAAAGAACATCACTTCCCCCACTGCGTAAAAAAAACGTTACCGCCAAAAGGCGGCAAATTCAAAAACCTACTTAATAAAATAATCCAACGATTGCACTTATTTTACATTTCCCTCTATATAAGGGTAACAATTGCCCAATAAAATAACCAAAATATTCAACCAGCTGCAAGCACACACACACACACACACACACACACACATAACGCTTAACTTTGAGGAACAATAAATTTAGCACATCCACTGTTTTAAAGCGCACAAATTAATTAAATTAATAAGATCAAAAGTGAGCACACTTATTTTAGATTCACTCGTGGACTACCTGTAAATGAGCATCAACTTCACACTTGATGTAAACTGCAGATTCCACTGAAAAGTCGTGTCACTCACTATTATTACTCTTGCCGTTCCTATACCCGCCCCCACAGATCACGTGCTAATTTACGGTAAGAAACTGTTATTTTAGAAAAACAGTTCAATACTGTAAATTTCTGCTGTAAATTTACAGCATTTTTTACAGTGTAGCTGTAGCAGAGGTAGGGGTGTCTGTTTCTATATCAACAACTCGTGGTGTGATGAAAAGAACCTACACTCTATTAAATCCTTCTGCTCCCCTGATCTGGAATTTCATATGCTTCTGTGTCAACCATCCTGGCTACTGAGGGAATTTACAGCGATCATAATCACAGCTGTTTAAATTCCCCCTCAAGTCAACACAGACCAGGCACTCAAGGAACTGTATGGGAATATAAGTGAGCAGGAAACCATGCACCCATATGCGGCGTTTGTTGTTACGGGGGACTTTAACAAAGCCAACTTCAGAACAATAGCTCCAAAATACTTCCAACACATCACCATCAACACACGTGGTGATCGTGTATTGGACCACTGCTACTCTCCCTTCCGGGACGCCTACAAATTCCTCCCCCATCCACCTTTCGGCAAATCGGATCACTCTTCCATTCTGCTCCTGCCTGCTTATAGGCAGAAACTGAAACGAGAAGCACCCGCCCTCAGGACAATTCAATGCTGGTCGGACCAATCGGACGCTATACTACAGGACTGTTTTGATCACGTGGACTGGGACATGTTCAGGGCAGCGTCTGATGACGACATAGAGGCGTATTCAAATACTGTAACGTGTTTCATCAGGAAGTGTATAGAGGACGTAGTACCGACAAAAACAATCCGCATCTACCCCAACCAAAAACCATGGATTAACAGCGATGTTCGAGCAGCCTTGTCAGCGTGAACATCTGCCTTTAAATCCGGAAACACTGATGATCGAAAATAAGCCAGTTACGATCTCAGGAAATCCATCAAAGCCACCAAACGTCAATATAAAACAAAGTTGAAGAACAATTCAACACCAACAACGCAAGAAGCATGTGTCAGGGCATCAACAACATCTCAGGTTTTAAAGGGAATAAACCAGCTACTGTAAACATTGCCGCTTCTCTACCGGATGAGCTTAATAATTGTTATGCTCGTTTCGAGGTTCACAACACCGCCCACACAGAGAGCGCTCCCGCGGCTGCTGCAGAAGAGGTGAGTCCACTCTCCATTTCTGTCGCGGATGTAACCTGATCCTTCAAACGGGTGAATATCCGCAAAGCTGTGGGTCCGGAAGGCATCCCAGGCCGTGTCCTCAGAGCATGTGCATTCCAACTAGCTGGGGGTTTTACAGACATTTTCAATCTTTCCCTCTCTCTGTCTGTGGTTCCCCCATGCTTCAAAAAATCCACCATTGTGCCCATACCGAAGAAAAATAAAATCACATGCTTGAATGACTGGAGGCCTGTTGTTCTGACACCCAACTTCAGTAAGTGTTTTGAGAAACTCATCAGAGACTACATCTGCTCTGTGCTGCCTGCCTCACTGGATCTGCTACAATTTGCATATCGTAGCAACCGTTCCACAGACGATGCTATTGCCTTCACCCTGCACACTGTTCTCTCCCACCTGGAAAATAAGAACACCTATGTTAGAATGCTGTTCGTGGACTATAGTTCAGCATTTAACACCATAGTGCCTGCCACACTGGTTGTGAAGCTCCAGACTCTGGGACTGAACAGATCTCTGTGCAGCTGGATCCTGGACTTCCTGACAGGCAGAAGTCAGGTGGTCAGAATGGGCAACAATACCTCAACTCCCCTGGTCCTCAACACTGGTGCTCCTCAGGGCTGCGTTCTCAGCCCACTCCTGTACTCCCTGTACACACATGACTGTACAGCCACACACAGCTACAACGTCATCGTCAAATTTGCTGATGACACAAAGGTGATAGGCCTGATCACTGACAACGATGAGATGGCCTACAGAGAGGAGATGAGTACACTGACTAAATGGTGTCAGGAGAACCACCTCTCACTCAACATCGACAAGACCAAAGAGCTGGTGGTGGATTTCGCAATGGAAGTTAGTATTTTGAATTTTGTAATTAATTTGCTATGGCAAGTGATACAATGGACAGTTTTCATACTATGAACATAAATAGCTGTGCTAAAACATATATGAATATGTTCCATGCCAACAGATTTTTTTAGGGATGTGTCGCATCTAAGAATAACAATCTTTTGTAAATGACATTTTTCTTACACCACTAGTTTTAGTCAAATCAACAAGATTTCAGATGGCCGTTCACATTTTGTTTGTTGGACTGCGTACTGTATGTTTTTAGGCGAAGACATCTATTTGTGAGCTGTCATCATAACAGGAATAAATGAAAATCAAGAAATTAAGTAACAGTCTTTTCTCTTTGAGATATTTATTTTAGTGCAACTTTGCATCTGTCCACAATGTACAAACACATGAAGCATCAACACGAAAATGAATTATTGCTGTTTTACCCTTAAAACTATTACAACTGAAACAAATCAAACTATTGCACTGAAAGCTGCACATTCATTTACGTTTGAGCATGTTAAAATGTCTACACTCTTGTAAAGAGTATTCATAACCTTTTGTACATTCAAGAGACAAAATCACTAAGAAAGAGAGTATAGCAAGACGAGAAAATGTTTATAATGCAGATAAAATTCAGAAAATCTGTTTCATAAACAATTGTGAAAGTTTATTAAATGTGGATTTGTAAACTGTATTTTAATTACTTTGCTGGATTTGGTCATCTTGCTCAGATAGCAGATGACACGATTCACATTTCGTTTGTTTGGCTGTATTTGTTTTAAGACTCCTACGCAAGTTCATGCTAATCCTTGCACGGGAAAGCGAGCATGACGAGTACATACTTATTCATTTAAGAAAATTCTTGAACATTTGACTGAACGTTTTATTATTTTGACAAACATCCATTTCAACACAACGATATTAAATGTTAAATAATGTCATCTGTCACCATTGCCATCTTCTGTGACTCAAATGAAGCAACATCTCTGGTGTAATGCAAACAATATTTTGAGAATTATGATGTTCCACACTTTTGTAAAGGTTATAGAAATAATTCAAACATACTATTTACATAGGATTTATCTTAGCGCAAATCGAATTGGCTAAAAATCATTGAATTACGAAATGAAAAAGTGTATTCAATTATAGATCATTTAAGAAAAATTGCTATAATGCATACAGAATACAGAAATCCTCTTGATCTTTTATGACAGGCAGTTTACTAAAGCAGACGATCAGGACTAAGGATGACGTGGCTCACATTTTGTTTGTTGGACTGTATTATGTCATAACTATGACTGTACTGTAGTTGAGGCCTTCTCTCTGAGAGCCATCAGCATTCAGCGTTTATATAAATAAATATATTTTAGCTATTCTTTTTGTTATTGTTTTTACAAAGATGTTAAATTGAACGAGTGTAACTAATACCACATTCCAACGTACCGGCCTTTCAGGTCAGTGAACTACAATACTCGGCATACACCTCAGACTACAAAAATGGAAGTTGGGGTCCATATCCAAAACGGTCATACGTGACAGATCTCTAAATCCTCGGACTTCTGATTATCCGCACGCTCAGATATACCCTATATAAAAAGACTCGCATTTACACACTTTTTGCGAAGTATACGCTTTTTACGTCTTGTGATGTTACAAACCCCTTTTTGCGAGATCTGTTAGTGACGAGAAACGATTAATTTCTGTGAATCTATTCTTTCCCACAGTTCAGTTCAACAAACTGGTTCAAAGAACCGATTCATCGTCTCCTTAAGTCATCTCACTGTGATGTCAGTATACATTATTTTCTAAAAACCCAGGGTTGTTTTATCAGTGAAACATTCAAATAAAGTTAACAGTGTGAAGGCGTCTTTTGTTCATTTAACCTGATGATGTTAGTGGTCATGGTTTCATACACCGATCCTTCATGTCGAATACGAGTCAGACCGACCAGTATTAAGTTACTTAACGTTTTTATTAAGCTTTAATATAAAAGATAATAGTATGTTAACAATTTAGAAGTTTTTATTATGAAATTACACAAAGAACCGCTGAAGTATGTACTGTTTGTTAACACAGAATTAATTAAAATAATACTACGTGCTCATTTAACCGTATTATTTACAGTAGGCCTATGCTGAATGTAATACAGTTAAACAGGAACATTAAAACATTTCAAACTTGTTAAAAAACCGCTACAATACATTCAATACAAAAAACATTTATCAAATACTATTAAACTAATGCAATTCTGCTCACCTTAAAAACAGTTAATTAAATCTGTCCCAAAAGACAGACAGACAGACAAAACCTCAATGATAGCTGAGACGGATGGAGAGGGAGGACAAAATAATTATTCTTCGCCACAATAACATACCTGGTCTGAGAAATTGTATACCCTTATTGTAGATTTTCTCAATATTCTTTATTCTAGTTTTTATTTTCTTCTTATTCATAAATCTACAAGAGTTAAAAGAAAATTCAACAATTTACTAATTCTCTAAGTGAAGAAATTAAATCTGGTGTTTTATATTCACTTATTTCAATTTTCCGATATTGCATTATTCTATCATTAGTGTTAACAAGGTTGAACTCTCAAAAGAAGTACAGACAAATTGTTGTTTTTTTATTGATAAATTAAATGACAGTCCCTCTACGTGACACTGCTTAAGACTAAAATTATATTTATTTTAGGACATCAAGTTGTTCACAAGACAAACCATGCGTGAAATGCGGGTGTTTGTGTTTTTTTCATGTTACCTTTACAACTATCACTCTTCAGACTTATCTAACTATTACACTTAAAGCTAAGCATTTCACAGTGCGTACATAGATATGTATTTATTTTGCGTATGTCTCTAAACAATAGTTAAGGTAAATGACTTGCAGTTGATATGTCATTTTAAGTGAAAGGTGGGATAGATTCATGATTAGGTCTGACCCAGAAAACAGATGTCTTAATATTTTGTTCTTCTTTTTATGAAAACATGTGGCAAGTAGTTTTTGTCCTCATCTGCGGTATACTGACGCATTTTAACGTATCATAAATTCCAATAGTTAGTCACCAAATGCAACTGTTTATTATTGAGATAAGTCACATCAGAGCTGCGTTATAGTTTATATTTTTAATCTACTTACTTGTTTATCGGCACTAGTCCGTAATACCGCAAGTTTACATGAAGTGTTCCATTTGGGACAGGGCCTTAGAGATCTGTCATGTATGACCGTTTTGGATATGGACCCCAACTTTCATGTTTGTAGTCGGAGGTGTATGCCGGGTATTGCAGTTCGCTGACCTGAAAGGCCGGGACGTTTGAATGAGGTATTGGTTACACACGATCAATTTAACATCTTTGTAAAAACAATAACAAAAATTATTTTTCAAAAATATTTATTTCTATAAACGCTGAATGCTGATGGCTCTCAGAGAGAAGGCCTCACCTACAGTACAGTCATAGTAATGACATAATACAGTCCAACAAACAAAATGTGAGCCACATCATCCTTAGTCCTGATCCTCTGCCTTAGTAAAATGTCTGCCATAAAAGATCAAGAGGAGGATTTCTGTATTCTGTATGCATTATAGCATTTTTTCTTAAATGATCTATACACTTTTTCATTTCGTAATTCAATGATTTTTAGCCAATTTGCGCTAATATAATTATTATGTAAATATTATGTTATAATTATTTATATAACCTTTAAAAAAGTGTGGAACATCATATTTCTCAAAATATTGTTTGCATTACACCAGAGATGTTGCTTTATTTGAGTCACAGAAGATGGCGATGGTGACATATTACATTATTTAACGTTTAATGTCGTTGTGTTGAAATGGATGTTTGTCAAAATAATAAAAAGTTCATTCTTAAATTTTAAGATAATTTTCTTAAATAAGTATGTACTCGTCATGCTTGCTTTCCTGTGCAAGGATTAGCATGAACTTGCGTAGGAGTCTTAAAACAAATACAGCCAAACAAACTAAATGTGAATTGTGTCATCTGCTATCTGAGCAAGATGACCAAATCCAGGGGAGTAATAAAAATATTGTTTACAAATCCACATTTAATACATTTTCACAATTGTTTATGAAACAGATTTTCTGAATTTTATCTCCATTATAAACATTTTCTTGTCTTGCTCTCTTTCTTAGTGATTTTGAATGTACTAAAGGTTATGAATACGCTTCACAAGAGTGTAGAAATTATAACATGCTCAAACTTAAATGAATGTGCAGCTTTCAGTGCAATAGTTTGATTTGTTTCAGTTGTAATAGTTAAGGGTAAAACAGCAATAATTCATTTTCGTGTTTGTTTGTGTTTGCGATGTGTTTGTACATCGTGGACAGACACAAAGTTGTACTAAAATAAATATCTCAAAGAGAAAAGACTGTACATTGTATCACTTGCCATAGAAAATTAATTAGCCGTTTATTAGGTCAGAAAGATATGACGATAAAAGGTGAAACATCCTTGTACATCTCTTTCATGCTGAAAACACAGATGATGGTGCCTTAATCTTTTAGTAAACCATTTCAGATGACATGATACCTACAAAAGAGTCAAATAGTCAAAATGTACAAGTTTTGTGTTCTAGGTAAATTTACACCAATAAAGATTTCATGAACATTAGAAAACAACATGTATTTCCTCTGACTGTTAAACACCTCGGGTAAATAAAAAGTGGGTCCGCCAAAAGAGAAAAGTTCAGTCATACATTTAAAAAACTTTTCTGAAGTAAAAAATAATGTTCTCTATCATAGGTAACTCAACGCTGCGTGAGCTTTTCAAGCTTCGGGAACGCCTCCTGCGTGACCGATGTCTGAAGCCCCTATAGAATCACGCCAATTCATTGGCTGATGTCGCGACACCGTCTCTGACACAATCACGTCGTCAGCTTATACTGGCGAACGCGCCATCCACTCCTCAGATTTCTCTGCCTTCACGAAGCGGTCACATTGCCCTTCATTGTTGCGATTTTATGGCCCAAACTTTCTGCGATCATCCATTTGCACTTCGGCGACAACCTCAGTGGAACTTTGTTCTCCTCGCAGTGAAGTGCCATGGAGTATCGCCGCTGTCAACCGCCGTGCGCGCGTTTTATTGCTCGCGAAGACCCACACAGTAAGTGCATTAAGTGCTTGGGGTTTTCGCATGCACGTGACGCGTTTTACGGGACCTCGAAATGCAAGATTTGCGAGGATTTCCGTCTCGTAACCCTCCGCTCTCGGCTTGAGGCTTGTGAGAAGGAATCTTCCATTTTTCCCCGTCGCGCCCCAGGCACCTCCGCGGCCTCTCGTGAAGCCACGAACTAGAGTTCGGATGTCGAGCTCGAGGAGATGGAGAGTGAGCAGACAGGCCTCGCCTTTTCTCTCCCTCCCTCTCCCGAGCGCGTGCGCGTGAATTCACCAGTTGAATTCGTGCATGATTTTCTATTTCCTAGCCCGAGGGCACGTGATACCTTCGGGCTAGATGATATTCTGCACACAGCAGCCTCCGACTCCGAGGATTTCGGGCCTGCTTTAGCAGATGCGCTCCCGCCTAGCGGCCAGGAGGCGCGGCCTTCAGCGGCCTACTCTGAGCTTGTGGACGTGCTTTCGCGCGCCACCGAGAAGCTCGCGCTGGATTGGCCCGATGAGCCCCGTGAGTCCCGAGCTTCGAAACTCGACGAGCGGTTCCTCAGCGGTGCACATTCCAAGCCTGAAAGGAGGAAGCAGCCATTTTCCTCCCGCCTTACTAATGCGGCAGGCAGCTGACTTCACCAACCTCGTGGGTTCTGTGGAGCAGGGTTACACCGCCATGCCGGAGGTCGTGGCCCGTGGCCGGTCTTTTCCCCGCCAACAACCATGCAAGCGGGTTAACCTGAAGAGGCCCAACAGGCCTGCCGCTTCGGCTAATCCAGGTCGTTCCTGACCTTCGGGTCGGAATGAGGAGAGCCGTTTCACCATTACGGGGCGAGGTCAGATCGCTGAAGCGTATCTGCCTGCCCCGAACGCGTTCTCCTCACTTAAATCTGTCACAGCCACCCTTCGAGGCTTGGTGTGCAGATCTAGTTCACCCTCATTTTTACTCGGGCTGGCAGTTGGTGGATGCGTCCGTCTTCCCCCCTCTACAGGTAGTCCGTTCGCCGCCACAGACACAGCTGTTTCTCTCCTGCAGTGTACGGAACCCGTGCCGGGCCCCCGTCAGTCCAGCACTTCTCTCTCCATCATCCTGAACAAGGGCGCCGATGGCTCTCCTTCATGGTGGAGGGTGCCGCTGCATCCAGGCCTTCTCGACACCCCATCTCAGGTATGTCTTCCCTTGCACGACACTCTGCTTCCTCTATCGCACTTCTTTCACGAATGGGAGCGTCTACCGGGGTTATCGCTGTGGGTTCTCCGCACAATTCGGTCCGGCTACACAATTCAGTTTGGGAAAAATCCCCCCTGCTTCAACGGGGTTCCCTCCTACAGAAAGGAGCAATAGAGGAAGTACCGCAGTTGGACGTCGTAAAAGGTTTTTTCAGCCGCTACTTCCTCGTTCCAAGAGGGACGACGGCTTGAGGCCTATTCTGGATCTACGGCGTTTGAAATTTTCCCTCTACAAAGGGAAGTTCAAGATGCTGACGATGAAAACCATCATGTCTCAGGTCCAAGGGGGGGACTGGTTTGTCACCATCGACCTAAAGGATGCGTATTTTCACATCCAGGTCGTTCAAAGACACAGAAGTTTCCTTCGTTTTGCCTTTGGAGGGAAGGCTTACCAATACAAGGTTGAGAACGTTTACGAAATGCATGGATGCTGCACTGGCCCCTTTGAGGCTCCAGGGCATTCGTGTACTGAACTATCTGGACGATTGGCATCAATGACAGGCTGGGGTGCGGTCTTCGAAGGCAGACCGGCGAGTGGGGAGTGGACGGAAGAGTTCCTCTCTTGGCATATAAACTGCCTGGAACTCAGGGCTGTCTTCCTGGCTTTGATGTATTTTCTCCCCGTTCTCGGGGGGTATCATATCATAGTCAGAACGGACAATATGGCGGTTGTGTCCCACATAAACCGTCAAGGAGGTTCACGGTCACGCACCCTGGACAGGCTTGCGCGCCGTCTTCTCCTTTGGTCCCAAGACAAGTTCCTCTCTTTGAGGGCGCTTCACATTCCGGCAATACTGAAACTTGCGGCCGATTTTCTGTCGAGACAGAAGCTCAGGCCGGGGGAATGGATGTTGAACCGTCAGACGATATCCCAGATCTGGGATCTGTTTGGCAAAGCGGAGGTGGTCTTCTTTGCTTCTCAAGAGCCATCCCAGTGCCCGCTCTGGTTCTCCCTGAGTTTCCCGACGACTCTGGGCATAGATGCATTCGCCCATCCGTGGCCGAATGTCAGTCTGTACACGTTTCCGCCAATAAAGCTGATTCCGGCAGTACTATGCAGAGTGAAGGTGAGCGGTGGCCGTCTCCTTCTCATAGCCCCATTCTGGCCCTCCCAGACCTGGTTCTCGGAGCTAAGTCCCCTCTTGTATCGGTCTCCTTGGGAGATTCCGATCAGGCGGGACTTACTGTCCCAGCTTCAGGGCAAGATCTGGCATCCTCAACCAGAGCTCTGGAAGTTGTGGGTATGGCCCATACAGGGCCAAGGGCTGTGATGAATGTTTTGCCTGTCGAGGTTCAGGAAACCATAGCCAGTGCCAGAGCCCCCGCTACTAGGAAGCTGTACTCTTCCAAGTGGGGCGTCTTTGAATCCTGGTGTTTGGCTCGTGCATTTGACCCAGTTGACTGCCCTGTTGGTCCAGTGCTGGAGTTTTTGCAAGAAAGGCTGACAGCGGGGGCGGCTGCTACCATCCTTAGGGTTTACGTAGCGGCCATTGCAGCTCGGAGAGAGCTGGATGAGATCCCCTTGGGGAGACATCGGATGGTCTCCGCCTTTATGCGTGGAGTCAGACAGCAGTTCCTTCTTGGGACTTGTCAGTGGTCCTCGAAGGTCTAGTGACAGCCCCTTTCGAGCCCTTAGAATCAGCTTCGGAGCGGATACTGACTCTTAAGGTTGCTCTTTTGCTGGCGCTTACGTCACTCAAAAGAGTTGGAGATTGCAGGCCTTCTCTGTTAGTGAGACGTGTATGGACTTTGCCCCGGGTCTAATCAAAGTTACCCTGCGGCCTAGGCCGGGTTACATTCCCAAGGTCTTGTCCACATCGTTTCGATCTCAGGTGGTCACGCTTCACTCTTTCCATCCTCCTCCCTTTGCTTCAAGTGAGGATGAGAGACTCGACATGCTCTGCCCCGTCAGGGCATTGAAGCTGTATGTGGATCGCTCCAAGGTTTGGAGAAAATCCTCCCAGTTATTCCTGTGTTTTGGTGCTGGCCCCCACGGGCTTGCCACATCGAAACAGAGGATTTCTCACTGGGTGAGAGACGCCATTTCGCTGGCTTATGAGGCGCGGAACCTCCCTTCACCTCTTAGTCTTGGGCGCATTCTACTAGGGCGAGCCCTCTCAAGCTCTTTTTAGAGGGGTACCCCTGGAAGATATTTGTGTTGCGGCAGGATGGTCCTCTCCGCACACTTTTGTCAAGTTTTACAACCTTGACGTTGATACGGCTCCAGGTTCTCAGATCTTGTCTGTTTGAACTGACCGTATGTTGTTGGTTCATTATTGGACCAGATATGCAGCGTTTTTAGCTTGCCGTGTTTGGTATATCGTTCCCGAAGCGTGAAAAGCTCACGCAGCGTTGAGTTACCTATGATAGAGAACGTCTCGGGTTACTCACGTAACCCTTGTTCTCTGAATAGGTAACGAGACGCTGCGTTTGCCACCAAGCTCCTCACGCTGCCGACAGGGTTATTTTCAGCAGAGAAATCTGAGGAGTGGATGGCGCGTTCGCCAGTATAAGCTGACGACGTGATTGCGTCAGAGACGGTGTCGCGACATCAGCCAAGAATTTGGAGTGATTCTATAGGGGCTTCAGACATCGGTCACGCAGGAGGCGTTCCCGAAGCGTGAAAAGCTCACGCAGCATCTCGTTCCCTATTCAGAGAACAAGGGTTACGCGAGTAACCCGAGACGTTTTTCACAAACACTTCCAAAGAGTTATCTACTCATGTGAGAAAAGCACTTTATCATCAGGCTATTTTAAAGAAATTAAAGAATAAACCAAAGTTTAATTTAAAGACAATAGATGGCATGCCTTGCTTTAGTGACACAGGATGTGTATAAACTTTAAAAAAAATGTTTAAAACTGTATGTGTACTTACTTTACTGAGAAGTTTTAAGTGAAATGTTTGTTATTTTATAGTACACATACCATCTACAAGTTAGATTAAATCAAAATATTTCTTAAATAACAACAAAAAGTAAAAACAACATATATGATTTTGCTCATAATTAAGATTTAACACCCTCAGTTTTGTGTGTGTGTGTGTGTGTGTGTGTGTGTGTGTGCGCGTGCGTGCGTGCATGTGTGTGCGTATGTGTGCATGTCTGTTTAGATTTACAGTGTATGTTTGTGGTGAGGATTGAAAAATATATGAGTGAACAAAAGAAATAACAATACGAAGTACGTGAACTAAATTAACTATAATTAAACAACATTTTCCTACATCATAGATCATATTATTAAAACAAACAGCTTTGGAGAACTCTATTTTTTTTAAACTTGTGTCACCTTCTTCTTTAACCATCTCATCTCATCCTGATCATCACTTTGAAGTCGCATTCAGCAGATCTGCATGATCTGTCTTCATTAAAACTTTACCTAACTTTTAACTTCAGCAGATGTTTGTCATAAACAAGATTTCAATAAGACACACTTCGTTTGACCATACCGGTGAACGTTTGGCAGAGGTCACATGTATATGTCATAAAATAGATGCAACGGAGATGCTTTGATCACTGAACTAGGATAACCAGAAGTTATAAATGCCAGACCCCCCTCAAAAACTCATTAGATTGCAAATGAGTCGCATCCTCAGAAACGTCTTTAGACATTTTACAATGTCCTTTTAATCTGATATGTACGCGTCAGTAATCACACGACCCTCTTTAAACTTCACTCACTTCGTTGCACTGCGTGAGATGAAATATTTACATTTCGTACTGTAATGATAACATATAATATATATATTGTTATAAGGGAAACAGGTCAATTAAGCTCAAAGGGAATCATTAATGATTTTATAGGGAATTTGAACAGACTCACTGTTTCACGGCGATTCACCGAACAAGCCGTATAACAAACTCTGCACTGGATATTAAAATCCCAAAATATAGTGAAAACACTATTAAATAGCACAGTAACAAAATCGACAGAATAAGACATTAACTTATGAGCACAAAACACAAGATATTTCTCTTTCAATATAAACAAGACTTTATTTATATAATGCTAAGACATGTAAACTAATCTACACGTGAACACAAGCATTCACACATTCACGTGTTGCAGAAAGAGAGAAAGTGAGGAAAGGATTAGATTAAGAGAATGAGAATTTGATATCCCACGTTTACAGCAATATGTGCAATTGCATAAACCTGAACAACCATCAATCACATATTTAACACTCGCATTGACTTTTCAATGAGGCTAAAATCTATATTAAAATGACACCAGCACAGCAAGAATCTTGGGGTTTGTACTGGCAGCTTTTGTGTTTAAGGATTCCCTTTGTCTTCTGTCTTTGCGGGAAAGGGTTTCTCCGAAGTCGCTGATTGGCTTAGAGTTCAGGAGTCGTTGAAGTGGGCAATGTTTCTTGGCTGGTGCTTTGTTGAGTTTTTGTGCTGGTTGTCCTTGGCAAACGCAACTTAGCACACGAACTCACGGAAAGAAAATAAACTAAAGTAAAAGAATAAAAGGATGTAAAGAGACTAGGTGGCTTTTCTTCTCATCATCATGGTAGCAACTGGCTGGGTGTGGTCCAGAGCACATGGCTGAAGAGAGAGTTCATTAGAGAGAGAGAGAGAGATCCAAGAAAGGATTCAAGATGATTTTACAGCATTCAAGAGCTGATGAGGAGAAGTGTGTCCTGGGTTTATATCTGCATTTTAGACACCACCCAATCAATAAATCAACATGTCATGTTCATTCACACCCGAATTTACATTCTTGCAAAGTATCCTTTTGAATGTGATTTCTATAACCAGAATATGATGCATTTGACAGGAAATCCATCAAAAGAAATGATTAAAGCTAGACTTATGACACTCATACATACCAAACATGACATTAACCCTTAAGGCTTACGCTATTCAATACTAATTAAAAGCACGATAAACACAATGATTAAAACAAGGATAGTCAAATTTGTGGGTCACATACATAATATCGTTCGGCGAGGTGTTTAGCAGAAGACATCGTCGAGCGCTGGAAAAACAAAGGCAGAAGAAGCAGACAAAACACAGCAAACAACAAGACAACACCTCCATGACAGTTACTGTACTGGTGCCGGGCATTAGGTTATTCAATTTTGGAAATTATTGTTCTAATTCTTCGACCAAATTTTGCGACTAGATTTGTGTGTTTCTTCTAAGTTGTCTTAACTTAAGAATGTTCACATTTAGTTTCTAGTGAAATAATTTGTGGTAAAATGAATCGACCTATCGTGCATGGAGCTCTCTGGCTTTCCTTCAGTCTAGAGTGGCTTGGATATTAGGTGTAGCGAGTCAATCCTAATATCAGACCTTTGACCCTTGCAGGGTGTCTAGGTGTTTCACCTACTAAAGAAAGAGGGGAAGGAAAAGGATAGGTAAAAGAAGAACAAAACAAAAACAAAGCTGCTGTGGGTTTTCCTAGCATGATTTGCAACTACTGTTGAGCTAGGATGTCATGTGCAGCTAGGGGGCCATGCAACTTAACTTCGTGTCAGGTGTTCTAACTCTTGTGAGGATAGCTATATGTTTCTTCATGGTGGTGTATGTAACTGTGTTGCGCTAAATTTGGATATTCTACTTGTGGGAAGAATATGTTTGTTGAATGTGTTATCAGTAGATGTGGTTACCTCTGGGTGTAGGTAATGTTGTGTGTGTTAATGGTGTAGTGTATGTGTGGTCAGATCTGTTCCAGTCTGTGTCGTCTCCCCCCTTTTCAGGTATGTTGATGAAGACTGGTTCTCTTCATCCTTGGCTTGGATGTGGGCATGTCCATGATCTAATGGGGGTCAGTCCAGAAAGGCAGGAAGTTCTTTAGCAGACAGTCGGAGGTAGTTTGGCATGGCTGTGTGAAGCTGGGATGCAAACTTTGTCTCCTTTGTTGCATTCCTCTTGTGCTACCTTCTGGATGTGGCAGACTTTCTGACCTTCTGTGCTTTGGTGGTTGCTGTTGCACAGACAGGAATGTGGTTCTAGGAATTGGAGTTAATTTAGCAGTTTGCTAGTGAGTGATGGGTGAGTGAGGTGATGTTCTCTGGTACCTCAGTTTTCATCAACGGTTGGCCGTGAGAGACATGCTCGTCCTGTGTGGTTGTTGAACAGGTGCTTGTCATCTCGGATATGGTGGTGTACCATGCGATCGTCGGCCTTCCGTTCTGTCGCTGGTCACAGCGAGCATGACTCAATTTCGTAGTCATCCGTGTTCAGCTTATCTTGAAGGAACTCGTTCAGTTGGCTCATGACTTGTTCCATGTCTTCTGACGGTAAGCTGTATGGTTCTGGAGCATACTCAGCACTGTGCATGTCTGAGTAATGCTGAGGTGGGTTTCGTTGTCGCAACCCTACGAGATGCTCTTGGATGAGTCAGGCGATTACCTTTGGATGTCTGGTTAGGTTTCCAGTTGTTGCTATCTTTTGCGTTTCTTGAGAAGCGTGGCTGGTCCCATGGATTTTCCAGAAGTTGGGCTGATAGCTTTCGTGGACATGGGGATCACGTTCTCTGTGCTCTTGATGGAGGACTCTGGTATTGTGATGCATCTGGGTGTCGTCCAGTGCAAGGCTTGAGTCTTTATTGACAGAGTTCAAGAGTGTGGATGTTTTGTTACCTTTCTTTGAGGCCATCTTCTGCTTGTTGTAGGCCTTCTGTGTTAGGTCACGCAACTGTTGGATGGTCATGGAGCGTGGACAGGCCATGACGCCTAGATGGTGGCTGACTCCAGGGTGCAGATTTCTTAGGAAGAGGCTTTTGAAGTTCACATCCTCTTCAAGGTCAGTTGTGTGCACCAAAGTAGGCTTGTCGGAGTCGGTTGTAGTAAGCTTGTGGAGCCTCTTGTCGACCTTGTTTGGTTTCTAAGGCAGTTAACAGTCCATGTTCGGAGTCAGGGTCGGTAAACTCTTTAATCAGGACCTCAGTAGCTGGTAGTCTGACTTCGTTCGACTGGGCTGTCGATCTAAAGTTTCGTACCTCGGAACTGGACGTGGCTCTAAGGAGGTATAACCTGTCTCTGTCAGTCACATGAGGTCTCATTTCTAGATAGAAGTCGATATCTTGAAGGTGGGCCTGGATGGTGTGGCCCCCTGTGGAGTTCGGGTTGAACTTGCTGATCCTTTTAGACAGCTTGTCGAGGTCTTTGATGGTCATCCCAGGTGCAGCTCCAAGGTCTGCTTGGATGGGAGGTTTTCTTTCGCTGTATATGAGTTCTTGGACATGGGACTCTGCTCTGCTCAGCAGTGGTGAGGCTGAGTGTTGTTTCTCTCGCTTTGGCTCTTGCTTCTGCTCATAAGCATGTTTGAGTTCTCTTCTGACCATTTAGAGCTGATCGTTGGTATCGTCTAGTTGTTTGGTCAGATTGTCCATTTCAATTCTGTATTTTTCAAGGTGGTCTTTCAGGGCACTTATTTCAGCATTCTTGTTGCTGATGTCATGCTTGGCTTTCTAGTAGCTGGTTGGCATACTGAAGTCTGTTTACCAGGTCTTTCTGGGCAGCCTTTGCATGTTGTTGATCAAGTTGAGCTGCTGTCAGGCTGCTTGGAGCTCCTTAACTTGTTCCGTTGTTTCCTGCTCGCTCTCGTTGGGTGCTTTGAGTTGATCTTGAACTTTCACTTCCAGCTTGTCTATGCGACGTTGAGCACATGTCAGTTCCTCTTGAAGGTGGGTGATGTGCTTGTCGCTCAGTTTCAACTGGGTCGTGAAGGCATAGCTTAGGAGCTGGTGATTTTGACTAGCTCTTCATGGTTGTTATTCTGGCTTGAATCTTGTGTCAGGAATCTTCTCAGGACTAGGATTATTATTAAAAATAATAACAGTTCAAACGTCTTGGGGTGAGGCTGTCTGTCGTTCCTCTCAGCCAAGTGTTCACATCTTCCCTTGGGCAAGGGGTCTGCAGTCTGCGGCATGTTGGCACGCTGGGGAGAAGAGGCTGACACAGATCTGTGTGGAGTGGAAGCTTATGTGTGGTGCGACAACTAAGTGTTATGTCAGTGGTTTGAACCACTGGTGAAGTGTGGTGATCACTGTGTTGGTCTCAGAGTATCTAGGTAGACTAGCGATGTGAAGACTTCGTCACTCTAATGAGGAAGAGGGAAAAGAGACAAAAAAAGTGAAAAACAAATTTAATTAAAATAAACAATTCCTTTTCAATTTTTTTCAAAATGAGGAGAATTCCTTTTTTTTATTAAATGTTGTTATCAAGGAGGCAAACAATATTATTAAATCTTTGTCTTAGACAAACAAATATCAGAATTATTATTATTATATCTCTTTTCTTAGTCTGACAGAATTGACAACGCACACCTTACAGTTGGATCGCTCACCAGGGAGGCTGCGAAGGCGACAGTTGCTCAACACTTATCTCTATTAAAATTGATCTCAGCGTTGCATGAGTTGTTAAAATTTGGATTGCGTTTTAAATATAGGGAGGTTAGGAAGAACAAAAGAAGGTTTGATTGCAATCAAATTCGTAAGGATGATTCGCCTTTTGACAGGATTGTGTATCTCATACACTTAGAATTGATTGATGGTTCTTACAGGTTCCTACAAATGTGAAAAGTGAAGAGGAAAGAAAGGAGGATAGAACAGGAGGGAAGAGAAAGAGACAGTAAGTTGAGTGGATCGGTCCACTAGCAAGCAGTTATGCCCGACTACGCGTATAGTGTTGTTTTCAGTTGCTACACAACTATCAACAAAATTACATTTTGGGTAAAAGAGATTTGTCTCTCTAATTTATTTGAACTCGTAGTGAGGGATAACAATGCATCCTATTAAGGCTCAGGTGGGTCGTTCCCAAACTAGGATACACAGAGGAAAGAAAATGGTAAGACAAAGTAAAATTGTAAAGTAATAAACAGGCAAAATAAGCAAATATGAAATTAAGTAAATGAGGAAATAAGTAAATAAAATAGTGGTTATGTTTATAACCAAAACAGGAAGAATTAGGGGTAAAACACAATAAAGTAATGAGTGAGTATAAGTCTGAATAGAATCTACTTATATGGGTAATAAATCAATTAGGTAGAATAAATTTACTTAAACTTTCAAAGTTCAATACTTATTTGTACCTAAAATGATTATGTCCAAAAGGGAATACTAGAAGGAAGGATCATATTAAACAATATGAGGGTGAAAATTAGAATGATTCCAAATAAATGTAATGTTTTAATTAAATTTGAATTTGGCACAATTAATAATTGTGAACTAGTATTTTCCTTTCTAGTAGAACTACAAATAAGTGGTAAAAAGGGAGAAATAAGGAAGAGACCAACAAGTATATTAGTTTAAATGTTTAAAGGGTTAAACCACTTTAGCTTTTCAAAACACACACTTTATTCAACCATTGGATGTTTAATGCTAACTTCTAACCTTTGAGGCTAATGGCTTTAGCATAGACTCCAATGTAAACACAACCGTGCCATTAGCAACAGCATGGAGTTTGTTTACAAAAGCATCGATGTACTGCGCGTGCGCAGTTCAAAGTGCTCGGAAGTATGTTAAGACTTCGTGTCACAATCGTATCTGTGGCAACCAAAACAAACTAGTGGCTAGCACATTAATTGTTGCATTACAAATACAGTTAAGCATGTTACATTAAATGTTGGTGCATCTCAACACTGTACAAATAACAACACCGCTTGTTCTGCGATGTGGCGCTTAAACTTTCAGTTCGTTCAGAGTTAAACTTAAACCTTATTCAAATAACAGCTTCGTGCTGCGGTTGAGGAAACAGTGATCAGTGTATCACAAGCCCGTGTCCGTTTATATGGACATAAACACAACAGGGTTTCTTCGCTGTTGGTTCAAAGGTAAACTTTACTTGATAAAGCTTTTAAAACTCCCATTCAAATCACTCTCGGACACGCGCAGTGTTTCGCGAGATTTAATTCACTTTGTGAACAGTGTACACAAACAGGCAAGCATTATTCTCTAATGTTTAACCCGGGGAGTCATAGCATATCTGATCTGACAATGGAACACGCACTGACGATCAAACTATGAATAATAAGGCTTTGATAAATAGAATTGAGGAACATGCTCAAAACTATTCTTTATCCACTGATTTATTTCCCTTTTTATTACTGCAGTTTAGCTTCGTGCGGCTAACAGTTACTGAGATTCTGGAGTAAGTTATAGCTATTAGATGACCTGGAACACGCAGGACATTAATTCAGCTATAAAACAAGGCATTACAGGAAGAGAGGAAAACGCTCACATCCGACCTTATTGTACGATCTCAACTGTTAACTTTGAGTTCCCTTACTGCAGTTAAACAACGGAGAGGCGGACTCGAGTTACAACCTTCTCTGTGCTCATTCATTCAAGGAGGCGCGCGCTGCTGACGTCACTCACACATACGCACACACACCAGTCTTGATCTCAGATCTCATCCGTAAGAATATAAAGATTAAATAACTTGGTTTATGCTCATAATTTAGATTAATCTGCCTGCATTCTCCACCAATATGTAATGATAACATATAATATATATATTGTTATAAGGGAAACAGGTCAATTTAGCTCAAAGGGAATCATTAATGATTTTATAGGGAATTTGAACAGACTCACTGTTTCACGGCGATTCACCAAACAAGCCGTATAACAAACTCTGCACTGGATATTAAAATCCCAAAATATAGTGAAAACACTATTAAATAGCACAGTAACAAAATCGACAGAATAAGACATTAACTTATGAGCACAAAACACAAGATATTTCTCTTTTCAATATAAACAAGACTTTATTTATATAATGCTAAGACATGTAAACTAATCTACACGTGAACACAAGCATTCACACATTCACGCGTTGCAGAAAGAGAGAAAGTGAGGAAAGGATTAGATTAAGAGAATGAGAATTTGATATCCCACGTTTACAGCAATATGTGCAATTGCATAAACCTGAACAACCATCAATCACATATTTAACACTCGCATTGACTTTTCAATGAGGCTAAAATCTATATTAAAATGACACCAGCACAGCAAGAATCTTGGGGTTTGTACTTGCAGCTTTTGTGTTTAAGGATTCCCTTTGTCTTCCGTCTTTGCGGGAAAGGGTTTCTCCGAAGTCGCTGATTGGCTTAGAGTTCAGGAGTCGTTGAAGTGGGCAATGTTTCTTGGCTGGTGCTTTGTTGAGTTTTTGTGCTGGTTGTCCTTGGCAAACGCAACTTAGCACATGAACTCACGGAAAGAAAATAAACTAAAGTAAAAGAATAAAAGGATGTAAAGAGACTAGGTGGCTTTTCTTCTCATCATGGTAGCAACTGGCTGGGTGTGGTCCAGAGCACATGGCTGAAGAGAGAGTTCATTTTTCCGGAGAGAGAGAGAGAGAGATCCAAGAAAGGATTCAAGAGAAGTGAAGAATTCAAGAGGACGGAGCATTCAAGAGCGCGAGGAGAAGTGAAGAGAACGAGGAGAAGTGTGTCCTGGGTATTTACCCTCTGCTTTTAGACACCACCCAATCAATAAATCAACATGTCATGTTCAGTCACATTGCCCGAATTTTACATTCTCTTGCAAAGTATCCTTTTGAATGTGATTTCTATAACCAGAATATGATGCATTTGACAGGAAATCCATCAAAAGAAATGATTAAAGCTAGACTTATGACACTCATACATACCAAACATGACATTAACCCTTAAGGCTTATGCTATTCAATACTAATTAAAAGCACGATAAACACAATGATTAAAACAAGGATAGTCAAATTTATGGGTCACATACATAATATGCAGTTATGCATATCAATTATTATTTTCATTAACAATGAGAATGAAAGTCCTTTAAGATGATTTTACAGTCTGTAGCTGTGATTTCTATCACAGATTTACATGTAATGGTCACATGTTGCATCTCTTTGACCATCAATATTTATTCCTCAAATGTATTACCAAATTCCTGCATTGGAATTATCATTAAGTGTTCCTTTGGTTTTGCTGTTGCAGGCTGTATTCAGACGGGCTGGAGCTAGGGTCTGATTTATGACTTCCTGCTGTTGTCTTGTGGAATTCGGCTCCTCATGTTTCAACCATGCTTCGATCGAATCTTGATTTGTCTGATTCGGTCCTTGATATACTACATTACCATACAGTACATTAATTACGACTGAAAATCCAAATACTGCCTAAACATTTGCTTTCATATCAGTTTGTACGCACATATGCGCATGCACATTTTAACTGTTATACTCTACCGTGAGATTGACCAAAAATCAAAGAGTAAATAAAGGAATGGGTGAATTAAGTGCGAATAACTAAATAAAATAAACCTATCCTGCGGTTTAGAAGAAAACATGTGTAACCTAATTTTTAAGTGAAAAAAGACTGGGTTATATAGCATTGCAGAAGTCTTAACCTTGACAAAATTAAAGACTATATAAAGGAATTATGTAGCTTAAATAAAATAAAATAAAATAATTCCTGCGTCTTAGGATCTTTTTTTTTTAAGTAAACTATACTAAACTCTTTTTAAAGTGAAAAGCTTTAGGCTGAACATTGAATGGTTTAATTAAT
Organism: Gymnocypris eckloni scoliostomus; assembly: GCA_027564155.1. Lineage (NCBI taxonomy): Eukaryota > Metazoa > Chordata > Actinopteri > Cypriniformes > Cyprinidae > Gymnocypris > Gymnocypris eckloni. The sequence goes on from CM050425.1 coordinate 32,405,551, forward strand.
TAAGAAATGTAAAATATTTATTAAAAATAACCTTCGTTCTAATGTTTTTAACATTACATGGTTTAATTATTTTAAATCTCCGCTTTGGGTCTCTCCTCCGGTGCTAGGGGGTCAGTCTTTGGGCGTGGTTTGTCTGGGGCAGGATGTTACCATTCTGAGTTTTGACAGCACTGTGCACGGACATCTCAACGCAAGGTGCTCAGAACTTTTTATCTTGTTTAACTTTCCGTCAGTGTAGCTAATGATACACTACAAGATAGATTTCAACAAGTATCTTTTGGTGGTGTTTTAACAAACGCCTCTGATATTTCTTTCTTTCTTTTTTAGATTGCGGCTAAATCTATGGTTCTTTTTTCCTTATATTCTAACTTTTCTTGTGACAAACTTCTGACAAGTGTCTTATACTCTTGCTTAGCGATCTGATTTTTTATTTTATTTTACACCATGTTAAGTAAGGCAGCTCTACATTATTTAACATGTAACAAACTCTATATTTGATAGACTACAAGATTTTGACAAGTATCTTATGCCGTTGTTTTAACTAACATGTCTGATTTTTATTTATTTTATACCGTGGTAAGATGCCTGTTTTGTTTTTTATTTATTTTTTACTTGTGACAAAAGCTAGATTTTAAATTGTAATCTTACATGATTTTGACAAGTATCTTCTTACTTAACGGCATGATATTCATTTAATTTTAGATGGCGGGTAGATGCAGTTTTTTTTTTTTTTTTTTACTTTGTCAAACTAACTATTCTTAAATTGTAATGTTACAAGATTTTGACGAACGTATCTAATGCTTTTTATTTATTTTCTAACTTGTAGACAACATAGATTTTGACAAGTATCTTTTTACTTAACGGCATGATATTAATTTATTTTTAGATGTTGGGTAGATGCGTGGTTATTTTTATTTTCTTTAACTTTTCTTGTGACAAAAGCTAGATTTTAAATTGTAATGTTACAAGATTTTGACGAACGTATCTAATGATTTTTATTTATTTTCCAACTTACTTTGTTACAAACTTCTGACAAGTATCTTCTTAACGGCATGATATTAATTTATTTACAAAAACACATTTCCCAAAACACACATTTCACAGGTTCGCTGGGGTGGTTAACCAGATGGCTGGTTAGACGGGGTGAGGGGCTGTACAAACAGGTGTCCAGTTATGGGTGTAAGGGAGGGGTGGGGGGGAGATGGAATTTGTATGACCCTCATCAATCAAATATCTGGATAAAAGGTGCCCTACTATCTCTCTCATTGATGTAAGCTTATGAAAACATGTATCTTTTAGAACTTTTAGAAAGAATAGTTGTTTGCACTTCTTTCTTTCTTTTCTTTCTTTCCCAAAAATAAAACCCATATTCAGACTATACCTCAAATAACTTTTTAAATTAGACTTTTTAAAAGGTTGTGGACGTCCTTATATGTTGTGCATGTAATCATCTTAGGATATAATCAACCTCTTCTTCAAACACCCCTGTATTATAGAGGAATGTTACATGTTTTATATTCTTGGTAAAATAGGCATGCGTTTGAAGGAGTATTATTGACTTTAGTGAAGAGCTCACAGCTGATCCCGTCATTAGGGTGATGCTGTCTGTGTTCTGCTCAGATGTACACAGATAAAAGGGTCTCACACAGAGATCTCTGTAACCCCCCTCACACTGATAATACGTCCACCACTGAGAACTATGCAGCCTTTGACTGCCATTGTAGAAAAAACCTATATAAAAGAGCAGAATGTATATAAAAACGATATATATTACTGCTTATTATTTTCCTCACCTCCATCCATTTCTCCACCCTACTCTGACAAAGGCCATTGGGTAAAACTTTATTTTGATGGTCCGTTTTGAGCATTCTGTTGACAATACATAACTGCTGATGGTAAGGTACTGCTGATATCAGTGAATAATATATTTTTTTGTCATTTCTGTTGTGTGTTTGAGTTACTGTCATGTTAGAGTACTCTCTTTGATATGCTGAACAGAACTATAAAACATTTAGGATTTCAGAAACTCTTTGATCATTATACAGACTTTTTTTTCATTTGTCGCACATGTTGAATTTAAGAAAGTCTGTTGTTGTTGATTCCAGTGGTCCGGTATATTACGTAAGGGACCTAATTTGAATTTGAGTTCTTCCAATGAGGGAAATATTTCAGTTATTATGATATAATTGAGTTTTTGTAATGGAGTTTTGTTGTTGTTGTTTTAATAAATACAAATTAAATTGCTTTTTACATCCAGCAACAGTTTACTCATTTTATTCACGTTAATATTAAAAATGAAGAAGTATGTAATAGGGAAGAGATTAACTGAGTGTTGGATGTAACAGAGCCACTGGATGTGCAGCTGGAAGGATCAGAATGATGTGAAAAGTGATTTTAAATTTCATCAGGAATTGTTTCACAACACAGCATGGTTTAAATGCATGTAGTTTGATACATTCATATGGAATTTAATTTGAAAGCATAACACCTAAAGAAAATATTTAAATAACATCAGTCAAGCAACCATTTTATAATATAACTTAAATAATCTGATTGCAAACATGAATTTAAATGCATATTTATCATGCTATTTTGAGAATTATGAGCTGGTTGAATGCAGATGGTGGATTATGGCCTTAGATTGCATTTTGTCAGCATATCAGTCTCTGTCGTGCTTATGCTTGACAGGCTGTGGGCTCATGAATATTAGCTTAAAGCTTTTGTTTTACATTTAAGACTAATGAACCGGCTACTTTATTAAACGAACAACGAACCAAAACATTTAAATCTTTAATTAGTCGAAATGAAAAGGTGCATTTCTTTATTAAAGTCAGCGTCGCATTCTGCAACTTTATCTTTTCAGCCGACACTGACTGAGAAGAAATCACTAGTTTATTAACGAGTAATTAAAATGTTTTATTTTGCCTTTCCCCAACATTCATAATCATTAGCCTACTTTTTGCCGTTGCAAGCTTTTAGACGTGCGCTTGCCGGAATAGGCTATACGCCTATATATTAAAGGATGGTTAGTAGCCTAAGTTATTATATTAATCAATTTATGTGTGACTAGTGAGATCTTTAGTCGGGGACAGGCCTTCTTGGCACAAGGAATGTTATGAATGCACAAGTTATGAATGCGTAATAATAAGTAAAATGTTTTTAATTTATTTCATTTCTTATGGGTGCAATGGCGGTGCTTTGGTCTTTCTTGGGGGTGCTGAAGCATCTGCTAGCCCCTCCTTTGCGCTGCCCATGTTTATTACGATAAAAAAAAAAAAAATTCTGCATCTGTTTTTAGGTGTGCCAGCTGCCACTGTGGGTGGCACCGGCACACCCTGGCACACCCGTGGCTACGCCCCTGGCAGGAACGGTGAAAGAGAATGTTCTGGAGAGTGATTTTGAGCCTCTCTGTGATGGTACCACGAGGCGTCGCTCACTAGCAGATCTCAGACTTCTGGAGGGGATGCAAATTCATAATAGTGAGTGGAAGTAGGTGGGTGCTGAGCCTGTGGTTGTTCTATATGCAAGCATCAGTGTCTTGAACTGGATGCGAGCTGCAACTGGTAGCCAGTGCAAGGAGACAAAGAGAGGTGTAACATGGGCTCTTTTGGGCTCGTTGAAGACTAGTCGTGCCGCTGCATTCTGAATCATTTGTAGAGGTTTGATTGTGTTTGATGGAAGTCCAGCTAGAAGAGCATTGCAGTAATCCAGTCTAGAAATGACAAGGGCCTGGACAAGAAGTTGTGCAGCATTCTCTGTCAGAAAGGGCCTGATCTTTCTGATGTTGTGTAGTGCAAACCTGCAAGATCGAGCAGTCTTTGCAATGTGCTCTTTGAAGGTCAGCTGGTCATCGAAGATTACACCAAGATTTCTGACCGAAGCTGATGGGGTAATTGTTGATGAACCCAACTGAATCGTGAAATCATGCTGTAGAGTTGGAGTTGCAGGGAAGACAGGAAGCTCAGTCTTTGCCAGGTTGAGCTGTAGATGGTGTTCTTTCATCCATGCCGAGATGTCCGCCAGGCAGCCTGAGATCCGTGCAGCTACCGTTGGATCATCTGGTCGAAATGAGAAAGTTTTATGCAAATTACTATATGGGTAAATCCACACACACACACACACACGTTTGTTTATGTGAAAAGTGGGGACATCCCATAGGCATAATGGTTTTTATATTGTACAAACTCTGTATGATTAATAAGCATTTTGAAAAGTGGGGAAACAGGGCAATCTCCTCATAAGTCACCTTCTCCTTGTAATACCTATGTCATACCCGAGTCATTATACAAATGTATGTCCATCATTTGTCACAAAAAAGTTCATTCACATACACACACACACACACACACACACACACACAGGTATTTCCAGGTAGGATTCAGGTAAGCAGGTACAAGTTTTTAATGAATAGATTAAAAAATTTAGTAAAGAGTAAAATTATGTCACTATTTGATATTCATCACCCTCAAACTCTTTCTAAATGAATACTTCTCTATAAATGTTTATCACAATGTTCATGCTGCTCATACAGTTAAAGCAGACAGCAAACAAGGGTTGTCAAGCTTCAAAAAGCCCCATACAACTATCATACAGTAAACGTTTTTGACTTGTGTGCTGTATTCCAAATCGTAGACATCATACAATAGCTATCGATGAATCAAGGATGTCTTTGCACTAAAGTTCTACTGAAGCAGGAATGACTAAGAGCTCTGTGAGAGCTTCTTGTGTGTGGATATTAACTAGCTAGTGTTCATTATGAACTCAAAATGCTCAGTGATTCATACCAAACCTGAGACCACATGCGGTCAACTCATTTGTCATGCTGTCTGCTGCATGAACTGTAAAATAGTGTCAGAGTCTGAGCAGTCTACAGTCGAGGAGAGGCAGTGCATATTCTCACCTATCTCTCAGTGTGAGACAGTGACTGATTACCTTATTCAGGGGCAAAGCCTCCAGGCTTTTTGGAAGCGTGTCTGGACTCAGCAGGGCAGCAGCTTTCATTATCCGCCTCTGGAGTTCTGCTGGATGGCACAATGCTTTCAGAGGCCGTGTTGAATACCTATTCTAAAGATTACAAATAGCTAAACAGGGTTAAAATGGTACTCAAATGTAACATTTGAGACACCAAAATTATTTATCATTAATCTTTAAAGATGAAAGATCCTTTACCACACAATTAGACAATTGGAGAAATCAAATGTATACTGTATGTTCTTTGTCATTCTGAAAATATATGATTTTACAGTGTGATTGGAAGGTTTTGGAAATTCATGTAAATTATAATACTTTGCCAATGAGACATTTATTTTTCTTTCTTTCTTTCTTTCTTTCTTTCTTTCTTTCTTTCTTTCTTTCTTTCTTTCTTTAAATACTGTAACGGGGTGGAAAGGAACACGCGACAAGGAGAGCTCAAATCAAAAGCCCCGGAGGGTGGATTTTATTAACCCGTGCTTAAGGGCGTGGGTGGTGATGCCGTTCGGGCTTGTGGCAGTGTTCTCGATCATATCCAGGTGCGGGTGAATCCGTGCGGTGCTCGTGGTGGTGCTGGTCGGTCACACACTGCTGTCTGGAACGGGAGAAAGAGAGAGAGTTAGGTTTCTGTCTCATGGAGAGGCGTCTCCCCTTGTCTCCGTGAGCATGCTGCTTAAGAGCCGGCAGGCTGACGAGCCGCAATTGTGGCCGATCAGCCCGTGATGAGGTGCTCCTCGTGCATTTCCAGGGCAACGCTGACATGGACTCGGGACGCTCGTCACAATACAGTATTTAAATAATTTTATAAAATAATTATTTGGGCTGTGTGTTTGAGCTAGTCTAATAAGTAAAAAAAAAAATCCCAAGCCTTTACTGAAGAAAACAATCAAACAATCAGTAATAAAATAAAAAGAAATTAAGCAAAGCCATCAAATATAAAATAATAACTGCTTAGTCTACACTATATGGATTAAATATGCTACAAAAGATATTCTGTCAAAAGCAGTGAGTGCGTTTTGGTTGTTTGAATTACATAGATGACATAGATAGCAGCAGGTATGTTAGACTGATGCATGGATTGAATAACCTGGTAACACTTACTATTTCTCTGAACAAACTCCTAATTTACTGCTTATTTAATTACTAAGGTAGTTGTTATTTTAGG